>CM021107.1:372869639-372934375 GCA_007115665.2 Sequoiadendron giganteum | reverse complement strand
AAGAATCAAATACTGAAAAGAATTATGAGACAGAAGAGAAGAATAGAGATCACGAGCTTGACAATGGAGTTCGCTCAATTTGAGCTATGTCTTTGGTTCCTCTTCTCAACGTTGGACCTCTTTATTGATATTGCCAAGCTTCAATAGCCTTCTTACAATATCCAAGCTTTAATCACTCACAATCTCTCTCTTTACAATTTTACAATTCTTTGTGTAAGAACACCTTGTAATTTCTCTCCTTTAGTAATTCTCCACCATACTAGGAGCATAAAAACTCTCAAACATCTCAATGAAAAAACTCACCACCTACACCCCCTTTTATACATAAAAATTGCCTTAATAAGGCTTAACCACCTTATTTAATAAAATAACAAATTAACCCCCCCTTTGGCTTTTATAATTATAAGCCTTACAAAAAAAACACTAACCCATTTATAAAAAAACAATAACTTCCCCATAAAAAGAACAATTTAGTTTGTTTAAGCCCTTGACACCTATTCACAGGCTCATTTGGTTTTAAGTTGTTAAGTTGTTTTTCTTTAAAATGAAGGGTTATTTCTTTTTTTTTTATGAGTTAATCTTTTTGATTTTTAGGAGATTTGGATCCCACCAAATGGATTTTGTGCAATAAACATCCACCACTTTATTATTACTATTATTTTAAAATAAAGCATGGTGTACATGAATTTTGTGAGATTTTTGCCACATCACCTGCAATTTCCATGTCACCATTCAGTCAACTACCACATCACATGCTGACATCATCATTTTGACTAAAAATTTGACTGGCTTTATTTTGATCATACGAGCTCCATTTTCGAAATCGAATATAGTTCTGGAATCAACACGATGAGCACTATGACTTGGTATAATTTTTTTTTTATTTTGAGATGATCAATTTTTTACCTTTTTGAATGCTTGGTTTGCCTATTTGACCAGACCATTGACTATGCACAACTTCTACATATGAACTCCTTTTGAGCCTATTCAAGTTGCATCAAGACCATGTCGGCGAGCTCTGCATGATGATGTTAGTTTTGTGAGATTTTGAGACTATGAAATTTTGAGGTTTCATAGATCCTCCTGGATCATTCCCCCCATTGAGAAGCTTTTGGACATCCAAAAGGTCTATTTTATGTACAATTTGAGCTAGAGAAATGATGCCCCACTTGCCCAGTATCATATGTCCTTCTCTCTGGAATTCTAAACACCTGACTCATCATAACAACAATCAAAATTGCACTGATATTGTTAAGTACATTAGCCATATACACATCCACATCCAGTGTTGTCGCTATCAACCATACACTATTGAAAAGTAGAAGACAATAATAAAACTTAATTTGCAGACAAGAAAAATAATTTTCCAACATCATGCTTGTCTTTTATATCTGGAACAACCTTAGAATCAAGCATTCTTTTATGCAATGACACTTCTTGTGGTATAGACCTAAGTGCCAAATTATTTCTTGCATTAACTACCCTTTTCAATTGCCCCATTGTCACAAAAGAGTTATCAATCTTAGTTGGATGACAATGCATAATGTATTCAATTCCTTAAACAAGTGATACTGATTATGTTCCCTACAGAAGATTTCTTTTCTTTCATGTAAGTATAGGCTACCCAACACAATCCCATAGATATCAAGTGGAACCACATCAAATTCAACCTCATCTATAAACTTAGATGTTATTGCAAATCTTAAATTGCATTGCTTAGTTACTCGTAATATGTTATCATTGCAAACCCAACCTAATGGATAAGGTTCTTTATGTGGCTTTATTTTCAATCCTAACTATTTGAAACAACTTCTTTTGAAATTAGATTAACTTGGGACCCATTATCTATTAGTGTATCAATCTTAGTGTTCTTAGAAATCACCCTTATATGAAACAATTCATATATTTTTCTATCTTCAGGAACAACATGACTTTTAGAAGTGGAAGCACATGAAACATCAGTGAAAGAATCATTACCAATAGAATATTTACCTTTCAAACCCACAATTGAAATCTTTGATTCATCACCAGATTCCATACCAAGGTCTTGCACGATAGTTGTGGACTTCTTCTTACCCTTTCAACCCTTGAACCACTTAGGCTTCTGATCAAGATGCAATTTCCAACATTTTGCATCTCCATGCCCTTGCTTCTTGTGGTATGAGCAATAAGGCCTCTCATCCTCCTTCTTTACATTAGTGGTTCGCTATGATTTCTCCTTCCCTTTCTTACTTCTTTTTTGCTTACTGGAGTCCAACAACAGATTGTCTTCGCTATTCCTCGAGCTTGTTTCCAAATGGATAGCTTGCACACTAACTTCATCAATGTTAGTTGTATTAAACATAAGTATAGTATATTTCAAATTCTCATGTAATCCACCTATATACTTTAACAAAGTTTCTTGCGTGTATAAAGGAATGCCCAACATTAAAGCCCTCTTCCTAAACTCCTGTGTATATTATTGCACACTTTGTCCTTTCTCTTGATTTAATGATTTCCTATTCATCATTGGCTTTTACATATGCCCTAATGGATAGAACTATTTTTTAAGTGAAACTATAAACTCAAAGGTTAGGAAGAAATTATTTTACCATATTGATTAATATCTTTTTGAGTCTTACTCTCCCACTAGATTAGAGTTGTGCATCTCAGGCAAAGAGTGGCTAACTAGATCTTTGAAGCATCATCAATGAACTTCTGAACCCTACAATAAACTTCAACGTTTTTGATCCAATCGTTGAGTTTCTCTACATCCAATTCTCCATTATAGACTGAAAAATCAAATTTAACATCAAGTTTCAACAAAGGTGAATTAGTTTGCACAAGATGTTTCTTCTTAGAAGACCTAGATGATGAAGAAGAAGATGATGAAGAGGATGAAGAAGATGAAGAGGAAGGGGATGGAGGTTCAGGAGGGTCACCACCACCTCCTACTCCTTTACATTTGTCATCTTTTAAAGATTCACCTTCTTCTTTCTATTCTTGAGTTATTTTTTCCTCTATCGCTCTTGCCTCTCTTGGAAAACAACTTCCACCATAGCCTTCATTTCAAGAAAATATTTTTGAAATATTTTTTCATCAAGCTTGGTAACTTCATGTTCAGTTGCCATTTCTGACATTTTTCATGGCCTTTGTTTCCCAATCTCAAGATTGAACTCTGTAAGCGCACCTTCTCCTTGCCTCCATTTCAACCTGGTTAACATTCACTTATGCAATTTCCTTCAAAATGGGCTCTGATACCACTTGATCTGTAATTAGTAGTTTATAATTTAACTTGTAAATTAGTTCCAATTACAAAAATTCCTCGATCCAAACAATATTGTGTGACTATTATTTTAACCGTTGAAATTAAAGAAAATTAGAATGTGCTTGTTCTTTATCCAAAATTAATAAAACATAAACTAATTACTTAAATTTGTAATTAGAAAAACTCAAAGAATCAAATACTAAAAATAATTACGAGACATAAGAGAAGAATATGTTGAGCTTCTCTTTTGGTATTTGTCCTTGATGTCAAAATTATGATTCAGATTGGTATCTTGGTGATTGATTATCAGTTGCATTGTTCTTACATTCAGATGGTTGGCACTCTTGTTCATATTCAGTTTTGGTATACTTGGTTTTGGCATTCAACATTGTGATATTGATTTTTATTTAGTTTTGATGGTACTAATCATTTGGCCCCATGTGTAGATTAAAAGGCATCTTGATTATAGGGTTATGATTCAATATTCAGCTGATATGAGAACTTTTCCTTGGCATTATTTTTTGAAATGCTTTGATGAACTTCACATAGCCCATACCAATATTCAGTACATTACATATTGGCATTTTTGGTATATTTTCAAAGGCATATTACAGGGTTACATTTTATTTCTTGGTGGCTATATTATATGGCAAAGGCAACTCATTTTTGCTCCGGCTTCATGACATATCATTGGAAAAATTATATGGTTCAATAATTTGTGCAGAACCAGATTTCATATGGATCATTCCATTTTGCTCCATTGTCATATCATTTTTAGTGCATGGAATTTATTGAGTTGGCATAATTTTTAATGTTGTTGGGCCTCTCATTTGAGTTTTTGAATTGTCTAAAGTATTTGTGAATTTTGTTTTGAAATTAGCCAAAGGCGGACAAAGGTATGTGGAATATTTAAAAAGTCTACTTGGTAATAATGTTCAATAAGGTGGTTGGCATTTTTTATTGAAGATCATGACAATTATCAAAATGATAATTGTGTCTGAATTATGGGTGTTTGACATCATATTCTTTTATGTGATTATAATGTTTTATTTTTTACTTTAATCCTCTCAGACTTCAAGCTTTATCAATTATGAATAAGACATTGATTCGAATGTCTTGACGAAAAAGAAAAGAAGTGTTAGGGCATTCATTGTTTTTTATTTCATAAGATTGAGGGACTAAAACCCTAGCTTTAGTCGGCACCATTGAAAATTTGCAGATTAGTTTCTTTAGTTGGCTGACATGGAATGTAGTTTGTTTGAGCTTGGAGATAGTGTGGAGAGTTGGTGTTTCAGCATAGTCAACTATAAGCTGGAGATCAGTTTTACTCAGTCGCGGGCGGCTATGGCACAAAAATACCTTTGGTTAGTTTTTCAGTTTTCTACCCACCATCGTGATCTAGGTAACACAATGCTAGGTCATTGGGAATTTTTTAGGTTTCTCTTTCCATTTTCTTCTCTCATTTTATTTGAAAAGTCTGTTAGTAAAAGAGAAGATTAAATTGGGATTTTGGTTATGTTAGTTAATGAGAAGATTAACTTGTTGATATTGTATTTGAAGAATCTGTTTGAAGAGATTTGTTAACAAATTCTTAATGTTTCTTCTCTCAAGAAATAACTGAATTATTTTCAATTTTTGTTGAGATTTGGTAAAAGGGTTTATTGGTAAAAGAAACCCTAACTCGAGTATCTGATTCTTGACTCGAGTTTACACTTTTTTGTTTGATAAGTTTTGGTTTGTCTTGAATAAATGAATGGTAGTAAGCCATTATCTATTTAGAATTTTTGAGAAGATTACAGTGAGAATATTTGTTGAAAGGGAGAAAAAGAAAAATGAGGGTTTATATTGTATCATATCTCTGATTTTATACAGAGATAATACTCATAATTTTAGGTGCTTATACATTGTTTACTGTTATGCACAGGACAAATTATAATGGGCTTCATTGAAAATATTTTTTTTGTACTCTATTAAGATTTTGTGATTGCAAAAGCATGCAGTTATAAAGTCTTGGTAGTTTACATTGTTATCTAAAAACTTTGTAAAGGAGTTGGTGCTCCTATTGAAGCTAGTGCTTCATAATTTTAATATTGAGCTGGTGCTCTGAAAATATTGTAATCAAATTTTGGAATCAAGCCTGCAAGGCATTTTGGAGTAGTTTTTCTACCCCAAGAGGGTTTTCCACTCAACAATTTACGTGTCACTCTTTTGTGTGATTTGTTTCTATCTTGCAAAATCTTTCTTTCTCTCATTTATCTTGAGTTATTTCATGCAACTCTCTAATACTTTATCACTATTCAGTTTCATCTAAATGCTCTTGGTTTAGTTGTTAATGTGAAAAGTTTAAATGTTATTTACTGTCATCTGAAAGTCTAGTTTCCTTGCAAAATAAAGCATTAAAATTTTTTTCATTCAGCCTTATATGAACAAAATGCATCATGATTTAACGAGAGTTGTTTTATAATTGTTTGAGTTATCTATCTATTCTTTCAAAGTCCAGTTTCTCTATTGCATATTTACACTCTCATTCTGATCAAGATAAAAAAGGTTCAAATCTGCATTTCATTTCATAAGAGTTTTTAAAAATATATATTACTCTGATTCAAACCCCCTCTTAAAGTAATTCCACTTCCAACAAGTGGTATCAGAGCATAGAGTCCTCTATCAAGTTTAACCAGCCTAGGATTGATTCTGGTCTTGGAGTCTATTTAAAAATGTCTCAAGCTCATGAAGGCACATCTATGACTAGAGCTCCATTATTTGATGGAATGAATTATGTTTTCTAGAAGATCAGAATGGAAACATATCTGACTTCTATTGATCTTGATGTATGGAGTATAGTGTTAACTGGGTACACAGTACTAGCTAATTTTCCCACATGTGCAAATGAAAAGAAAAAATATGAAACCAATGCTAGAGAAAAACATGCACTCTTGTGTGCATTGACTAAATATGTCTTTATCAAAGTCATGCATTGCACTTCTGCTAGATATATTTGGATTAAACTTGAAACTATCTATCAAGGAAATGAAAAAGTTAAACAGTCAAAATTCCTTACTCTAAAACATGAGTTTGAGGAAATAAAAATGAAGGATGATGAAAAGGTAGCCGATTACTTCTTGAGAGTTGATGAAATTGTCAATGCTACGAAAGGGCTAGGAGAAGAAGTAAAAGGTTTTGATGTTGTAACTAAGGTTATCAGAACTTTACCAAATAAATTTGAAGCTAAGGTTGCTACTCTTGAAGAAAAGAAACACTTTGACCAGCTTACCTTAGACAGCTTACAAGGCACTTTGTTTGCTTGTGAAATGAGAATCAATAAAAAATAATTCCTCTCGAAAAGAAACTGCCTTTAAGGTAGAAAAGAAAGATTTATCTAATGATAGTGATTTTGATTTATCAGATTCTAAAGAAGCTCTTCTTGTCAAGAAACTAAAAAAGAAGTATAAGGGTAATATTCCCTTTAAATGTTTTACTTGTGGCAAGCCTGGAAACTTTGCTACTAAATTTCCTTATGGTGATCAGTCTTATGAGGATGAAAAACCAGAAAAACAACATAGGAAAAAGACTTATTATCCTAAAAATAAGTTTAACTTCAAATTGAAAAAGAGTCTCTTTTCCAAAGAAGACTCGGATATTGTGTTAGATGACTCACTGGATAATGAAGACTTAACATTATTTATGGCTGAAGTAGAAACTCAAAAAACTTCAAACAAAGAACTAGAAAAATAGTTTGAAGTAGAAAAATATGAAATTGAATTGCTTTGTGCTCTTCAAGAAATAAAAATACTAAAGAAAGATGTTGCCTCTCAAGAGCATAGTCCAGACAGTTTGGTCACTGGCTTACAAATTGAACTTGATGATTCTAAGAGAATGGTGGATATTCTCAAATCTATTCTTGTTGATAAAGATAAATAGATTCAAAACCTTGAACAATAGGTTTTCAATCTTAAAAAACAAATTGCAGGTTATGAAAGTACTATTGACTTGAATGATATATTAGGAAACAAAAACAACATAAAGATATGACTGGTATTGGATTCAACACTGGTGAGTGTTTACAACCTTTAAATCAGAACTTTAAGGTAGTTGATAAGTAGCCATTTGAGCATAAATGAACCAATTTCAGGTTTAATGCTTTCTTTCATGGTTATTGCTTCTTTTGTAATAAATTCAGACACAAAGTGAGCAATTGCAGGATAATGATGTCTAGAACACCAAGATTTTGTCAAAAACAATTCTTTGGATTTCCTAATACTATTAGGTGTTTCACATTCACTACTATTGAGCACACATCCAAACAATGCAAACAAGGTAAACATATCACTAAAAAATTTTGGAGACCCAAGTTTGTTCAAAACATAGAACAATCCATGCTTGTCCAAACTGCTCTTCTTTCAAAAAAGAAGGCATTGTGGGTTTTGGATAGTGGTTGTTCCAATCACATGAGAGGAGATAAGGACAATTTTATTAAGCTTGAAGATTATTCAGGAGGTTTTGTAAATTTTGGAGACAATACATGAATTGAGATTAAAGGTAAAGGCTCTTTGCTTCTAAATGATGACGCACCTATTTATGATGTGTATTATGTAGAAGGCCTTAAACACAATATTTTCAGTGTTAGTCAGATTTGTGACAATGGTTATAATGTTATATTCAACTCGCAAGGTTGTGCTATAAAGAACAAATCTGCGAAAACAATTGCAACTAGATTAAGGACACAAGGTAATGTTTACAATCTTCTTGACACTTCCAATCATGAATTCAATGAAGGCATATGCCTTATGGTTCAAGTTGAATAAAATCAGTTGTGGCATAAATGATTAGAGCATGTTAACTTTGATAATCTGGTTAGAATCAACAAAATCAGAATGTGAGAGGTTTTCCTATTCTAAGCAAACCATAAAATGTTGTTTGCAAAGAATGTCTAAGAGGTAAACAAATAAAGGTTAGTTTTAAATCAAAAGAACATGCTTCAACTAAACCTTTACAACTTGTACACACTGATCTATGTGGTCCTACTAGGAAAAGGTCTATAAATTGTGAGAAACATTTCATATTATTTGTAGATGACTACACAAGAATGGTTTGGGTGACCTTTCTCAAACATAAGTCAGAAGCCTTTCACAAATTTAAAATCTTTCAAAAAATGGTTGAGAAAGAAGCTGATATGAAGCTTAAATGCTTGAGGTCAGACAAGGGAGGTGAGTTTACCTCTCAATAATTCATTGATTATTATGAGCAACATGGCATAAAAAGGAAATATTCTATTGCAAGAACACCTCAATAGAATGGGGTTGTGGAGAGGAAAAACAAAATAGTGAAAGAGATGGCAAGGACAATTCTAGATGAAGCAAAACTGCTAGACAAGTACTAGAAATAAGTTGTTCATACATTTGTTTATATTTTGAATGGAGTACTGTAGACACGTAAAATATACATGCACCTAATCTTGATCTTACTAACACCATTTCGACCTGAATCATCACCTTTGCTAGTCATTTAATTGAATAATTTGTATTTGATTAAATTCATCACTCTTCATCTCTTCATTAAATAAATCAACTTTATCTATTTAAGTCATCATCTCCTGTTAAATAAATAAATCAATTTTATTTAATTAATTTTGTAATCCCCCTTTTAATTAAATAAATCATTTTATTTAATTAATCCCTAAAGTCATCTCCTCAAATTAAATAAATCTTTATTTAATCTAACATCATCCCTCTTAAGATAAATAAATCAAATCTTTATTTAATTAAGTCTTTAATCATTTTCCTCTCATTTTGATTTAATCAATCCTAAAATCTAAGTCAAAATGATCAAATAAGCCAATCTCTACTTAAATTGATCAATGCATGATTAATGCTAATCCTAATCACTTCAATCCTCTAGATTTTGCAACTTGCACAATAAATCAATTTATTTTATTTATTAAATCATCATTTTCCATTCAAAAGGCATCTTTTGTGGAATATTCTTCCAATTCAAAAATCCCTCCAAAAAGGATGGGTACTTCCAACAAGGCATTTAATGCCTCTTACATGTCCTTGGCCTTGAGCCAAGTGACATAAACTCCATTTCCCTTTCCTCTAAACATGTCACATTCAAATTTGAATCCAATGGCATTTATCATGCACATTGACTAGAATGTGCACAACCTTCAACCATTCACATCTTGACAAGTGGCACTTGGCCATTGGATGTTGAATGATCCCACATTGCTCAATTCCACTCTCTCTTCCATTTTGGAAATCAATAAATGAGAGACTCTTCCTCTCAATCTAACATCCACAAATTGAGTAAACATACTAAACTCAACTTCATCCTCATCCACACTTAGAGAAAAGTTACTCTCTTCACATTGAGAGCTAATTTTGTCCATTTCATAGCTAGGTTATGTGAAAATCTCATCAAGGAGATTCAATCATCCACAAACTATCACAAAGCATACAAAGGAGTTGGGAAAGGGCCAATTTAGACACACCAATTGGCACCAATTCCCCCATGGGATCAAGAGTTTGCATGCTTAATTAGGATTGTTTTAGCTTCTCATATTTTGTTCTTGTTTTTTCCTATTTTGAGCATTGTAAATGGATTTCATGGGGAATCCTTGTTTTATCATGCATATGAACCTAACTATATGTTTATTTGTTGTTTTTGTGCAGGTATAGGATTGGGGTTCACAAATACAAATCAGAGTGAAATCCAATTTTACTCCATATGAACTTTGGCATGGTAAATCTGCCTCAATTAAATACTTCAAAATCTTTGGTTGTAAATGTTTTATCAAAAAAGATGATGAAAATTTAGGCATCTTTCAATCTAAATCTGATGAAGGTATATTTTTAGGATACTCTACTCATAGAAAAGCTTATAGGTGTTTCAATAAGAGGCTAAATAATATTGTTGAATATGTTAATGTCAAATTTGATGAAAAATTGCTTCTAGATGATGATCATGTGCAGGATTTTGAAGATGAACCTATGGTAGGTCTTGATATTTCTCCTAAATCAGATGAAGCAGATAATATACAATAGGAGGTTGCTTCAAGCTCTAAGGTAGTAACACTTCCAAAGACATCCTCGAGGATTTTTTATCAAGAATCATCCTCAAGATCTAATCATTGGGGATGGAGATGTTGGGATCTTAACAAGAAGAAGAGAAAAAGTTGATGAGCAAGCAAAAATTGCTAAACATTTTTGTTTGATAACTGATTTTGAGCCTAAAGTTGTTTCTAATGCTCTAAATGATGATTTTTGGTTGAAAGCTATGTAGGAAGAGATCAGCCAAATTGAAAATAATAAGACTTGGGAACTAGTCCCAAGACTTGATGATAAAAATGTTATTAGTGGCAAATGGGTTCTTAGAAACAAATTGGATGAATGTAGAAAAGTAGTGAGAAACAAAGCATGTTTCGTGTGCAAAGGGTATGCACAATAGGAAGGTATAGACTTTGGTGAAACTTATGCACCTATTGCCCGTATTGAATCAATTAGAATTTTCTTAGCATACTCTTGTTTAAATAATTTTAAGGTTTACCAAATGGATTTCAAAACTACATTCTTGAATGGTTATCTTGATGAAGATGTATATATGGAACAACCTGAAGGATTTTTTGCAAAAGAAAAATCTGATCATGTATATAGGTTGAAAAAGGCCTTGTTTAGTCTTAAACAAGCTCCTAGAGCTTGGTATTCAAGATTGGATGCACACTTAAAAACAAATGGATTCAAAAGAGGTGGTGTTAACAGAAATCTCTATGTTAGAGTTGAAGGTGATTATATTTTAGTTGTTGAGGTTTATGTAGATAACATAATCTTTGGCTGCAATAATGATGCTTTGTCTAAAATGTTTTCAAATATTATGGAATCTGAATTTGAAATGTCAATGTTAGGTGAACTAACATTCTTTCTTGGCCTCCAAGTTTTATAGCTCGAACAAGGAATACTTTTGTCACAAACAAAATATGCCAAAGAGATGTTGAAAAAGTTTCAAATGCATGAATGTCATTCCGTGAGCACACCTATGGTAACTGGATGTAAGTTGTCTAAAACTGATGATTCTCCTAATGTTGATCAAACTGAGTATAGATCAATGATTGCAGCTTGTTATACTTGACTGCCTCTAGACCCGATTTAATGCAAGTTTTGTGTATGGTGTCTAGATTTCAATCTGCACCAAAACAGTCCCATCTTAATGTTGTAAGAAGAATATTCAAGTATATCTAGGGTACTCTTGATTTCAGTTTATGGTATCCTAGAAACAATAATTTTACTTTGACAACTTTCACTGATGCTGATTGGGCTGGTTGTTTAGATGACAGAAAAAGCACCATTGGTGCAACATTTTATCTTGGTGATTGTCTTGTTGCTTGGCATAGAAAAAAACAAGATTATGTTTCATTATCAATAGCTAAAGCTGAATATATTGCAGCTACATGTTGTTGTACTCAGCTTCTTTGGATGGCTTAGACATTATTAGACATGGGTATTGATGTTGCTAAACCTATCTCTATTTTTTGTGATAACACAAGTGTAATTAATTTGTCTAAAAATCCTATTATGCACTCAAGGACTAAACATATTGCAATTAAGTTTCATTCTTCGAGGGAAATTTTTTTGGCTAATGAGGTAACAATGCAGTATGTCTCCACACAAGCATAAGTGGCAGATATTTTTACAAAGACTTTGGATAAAGAAGTCTTTGAAGGGCTTCATTCTCAGTTTGGAGTTGTCTCTCAATCATTGCTTTCTTAAAATCCATTATTTGTTGAGGGGGAGCTTTTCAGCTCTCTACGCAGCTTCTTGCTACTTCATATAACTTTGCTACTTCATGCTATGACAAAAAGGGGGAGAAGAGTTTATTGAGTTTTTGGGTTAATATTGTGTTACTTTGTTTTGATGGCTCAGTTTTTGCCATCAAGGATAAAGGGGGAGTTTGTTGAGCTTCTCTTCTGGTATTTTTCCTTGATGTCAAAATTATGATTCAGATTGGTAACTTGGTGATTGATTATTAGTGGCATTGTGTTTACATTTGGATGGTTAGAACTCTTGTTCATATTCAATTTTGGCATACTTGTTTTTGGCATTCAACATTGTGATATTGATTTTTATTCAGTTTTGATGGTACTGACTATTTGGCCCATTTGTAGATTAAAAGGAATCTTGATTACACGGTTATGATTCAATATTCAGTTGATATGAGAACTCTATCTTGGCATTATTTTTTGAAATGCTTTGATGAACTTCACATAGCCCATACCAATTTTCAGTACATTGCATATTGGCACTTTTGGTATATTTTCAAAGGCATATTACAGGGTTGCATTTTATTTCTTAATGGCTATATTATATGGAAAAGGCAACTCATTTTTGCTCGGGCTTCATGACATCATTGGAAAAAGTCTATGGTTTAGTAATTTGTGTAGACTTAGATTTTCATATGGGTCATTACATTTTGCTCCATTGTCTTATCATTTTTAGTGCATGGAATTTATTGAGTTGGCATCATTTTTAATGTTGTTGGGCCTCTCATTTGAGTTTTTGACTTGTCTAAAGTCTTTGTGAATTTTTATTTTAAATCAACAAAAGGCTGACAAAGGTATGTGGAATATTTAAAAATTCTACTTGGTAATAATGTTCAATAAGGTGGTCGGCATTTTGTTTTGAAGATCATGACAATTATCGAGATGATAATTGTGTCGGCATTATGGGTCTTTGACATCATATTCTTTTATGTGATTATAATGTTTTTTTTTTTACTTTAGTCCTCTTGGACTTCAAGCTTTATCAATTATGAATAAGACAATGATTTGAATGTCTTGAGTTAAAGAAAAGTAGTGTTAGGGAATTCATTGTTTTTTATTTCATAAGCTTGAGGGACTGAAACCCTAGCTTTAGCCGCCACCATTGAAAATTTGTAGATTAGTTTCTTCATCTGGCTAACATAGAATGTAGTTTGTTTGAGCTTGGAGATAGTGTGGAGAGTTGGTGTTTCAACATAGTCAACTATAAGTTATAGATTAGTTTTACTCAGTCACGTGCATTTATGGCACAAAAATCTCTTCGGTTAGTTTTTCAATTTTCTACCCACCACCGTGATCTAGGTAACACAATGTTAGGTCGTTGGGAATTTTTCAGGTTTCTCTTTCCATTTTCTTCTCTCATTTTATCTCAAAATTTTGTTAGTAAAAGATAAGATTAACTTGGGATTGTGGTTCTATTAGTTAACAAGAAGATTCACTTGTTGATATGGTATTTGAAGAATCTGTCTGAAGAGATTTGTTAACAAATTCTTAATGTTTCTTCTCTCGAGCAATAACTAAATTATTTTATTGTTTTGCTGAGATTTGGTAAAAGGGTTTATTGGTAAAAGAAACCCTAACTCGAGTATCTGATTCTTGACTCGAGTTTACACATTTTTGTTTGATAAGTTTTGGTTTCTCTTGTATAAATGAATGGCACTAAGCCATTATCTGTTCAAATTTTTTGAGAAGATTACAATGAGAATATTTGTTGAAAGGGAGAAAAATAAAAATGAGGGTTTGTATTGTATCATATCTATGATTTTATATAGAGATAATACTCAAAATTTTAGGTGTTTATACATTGTTTACTATTATGCATAGTACAAATTATAATGGGCTTCATTGAAAATAATTTTTCTATACTCTATGAAGATTTTCTGACTACAAAAGCATGCAGTTATAAATTCTTGGTAGTTTACATTTCTATCTAAAAACTTTGTAAAGGAGTTGGTGCTCCTATTGAAGTTGGTGCTTCATAATTTCAATATTAAGTTGGTGCTCCGAAAATATTGTAATCAGATATTGGAATCAAGCCTCCAAGGCATTTTGGAGTGGTTTTTCTAACCCAAGAGGGTTTTCCACTCGAAAATTTATGTGTCACTCTTTTGTGTGATTTGTGTCTATCTTGCACAATATTTCTTTCTCTCATTTATGTTGATTTAGTTCATGCAATGCTCTGATCCTTTATCATTGTTCAGTTCCATCTAAATGCTTGCGGTTTAGCTGTTAATGTGCAAATTTTAAATGTTATTTACTATCGTCTAAAATTCTAGTTTCCTTGCAAAAGAAAGAATTAAAAAGTTGTTCATTCAGCCTTAAATGAAAAATACAACATTCTTTAACAAGAGTTGTTTTATAATTGGTTGAGTTATCTATCTATTCTTTCAAAGTTCAGTTTCTTTATTGCATATTTAAAGTCTCATTCTGATCAAGATCAAAAAGGTTCAAATCTGAATTTCATGTCATAAGAGTTTTAAAAAATATATATTACTCTGATTCACCCCCCCCCCCTCTCAAAGTAATTCCACTTCCAACAGAATAGAGATCACGATCTTGATAATGGAGTTCGCTCAATTTGAGCTACGTCTCTGGGTCCTCTTCTCAATGTTGGACCTCTTTATTGATATCGCCAATCTTCAATAGACTTCTTACAATATCCAAGCTTTAATCACTCAAAATCTCTCTCTTTACAATTTTACAATTCTTGGTGTAACAACACCTTTTAATTTATCTCCTTCAGTAATTCTCCACCTTACTAGGAGCATAAAAACTCTCAAACATCTCAATGAAAAGAATCACTAGGTCTAAACCCCCTTTTATACATAAAAATTGCCTTAATAAGGCTTAACAACCTTATTTAATAAAATAAAAAATTAAACCCCCCCTTCGGATTTTATAATTATAAGCCTTACAAAAAAAACATTAACCCGTTTGTAAAAAAGCAATAACTTCCCCATAAAAAAACAATTTAATTTGTTTAAGCCCTTGACACCTATTCATGGGATCATTTGGTTTTAAGTTGTTAAGTTGTTTTTCTTTAAAATGGAGGGTTATTTCTTTGTTTTTTTATGAGTTAATCTTTTTAATTTTTAGGAGATTTGGATCCCACAAAATCCAATCCCACCAAATGGATTTTGTGGAATAAACTTCCACCACTTTATTATTATTATTATTTTAAATAAAGCATGGTGTACGTGAATTTTGTGAGATTTTTGCCACATCACCTGCAACTTCCATGTCACCATCTAGTCAACTCCCATGTCACATGTTGACATCATCATTTTGACTAAAATTTTGACTAGCTCTATTTTGCTCATACGAGCTCTATTTTTGAAACCAAATATAGTTCTGGAATCAGCACAACGAGCACTACGACTTGACATAATTTTCATTTCATTTTGAGATGATCATTTTTTTCCTTTTTGAATGCCTGATATTCCTATTTGACCAAACCATTGACTATGCATAAATTCTACATATGGATCCTGTTGAGCCTGTTCAAGTTGTGTCAAGACCATGTTGGCGAGCTCTGTGCGATGATGTTGGTTTCATGAGGTTTTGGGATTGTGAAATTTTGAGGTTTCCTAGATCCTCCTAGATCAAAATAAGTACCTATTGACCTCCAAACTTCTTCAACTCTTGACCCTCTCCTTTGCATCCAGCCTTAGAATCTCTTTTATAAAACAAGGGAGCAAAAAGCACTAGGCTAGATTGCATTTTACATTTCATTTCATTTTCCTTTGAAAATGAATTTCAATAGAAAATAAGAGAATCTTTCCCAATTCATTTGGGGAAACATCATTTTAATTCAAGTGAAAACAAAAAAAGAGTTCAAGAAATCATTAATCAAAGCTGCCCGCTAGTTACCAAAAAGGCTTTTTGTGGCAACACCAAAATGTGTAAATCCACACTACTGTGAAAAAGCATCACTATCAGTATAAAAATCATAAATCATCAGAGAATGACTTCACAACACACCAACCAAAGAAAGAAAATCAACACACAAGACCAAAAATTCGAGCAGAACGTAATAGGATGTTACTTTTCCTTGTCACCAAGAGAATAGGTGTGCACACTCAGTGTCCTTATCTTCAGAGGAGTAGCCATCATCACCTCATCCTTGAAATTAACCCAATCCTTCATGGCCATAAGATATTGATGATAGCGAGAATTAGTCTCATTTCCACTATCAAAAGAATCATCGAAAACCTCAATGGGAGAATGATGATGTCCCATATAAGTGTGGTGATACTTATTATTTTTGGTCTTTGAAAGGTGTTAGTCATCTTTACCAAGGAGATTGGGCCCACTAGCATACCAAACACATGGTCAAAGTCCACCAACCCATGTTAATAAAATAAAAAGAAATGAAAAAACATGGACACCCAGGGAATGATTGGGATTGATTCCCATGATTAGACGAACAATCATGAAGCTTTATTAATGCACATGCCATAAAAATTAATCATAAAAAGGGGCCATCTCTAGGTGAATGAGATAGTGACCCATAATACAACAGGCTAAGGATTTAAAACCCTTTTTAAAATTAAGCCTTCAGTCATAAGAAAATTAAGACCAAGAACAAACTTAAGGTGACCAACAAACCTAAGATCAGGGTCTTGTAAGACAACGAGTAGAATGGCACAAGTGACAACTTAAGTGACCAGGAGCAAGGAAATCGGGTCCATGCAATTTTAAAATGACCAAGGGTTTTTTGATTTAAAGGCCAACCTTAGGAAGTTTTAAGGATATAAAACCCTATCATAGTAATGCGAACATGACCTAAAATCATAAACAAGAGGCCAAGCCATACTTTGTAGAACTTTTAGAGTGGAACTAGGAGAATTTTTTGAGGGGTTCCATCATGGTGCAATAAATATGTGTTGGTGATCAGTAATCAGAGATGTTGTTATTGTTTTGTTTTATGGTTTTCCCATGTGTTACTATCAATGAAAAAGGGGGAGATTGTTGGAAGTTTTTTTGTCTTTGATATCAATAGATCTTTGTTGTTGCATTGATGTAAACCTATGGAGATGCCTTGATTGGTTGCATTATGTTGTCATTATTAGTATCACGAATTTCAACCTCTAGTGTTGCTTTTATGAGAATGTGTTTGTGATGTTCAACCTCCTGTATGGTTGAGTTGTTGAGAAGGTGTTCCAAATGTTGTGTTTTTTCTTATGGTGTTAGGTTTCTAAGTGCTTTTGAGAAAATTTGAATAAAAGAGGAAATAATGTGGTGAAGAGTGTTTAGTGTGATAGAGTGTTGTTCAATGTTTTTATCAATATTTCTCAATGGATGAATATATTCCTACACAATTCAAATATGTTTCTTAGAGGTGTTATATCTAGATTTTATTATTCTAGATATTTTTGCAGAGAAATTTGTGTTCACTAGTGTATGAACTATGAAAGTAGTATTGTCTAGGAGAAATGGTTTTGCTCCATATTTCTCCACAGTGAGGTTTTTGGTCTTATGGATATGAAGGTGTGCTTATATTGATAATAGCTATCTTCAATATGAGTTTTTCTCTTTTGGTGCTCCACAATGTTGGATTTAGGGATTGCAGTGTGTGGAATGTTAAGTGGGTGTATAAGATGAGTATAGTCTTTAGCTGAATGTTTTTGCAAAGGATTTATTGGATTTAGGGTGTTGATGAAATATTTTAGATTGTGTTCATGTTTTTTGTGTGGTACGTGAGTCATATTTGGTTCAAAGGAAGTGTGTAATTAATTGTTTATTGGTGTTAACATATGTTTGACCAACCTTCGGTGTTTACACTAATTACAAATGTACTTAAATGTTTTTGGAAGCATGGTGTGGAATTTTTATGTGGATTTAGGTTTGAGTTAAGGTGTGAAGTACTGGTTTTCCTTCATTCCTTTCCACTATGGGAATGTTTTGGTGCTGACCTAAATTGAATTTGCACATTTGAGGTGCATATACAACATTGTAGATTGTTTTCAAGGTTGTAGATGATATATATGTGTGATGAATTGATGAAGGAAGAGTGTGTTAAGTGTGTAATGAAAAGTATTGAGATGTGAAGTGTGAAATTGTGAAATGCAGTGTGAGATTTAATTCTTGTGACTACTGGAAGTAGTGAGTAGAAGGTATTTGCATTCTTCAGAGAGAGTGAATGTTTTGATGAGGTAGTGATGGAACTTTTCTATTGCTCTGAGATGGATTTATCATTGTAACAATATTCTTTCTTCTTCTTTCTAATCTAATAGTAATCCATTGGTAGTGATCCTTCTTTTCTTTTGAGAAATGAACCCTCTAGTAGTGAGCATATTGTATTCGATATTGCAATTACTTTATATTGTGAGCTAATCCTCACCGTGGTTTTTTCTTCGAATTTCCATGTAAATCTTGTGTTCTCATGTGATTTTATGTGTTTGCATTACTTTTTCTCATGTTTACATTTTTCTAATTTATGATAAGGTTTTAAAGGTTGTTAAGGGTTTAAGGAATAATGCGGATCTAAATTTTAATGAGGGTTTACTATTTTAATGAACAACTGATTCACCCCCTCTTAGTTGTCTTGTGTAATGCCCAAAATTTCTTGATACAAATAAGTTGTAAAGGAGTCAATATTTTTTTTGTGTATTTCACTTCCATACTTAGTACAATTTAGGATTGTATTAGCCAATAATTTAGAATTCTTATTTTGTGAACCTACTATAGCACCCAATTATTAAAACACACAAATCTAGCACTAAGCTCATAAAGAATTCATTTGATGCTAGCTCCCAACCCTTCTTTTAAATTTTATAAAATTGACTTCATTTAGAAGCCTTCTACTAGGCTACATTTAAAGTTATACATACATAAATAAATAAATACATATGTATGTATATATGTATGTATGTATGTATGTATGTATGTATGTATGTATGTATGTATGTATATATCCTAGTGAAAGATAGTTTCTAGATCCTTGATGCTCAAGACAGATCAATTATGTAAAATCACCAATATATATAAACCTACTTAGAGCATATTATAGAATGGTATAGATAATATTATTACATAGATAGATGAAATTATGATTGGAAAAAAAATAGAACTAAAGGGCATGAACATAGCTATTCTCTAAGAAGTATTGCTTAATTTAGGAATTAAGCTCTCTTTTAGAAAAATTAGTGATGTGCAACTTATTCAAAGTTGTGATTAAGGGGTGAGTGGTGTAAGTGAATTAATGGTGTTTTCTGCACAACAACAACTTAGATAGAATATAATATCCTATCTATCTTGAAAGGTAAATCTCTATCAACAAGCCTCAAGAGATAACCCCAAGGTTTCTAATGTCAGGTCTTGACAATGCATAAAAAAACATAGATAATATGTGATGTTTCTGGTAATCACAAGGATCCTTACAAAACAACTAGTGGAGGTTTCAAACTTATCCAATTTACAATATTTTTTTATGCTTTTAATCCTAAAACTAGCACAAATTTTAAAACAAACAATAAAAGATAAGGGTTTAGAGAGAGACTTTATTCTAATCTAACTTCTAAGATCAATCATAATAATGGTGAACGTTGTGAATAGAAAAATCTTCGAGAAAGCAATCTCTATTTGATCAAGGAGAAACCTGCAACTACACAAAAGTAGTGCAACCTTCTGAGGAAATCAAAAGATTTCTAGACTATGAATATTTACCCACATAATCGATGATTGGCATAACGTAAATAAACCTTCATAGTGGAACATAGCACAAAATGAGGCCCAAACTAACTTTTCATGGCAATTTACAATCATAAAATTACTAAAAGTATGGATCATAGATCGATCAACATTCTTCACACTTCACCATTTCCATGAAAGACCTAAAAGCTAATATTCAACATGGATTTATAAACTCCAAAGAAATTTTAAAGATAAAGAATAAAAATAACCTTGCAAAGATAAAGCAACCCAAGAGAGAACACTAATGGGAAATGTCTTCACTATATTAAATCACCCAAAACTTGCAACAATTCTTACATTCAAAGTTCTAACATTTTCTCTCAAATGAATAATTCCTATCTTAACTACAACTATTACAATAATGTTTAACTCGTCTATGTTTAACTCTTCTAGCAATGTCTAACCCAAAATAATGAAGCTAAGGCTTCAATTTATAGCCAAAATTTTCCTAGGGTGACCAAAAAAGAGGGCCCAAAGAGCTAGGTCAGCCATGCATCTAAATTTACTATGTTTAGCCAGCCATGAAAGGTGAATGGAAGATTCCATTGAATAAGACAAAAATACATTTTAGAAATCTAAGAGTGAAGTCCTCAGGTAATTTAAAGCCATCTGGCACATCCTATTTCTAGAAGAAACCTGAAATTCATCATCCCCTATCTATCTGACGTGGATTCCTAAGTGGTGCCTCCTTGTCTAGCATCTTCTATCTGGCTGGCATCCAGTTTTTGAGTTATTTCTTTACATTTCTACAATATTTCCTTTACACCCGCTGGATCTGGAACTAGAATAAATTTTATTTTTATTTTGTGACTACTAAATTCGTCCAAGTATTGTGGCATCACTTTATTCCATTCAATTTGTAACTCTTGGTACTTGTCCAACTTGGAAATATAGATAGTCGCATCCTCTAGGTGCTCTTTTTCTATTGGAGAATTATCCAAAGGGGCATAAACCTCATGCCACCAAGCTTGTATCCTATCAACATTCAAATTATTTTGGCCGAATTTCCTCCTCCTAGTCATTATATCTAGGAAACTAACACAACTACTTGAATCTCTTTCATCTTGCCTTGTAGTTTCATGATTTTCTTCAACTTTTTTGAATTCTTTCTATAATTCCAAACCTCGATCCACTCCTTCACTTTTCCAATCTCATCCTTGGAAAAGACTTTCAATTTAGTTAATGAATCCTTAGGAATTTGCAAATTTTTCTTTAATTCTTCAGTTGTAAGCTCATCAACCTTTCTACAATCTACAACAAATTGTAAAGTATGTTCCAAAAAATTAGAGGCACTGGTATGAACCTAGAGAATTTTTCCAATTACCTCATCTTTTCTCTTTTTGTCTTCTTGAAGCCACTCCTAAGTATTATGAACTTAGCTCTTTAGTTGTTCGATCTTCAAGACTACCTCTTTAGGAAAAAATCCTTTTGGTAGAGCATTGTCACCCCAACTACTTGCAATGGCCTCATCAAATGTTGGACATATTTATAGACATCATTCAATTATTTCGGTAGCTTCTCCTTCTCCTTTGTTTCCTTATCTAGTCTTCTTAGAATTCACTGAGAAGAGTCTCAAAATTATTCCTTTTCTTGTTCATTGGTAGTTGGTCCCAAATTAATTGTTTCTACTTTCTAGTCTAATGGCCTAATTTCATCTTTGAATTTGTCACTAGTTGGTACTACTACATGGATAATTCAATTATTGAATTCATTATATTAAAGAATCAAGATTACTTTTGCCCTCTTCCTTTGGTTCGGTTGCCCCCATTGTTCCAACAAATTTTCCCAACTAGGAGTCTCTTCTTGCACAATGATTGGCTTCTTATTTATTCTTTTCTCTTGCCAATCTCGGACAACAAGTCGCTCTGTATTTACTTATGTCACCTAATACCCTTCAACTTGAGTCGGATTGTTAGCAACCTCTTTGATACTAATCTCTTTATTAATTTGATCATCAACCTTGTCCTTCTTTGGAGACTTAGACTATCCCTCCTCCTGTACAACCTATGATTCTATATTTTTACTCTAATCTCCAGAAGTAGATGACCCCACATCTTGCATCATTTTTCTCCATTCCCTGCTATTGGGGGTAGAAATCTCCTCATCTTCTGAACCTTGAGGCTCGAGGTTATTTGATACATCACCCTTATCCATGGAAACTTCTTCTGATATATGTGCTCTAAGAGGGGATACGGGAGGAATACTACCCCCCATTGGTAGTTATGTATGCACCTCTTCTTCAGTAACCCCTCCTTCAACAATTGGGGAGGAATTTTGCTGAGGAGAGTTTCTCCTAACATATACTTGTGGCTTTTCTTTAGAGATTTCCACCTCCACAACCTTAGTTGGGGAAGGATCATCAGTGGCTATGTCATCCTTCTTCTCCTTGGTTCCCTTCTACCTTTTAGTGACCAGCCTCTCTTTCTTGTTGGTTGTGGTGTCCTTCCCTCTTTGTTTGTTGAAGTTTTTTTGCTTTAGGAGATGGCTTCTCTCCTTGTCTTGATGGACCCGACTCCTAGTTCTTCTCTTTATTCACATTGGATTCTCGCCCTCCTATTCTTCATTGGTATGAGGTGCTGAAATATCACCTCTTTCTCCTTATGCTTCCCCCTCAGAGTAGGATTCCAGGTCTCCAATCAAGTCATATGTAAACTTTGTGTCATCAGCCTCTAGTTGTTGAAGTTTTACTTTCCTTAGGAGATGGCTTCTCTCCTTGTCATGATGGAACTTGAATCATGGTTCTTCTCTTTATTCACACTAGATTCTTGCCCTCTTGTTATTCATCAGTATGAGGTGCTCAAATATCACCTCTTTCTCCTTCTGCTTCCCCCTTAGAGTGGGATTCTAGGTCTCCCATTAGGTCATATGTAAACTTTGTGTCGTCAACCTCTAGTTCTTGTATTCTTTTCTTCACCCATTGCCTAGAATACTCCTTGACTAGCTCAGTTATATGGTTAAGATTTGTTGCCTCTTCCTTTGACCATCTTATTGGTGCCAAAGGCCTATTCCTAAATGTCTCATAGTACTTTCATTGTACCAAATCCTCCTCATCATCATGTACCTAATCAAGCACTTCTATTACTTTATATAATCTTATCATTTAGAGGGGCATTCGAGAGAACCTTCTTCTAAGGACTTCAAAGTCATCTCTAAAATTTTCCCAATAGTCCTCGATATGGTCCTTGTGCCTGAATGTTCTATTGGCTTGCCTCACGACTCTACCATATGGATCAAACTTTCTTTTGGTTGAATGAGAGTATAATTCAAACTGTGCCAACTCTTTCTTAGAATTTTGGGCACTTTGAAGGGAAGGGCATGATTCTAGAGTCCCAATTCTGAGGGGGAATTTTGCTCCCAATCCCTTTTTCTTAATAACTTGTTGCATAATTTCTCCAAAGGTGACCATTTTCCTTGTGAGTTCCAACATCAAAAGCTTGTTGGTGGGATATAGGCAATCTAAGTGGAACAACAGGAGATCCCTGTGCCTAGATTGTAGGTAAAATTCATAAATTGGATGAACCATTATACATATTGCTTAATCAAATCCATAGCCTCAAAAGATATTCTAACATGAAGGGCATCCTACAAGTTTCTAGCAATGTACATAAAGAATTCATCATTTTCCCTTTGGTAGTTGGTGGTTTTATACTGCAATTGAGGATGCATATCCCAAATCCTATCTTTTCCCAATGTTCCCTAACAATTGATCCCTCTGTATTTAGTTTTGCTCGCCAACATATATACCGGATATGATGTCATGGTAAATTTATTTGTCTCCTACATACTTGTCAATTGAGCATCTAGATTGTTGCTAATAATTTTGCGCCAATGGTAATTCTTATTAGCAAGAATTTGTGTAATGGGGCAGAACATCCATGTTTGGAAGATATGTGCTTCCTCGATTCCCATTACCCTACCTAGGAGGGTTATGATATCATGGTACTCCATTTTGAAGTCAATTTTGTGTAACTATTTTGGAAATTTGGAGAAGTGAGGTTTGGGCTTCGGGATCCATGCATTGTTTGTGATCTCAATGGCTCGGTATGGATCTTGATCATAGAATTTGATTGCCTCCCCAATGTTAATTTTCTCGATCAAGTGGTGATGTGAGGCAATGTTGAATATCTCTACAATAGACTCAGTTAGATTGGCCATGACCCTCCCTTGTGGCCCAACTATGATTCTTGTGTTGGAGTCATAATACCTTGCACATTCAAGATCTAACTCCAGGCATAATTTTGTTGGGGAAACCCTTTTGCTTGTGCCAATCCTGTATAGGTGATAACTTGTGCTAACTGTGTGAGAGCATCACCATATGTCCTCTTATGAAAATCATCATAATCTATGTGTCCCACATTTGTTTCTACAATCTTAGACAAAACATAAGATATCTTGGTTTCTAGCTAGATTCCCTTGAAGTCATACTTCATCCTTTCTTGTCTTTTCCAAACCTCCTCTTGCACCAGAGCAACCTTTATCTTGGCGGCATTTTCAGAACTCAATTAATCCTGCATCTATTAGAGAAAACCATAATCAATCAAATGCAAGTAAATTTATAATATCTTTAAGAAAATGTAAGAGGAATGATCTAATTCATCTAATGATATGTAAATGGACCAAATATGACCATGAAAATTCTTCAGGCATTGCTTGCACAACAATTTCACTTAGTCTTGCATGGAACCTAAGAAAGTTTGGATAATCAGAGTAGGCTTAGATTTTCTGACCAAACTAAGGTTCGGATAATTTGAGCTACCTCAGATTTTATAAAATTTCTTAATCTATGCATTTTAACCTTTGAATCATATGGAATTTGAAAGATGAAGTTTCAATAGTGAACATGAGATAATTTCTATCATAAAATTCCTAAAATTTCTCCTCAAGATTAATTTTCTTAATGTCTTATCTTGTTTCAAGCATTGAAGAAAAGAATCCACAAAAGTCGGGAATTTCAAAGGACCTCAAATTGGCCGAGTCGATTAGGATTTAGGTAATCCAAGCAAGCTCAAAATTACCAAACTTCGGGGGTAGCCTTTGAAACTTTTTCAAGAGGCATGAAGGAAGATTTAGCAAATCTGAGGGGGCTTAGATTCTCCTAGTGGATTAGAGCTCGCAAATTCTGAGCTACCTTGTGGTTTTCGAGATTTGCTCGGGACCGTGAAATTTTCACTAAGTGATGGTTTTTTTTCCACCGAACATAAAAGGAAGAGATGGAAACCATCTTTGAAATTGATTACTTATTCCTTCACACAATTTATTTCAGAGACTGTTGATATCATTTCACATTCAAATCCAGTGCATAAAACTAGGATATACTAGACAAGGGTTTAAAACTCATGGCCTTCAAAACTTAGCATCATTTCAATGCAAATTTCAATTCAATAAGTAAGAAGAGGCATGGAATAACAATTCAAAGGGTTCTTAATGACCTTAATTCATGAAATGCATAAGAGTTAGAACCCTTCCCAAATCAATGAAAACAAACCCACAAACGATGAGAACTCAAAATGGTGAAGGTGAGGAATAATTTGAATCTGAACTCAAAGCTTCTACGAATGATCAAATGTGAAAATACAACCAAGAAAGCTTGAAATGGATTGAATCCATTCAAAATATATCACAATCATACCTTAAAAAAATGCTCAATGGAGAGAGTGAGGACAAATCAACTAGAAAACCTTCAAAAATCCCAAGAATGACTCGCAATGGCACACAAATTGAAAGCAAAAAGCTTGATTCGAGGGTGAGATGGAGGTGAATTTCTCTGAATTTTTTAGTAGAAAATGTGAAATGAGGAAAATACTGACTATTTATCCTTTTATTTTGAAAACCACTCATTAAACCCACCATTAATGTCTGATGGTATGATTCAACAAGTTCAAAAAAATGAAAGGAGGCTAGATTTTGGCTAATTTGAGGTACCTTGGATTATCTGATCGAACTAGAGTTTGGATAATCCACAAAAATCAAAAATTCCAAGTGTTGGTTCAATCCTCAAGAGCATGGAAGTTGTCAGGAATTGCAAGGAAGCATCTTAAATGTAGGATAACACATTATGCCCATGGATGACCCAAAACCAAGAGCAAAAGACCAATCCCTTAAGGGGATAAAGTCAGGAGCCTAATACAAATGCACAAAGAAAGCAAAGAAAGAAAGAGGGTCCCCGCCCTCAGCGGGGCATGTGTGCAAAAATTGCACAAAAATTGGTGAATTTGTTGGGGAATGCTCCAGAGCATTTCAATGACAAGCTAGAATCAAGAACCGAAAACCCTAGTTTCAGTCCCATATTAAACCACCTAACCAATGAAGCTTCAATGTCGAGAGACAAGCAGGTACCTCCTGTGCTAGAATCCTAGTGTGTGTATATGCATTCATTTCATTCCTTTGGCTTCCACAAGGAATCGAGGTCAACAAGGTCAAGCTATGTAAAGAATCTAACTTCAAAAGCATCCTAGATAGATCCTCGCTGCTAGTCAGGCATCCATAGCCCTGATGATGTTATCACTTTGACCCTCCTAAATATATCTGTACTGCCAATCAAGATTCTATAGCCCCAGTACAGATATTTTGATACTCATGATAGGTTGAATTCATTCCTTTTTTGATGTTCCATATTTCAGATTTTGTTTTCAATATTGTTTCTTTTCAACTGATGACCAACAAAGTTCACGCTCAGAGCTGGGAATCACAATGGTATTGAAGTAGAGGTAAGATTTTTCACTTAACCAGGCTTTCCAAAGAAGCCACAACAACTTCAGGTTTCTTAAGATGTGTTCATAAAATATAAGATCCGAGCACATTCCGGAATTACTTAATCTAAGGACCTATCCACTTTAACATTAAGCCCGCACGAAATTAAACAGGTATTTTCACTATGCTATCCTGGAAGGATGATTAGAGTTTGTAAAGGAAATACCTGAAACAATTCTAGATAGCACCATGATTGTTGTGCAAATGCCACAAGCCTAGAGGAGAACAGGGAGACCCAAAACCAAAACCAAAACCAAAACAAACCCACACCAAAAAGTTGGAACAAACCCACACTCAAAAACTAGAAGGGGAAAAGTAGACCAAGCAATACAAAGCAAAGAAAACGAACACCTAAACTAACTATTTATAGAAGGAGAGAGTTGCAAGCAACTCAAGAAAGAAAGTAATGCTTCAGATATTACCCATTGATAGGCAACGAGACATCCTCCCCAGTGAGAGTTTTCAGGCAAAAAGAATTATCTCTGAGTATCTCAGAGATTTGAAAGAGGTCGAGTCAAATTTTATCAAAATTTCCATGTCCCCCTTCTTATCATGCGCTTTGTCCTAGTACAAGACCAAATCAAAAATTTTGAAAGCCTTAACATTAGCTTTTTGGTCAAACCACCTTTTGATGATGCCTTGATGTTTAGCAAAGTTTTCCAATGCTTCATCTCTCTTCTCTTCAAGGTGTAAGAGTTTAGTTAAACAAGCCTCATGTTTATCCCCTTCATCATAATACTCATTAATGAACTGTAAGGTGGGGATTTTAAGATGAATTGGAAACATGGGTTTGAAACCGTATGCAAGGTGATAAGGTGAGATTCCTATGGAGGCCTTTTGTCTAGTATGATCTACCCAAAGAAAAAATCTAAGCTAGGTATGCCAGTCTTTAGGATTCCTCTCTAATAGTTTGCAGATGACAATCAAAAGGTTCTTGTTTGTGGATTCAACCAAGTTGTTTCCTTGGGGGTAGTAGTTAGAAGAAAATTTAATAATGATTCCATGATCAAAAGCACACCTAGAAAACTTTAATGAAGAAAACACAAGACCATTGTCACAAACCAAAGTAGTAGGACAACTAAAGAGATTAATAATACCTGATTCGAGAAAATTGATTACCACCTCAGATGTGCATTGTTTATAGGAAATAGCTTCAGTCCACCTAGTAAATTAATTAGTTATAGTAATAATATACTTGTGGCCAACAGAGGAGGGTGGATTGATTGGACCAATAAAATCCAATCCCCATTGCACAAACAATTTTACCTCAGTTACTAGTTGAAGTGGAAGTGTTGTACACTTTTCTCTGCTTGCTATAGTTTGGCACACATAACAGGCTCTTACATGGTTGTGTGTGTCCTTGAACAAAGTTTTCCAATAGTACCCTACCCTTAGGATTTGATTTGTAGTGGATGGTGTAGAGCCATGGCCTATGCCAAACCTATTGTGGAATTCAGTCATCACCCTTCCAACTTCCTCTTTTCCAATATAGCGTAGGTAAATGCCCTCATGATTCTTCTTGTATAGAACAAATCCTTTCAACATGAATCCATCACTTTTCAATTGCAAGGCTCTCTATTTTACTGTGTTGAGATGATTGGGGCATTGTTGATTCAAGATATAGTAAATATTGTCATCATACCAACCAACCAGAGAAATATCTTGAAGGTGATAGTGTTGGGTTGTGAGATCAGGGCCCATTTCAGCCATTATCTTAGTTAATAATTTCCTTCTCACCAGTTTCATGGGTTGTATCTCAATGTCATACTCCTATAGCATGGTGACCCACTTCACCCTATGTTCCTTGAGTTCATTTTGTATTAGCAAAAGCTTGACTATAGGGTCTAGTACTATTGAGTAAACTTTGTTTCTCAAGATATAATGTCTAAATTTCTTCACACACTTGACCAAGGCATAAGCTTGTTTTTCTACACTCAGTTATTTCAATTCAACATATTTTAGTAGAGTAATCATGAATTCTATGGGGTGCTCATTTTCTTGATTATATTTTTGAGTTAACATGCAAGCATAGGAATGATTGGATGCAAATGAATATATGTAGAAAGGCTTGTAATAATCAGGACTTATCAATACTAGGGCTTCAACTATTTCCCTCTTAATTTATGCAAAATCCTCCTTTTCTTCAACACCCCATTCAACTTTTGCATCCTTCTTGAGCATGGCGTTCAATGGTTTAACTATTTCTACGAAGCTGATAATGAACTTCCTAACAAAGTTGATCTTTCCAAAGAAGGATTTCATCTCCTTCTTACTAGCTAGAGGTTGAATTTTTAGTAGGGCTTCAATTCATTCTGGATCAATGGATATACCTTTCTTTGATATTACATGTCTTAATAGCTTCCCTTTAGTGACTCCAAAGATGCACTTCTTAGGGTTGAGTGAAATACCAAATTCTTGACATTTCTAGAATACCTTGCACAAGTCTAAAGTATGATCTCCACATTTCTTCAAAAGAATAGTTAAATCATCCATGCAGATAATGATACACTTACCAATGATATCCTTGAAGGCTATATCCATGGCCCTTCGGAAGGTTTCTCCTGCATTAATCAGCCCAAAAGGCATCCTTCTATAGGAAAAAGTACCCCATTTTGTGGTAAAAGCAGTCTTATGTCTGTCCTCATACGACACCATGACTTGATTGTATCCATAGTATCCATCCAAGAAGGACATCATCTAGATCCGTTGATGATCTATAACACTTCATCCAATGATGGGACTAGATAATTTTCCTTTTCCAATGCACAATTGAGATTTCTAAAATCAACGCAAAGCTAAATTTCCCCATTCTTCTTCCTTACTAGAACCAAATTGGCCACCTAGGTTGAGTGCCTAACTAGAAATATGATACAAGTAAATAATAGCTTCTACACTTCTTTTTGAATGATAGGTTCTAGCAAAGCATTGATGGGTCTTTGCCTTTGACTGAAAGGTTTAGCCCTAAGCTTGAGAGGAATTGTGTGCATGATAATTGAACCGTCATATATCTTTAGATCATCATAACTCCAAGCTATAAAAGCCTGATATGAGTGTAATGTATCAATGATTCCTCCCCTTTCCTCCAGAGTGCATACCTTTCCAATAAAAATATTCTTAATATTGGTTGGAGTCCCCATATTGTATGCATCACACTAATTGCTAATGGAATCTCTCTTGGCTTGTTGTTCCTGATCTCTTAGCCTATCAAAGAAAAATATTCTTTCCAATTGCACCATTCCTTTTAGAATAGTGTTGGTCTTTAGATTGACGACCCCTTCTAGGTCCATCTCTGCTTCTTGAGGTTCTATTTCATCAATTATCTGAGAGGTGAACACATCAGAACTTGTGATAAAATCTAGAATATGCTTGTCATCTTCGAACACTTAAAAAATTAGTTACGTTTTCAGGCACTAATGGTACTGGAGTGAGCTCCACAATAAACTTCTTTAATTCTGAGAGTGACAAAGGCTGCAACATACTAGCTGCCTGAGCTAGAGAATTTGTAGTTTGGTTTTTGCCCCGAGGTATTAGTTGAATTCTGAAGGTAGAAAACCCATCAATGAGGTCCCACACTCCATTTTGATAGCTAGCCATCCTTCTATCATGACATGATTATTGTTTCCTAACTTGCCTAACCACCAATACAAAATCTTCAAATACTTGTATAATTCTAACTTTCTTTCTTAATGCCATCAACAATCCATGAATCAGAGCCTCATAGTCGGCTACATTATTAGTACAATGTAATTAGAGTCTATGAGAAGAAAAAATGGTTTTACCTCTGGGACTAATGAGCTCAAAACTGGCCCCGAATCCTTTGTTTGATTTGGATCCATCAAATATGAGCATCCAACAACCAACAACTCCTATTTTTATTGATTTTTCTTTCACCCTATCACTACTGGAGGATTCCTCAGAAGGTGTTAAGTTTTTACCTTTGGGATCATCTTGAACATTTTGTACCTCAAGTCTAACAATTGGGGTTGGATTGATGCACCTCTATATTTGTTCCATGGCTATCTAGCATAAGCAAAACAACCGCTTAGAGTGAGAGGCATTATGGACTCGACACCAGTTCAGAAGAAGAAATTCCGCAAATTTCATATCTCTACCCAAGTGAATTTGATCTTCTATGAATTTATGAATAAATTCCTAAAATTTATCCAATAAGCTAACCTGACCATCTTTCGGGTCATTATCTTCTTCTACAGGCCTAAGTAATGCTCCAGTGTTACTGGATTCTGAGGTGAGCTCAACTGGCAGGCTCTGCAACATAAGAATTTCCTCTATATCTAATTCTTAAAATAGGGGTTGCCAACATATAATTCACCATACTAACTTCTGACACCAAAATCTCATTTGAAGTGTTCTAGTACTCAGTAATCACATACCTCATCCTTGGTTCCCTTTCGATCCTAATTTGGTTTGGTACTCCCTTCCAAGGAAGCCACATATGAGAATGATCTATCAACACATATCCATTTAGCACCTTGGTGAAATCTATACCTAGGATTAGGCCATAACTATCAAGAATGGTTGCGACTTGAATGCTGACAACTTGTTGAACCTTGGGATCCAACGTAACCAACATATGGATCATATTCAATTCTCCCACCACATTCACTTCAATTTTGTTCAATTGGGTAACCTTTCGTTGAGAAGTAACAAGCGTAATTCGTAAAGCTTGATAGATTGAAAAAGGCATAACATTTGTTGAGGCTCCTGAATCCAAGAGGAAATTATGTATATTTTTCCCAAATGTACAGATAGAAATCAAAAAAGGAAGGGCTTTAGTCTTTCCCTAAAATAAACTCAGGGGGGTATCAGCTTGTTCAACTTGGCTTTTATCCTTTTCCCTCCCTTTATCCCTAAATTTTCCTGGACCTTGATCTCATGGCAGTTGTTGACTAGAATTCCTTATAGCTACTTCATTGTCTACCCTACCCTGGGGAACCTCTTTGGCTTTAAAAGCTCCTAAGACAAAATTCCTAATAGTGGGAACCCGCAATAGTTCAAAAGATGAGAGGCTTACCTTCATTTTATTGTGTTCTTTAGTCACATACTTGCCAAGTTGTTCCATACTTATGTCAGTGAGGATCTCCTTGGAATTATCCATTTTCTTCTCCTTTCCTACATCAACATTCCTTCCTTTTGATAAATCAAGTTGTCCTCCTTTTGAAAGATATTATGTCAGCACATGAGGATAGGATGGATTATTACTAACATTAGGATCAGGAGGCGTGGTGAATTTATTTAGAGGAATGGAGATAGTAAATGGACCCCCTGCCTACGGGCCTCTATTTGGTTGATTCCTCATATCATATTTTCTTGTAGGCTACTGGAATATTTAAACTTCTTCAACACCTATCTCTTCCTCATCTATAGGACCATTGTCATTTTTAGTAGCTTCTTGAAATAACAAAGAAATTTCATCTCCATTGCATACTTGTTCTAACTCACCATCTCATTCAATCACTTTTGGCTCTGGCTCATTCTCTTTACCTCACAGGAAAGGAGGATGATTCAACACCAATACTAGGGAATCATAGGGACTAGATGGTACCAACTCTTGACCACTAGAATTGTTCTCAACTTCATACTAGAAAATAGACTGGGCAGTTTGGAACTTGGGGAAATCTAGCTCAGAGTGTTGACTGGTTTTGTGAAGTTTACACCACCCCAACAGTGATGTTTCTTCCAAATATACACCACCTGAGGTTTTTTCTTGGTTAGAGGGTTGATCTAATGAGGTGGGAACACCTCCATTGTTTGGTCTTGTATTACATGTCATGTTTTACCTAGGAGGCTGCCTTCTATCAAATCCTGGTCCACCAGAATGTCCCCTATCAAAGTTTTGCCCAGATGGCTGACCTCGGTCAAAGTTCTACCTAGATTGGATAGAATCTATATTTTCCCTATTATAGTTGGACTGCATATTCCTCTGAGCATCCTAGAGTTGGTTATTTTGGTTCCTTAGATAATTTACCTCCATTTTCAACTTCTTCACTTGTTCAGTCAACTCATCCAACCTTTCCTTGTCGGGATTACTATATGGTGTGGGTCCTGAATTATTCTGATGAAATCCTGGTGGTACCCCTAGGCTTGAAGATTGATTCAATCCTTCAGAATTTTGTAGATAGGATGGGAAATTGGACTATTGTTGTGAGTGGAGGGGTTGATTGATACTTTTTTTTGGATAACTGGTCATCAGTGGGATCTAATTTATCGGAGGACCCAAGTGTGGGACCAATGGAAACCATGGTACCAGATTCATGATGGGTGTATGATTGGATAGAGCTTGATTGAATACATGGATCTGTCCTGGGTGATCAATGAGCTCCAATGATGGCATGAGTCGTGACAGGTGCTATTTCAAATCAGTACTACCTTAACTACTGCTAGAGTAATTGGGTATTTACTTTATTAATTAAACAATATTTGTTTAATTACGTAAAGTTCCCTTTTACCTCTTTTTCACTTAAGCTAACATTAGGTGCATAATAATTAATTACTTTATTAATTATTATTGTGCAAGCCTAGGGTTTTCCTTTTTAGGGTTTTCATCTATATGTAGTTGAAAACTATCTTTTGTATCATTATTCATTTTACATTTCAGGTGAATACATTGCTCCACATTCCTGAGCATTTCCTTTGTTGCTTCTCTTTGCTTCTCCTTGTAATAGGTTATTTGTTTGCAAAGATATTTTGGGCTTCTATGGTGTTGTATCTTCTCAACTCCAACATGGTATTAGAGCTCCACACCTGCTGCTTCCTATTCTTGTTTTGAAGATTTTTGGAGCTTCAAGGGTTTGGGGCTTGTTTTCTTGATCTAGGGCATACCTGCAATTTTGAATCATTTTCAGCTCAAATGGACATCGCTATTGCATCCATAGTGGTCCAAAACCCCTAAATCGACTATTCATTTGTCCATTTTGGACAAAATCGAAACTTGAGGCAAATTTTTTTTTGCAATATGGTCGTACGGCTGTCCCTGCCTAGTAAATTTTATTTTCGAAATTTTTTTCCACTTATCTATTTTTCGGAAATTTTTGTCATAAATTTATTTATGCAAAAATATTGATTTTTCAAAAATTTTTAAAAAAAAGAAAAAATCAAAAGCCTTTTTACGGCTTGCTTAGGCCGAGGGTTTAGGACCCGGCGTAGGCCGCAGGTACCTGCGTAGTGTACCCTGCACAGACCCTGCGTAGTGTACCCTGCATAGACCCTGTGCAGTGTACTCTGCATAGTGTCATGTAGTGTACCTACATGCGTATGGGTATGGTGGGGGTGGGCCCATGTGCCTCCCCCACTCAACTTTTTTTTTTAAAAAATTTATAAAAAATTATGTATTTTTTATGATTTTTTTAAAAATAAAAAATCAATCATTTTTTTATTGTTTTCTTTTATATAAAAAACAATTTTTTTCTGTAATAACCCAATCGCACTTTTACGATGATGGGCATTTGGCCGTCAAATTTAACCTAGTATTTTTGCTACGACGGTCGTATGACCGTCAAATTTAACCCAACACTGGTTTTTTCCCTCTTTGGAGCTGATTTATTCCGGAGGCCGTAACTTGGGCATACGATATCATTTTTTGGCAAACGAGATATCATCGGAAAGTTGGTTTTCTCATCTTTCCAGTGGTGTGGGTCTCATCACATATTTTTTCCATTGGTGCATTCTACAGCCAATTGAAGACAAAGGGGCTATTTTCAGTCTCAAGCTCATATCTTTTGATCAATTTCTCCGTTTTTTGCAATCTCAGTGGCGTTGGAACCGTATTTCAGAGCTCTTTAGTTTCATCTATTCCATTTTTCTAGATTTCACTCCAAGTATATTTTATTTAGTTATTTGTTTTTTCACACTCTGGTGGATTACCTGGACACATTTGCTCTTGGAAACATTTTGTTTGCATGGGATGCTTCATTTAGGCTATTCTTCATGTATTTCCAGCATTTTGTCCTTTGAGGGAATTTTGAGCATCATTTGTAAGGTATCTTTTATGTAAACGCACTGAGATAAAGTGCCACACTATTGTACATGCATTTTTGAGGATTTTGTACATAAGGTTGTGCCATATTTTGTACTCACACTAATATTATAAAGTTCCATGAGGGGTTGTGTAGTTTTCCTTTGTTTTGCCATCACATCTTTGTCCGGTGAGTGTCCCTCCATGACGACAGTGGATCATATGATTCCAGCCTCATGCAATGTGTGCTTTGTTTTTCACACCACTTTTTCAGTTGCAGGTACTTTCTTGTGCACTTTCAGATGTTGTATCTTCTTCTTCATGCACTACAGGGTATTTCACATCATTTCAGTGGATCTGTCAGGCTCTCCCAGTTCAGCATTATGGGGGGGTTATTATATTGTTCGTGCTAATTCTTCCTTGGTTTCACCTTGGAAGGAATCTTCCATTCTCAGTTGATCAATGTTTTAGACTATTGGTTCTTGTGCCATCTGTATCTTCGTTCCAAGTGTTTTCCTTTGTTTGTCATCTAATTCGAGTAGTGTCGTATGGGCACTTATGCAGATTATTGTCTTCTTGTTCCTAATCTTCCTATTTTTAGTGGAGGTTCTTCAACACCATAGCAGTCATCTTTTGACACTTGTTTTCAGCTTCTTCTACTTCAATGATGTCTCTTCTTGGCTTTCTTCTTCTTTTTTTGGAGTAGAGTTTCTTCCCATGAGGTTTTCTCTATTTCTCCATTTTATAGAGATTTGGTTATATTTGGGTACCTGATCAAGCCTAGTTGTCGGGACCCATGTTTGTCTTCTTGCATTGTAGTTACCTTTGTTTTTCTTGCATTTGTTTGTAGTTGCACTATTGCTCATCTTAAGGGGGGGTGTTAGAGTAAAGGTCTTAACTTAATTATGTTGATTAAGTTACCTTTATTCCCTTCTTAATATTTCACGTTAGTTTGCATAAAGTTACATTTAATAATTATATTAATTATTAAATGTTATCCTATTAGGGTTTTTCCTATTAGGGTTTTATTAGGGTTTGCATGATCTTTTTTTTATAAGGATTGATCCCATTGTATTTCATATCAATTCATTCTCTCATTCTCTTTGATATATACATTTTTCAGTTTTCAGAGAACCCTTGCTTGTTTGTCTCCATCTCTTCTTTTGTGACAGGTTATTTGCATGCAGGTGATCTTCAAGGTTTGTGAAGTTGTATTTTCTCAACTCCTACATGGTATCAAAGCTTCACATTTGCAGCTGCTTGTTCTTGTTTTGAGATTTTTGCATTGGAAGCAAATCTAGGGTTCTAAGGTTTCTTCTTGTGGATTCAGCATACTCTGAATTTTAGGTTCACTTTGGGCTCAAACGAACAGTGCCATTAGATTCGTAGCGCCCAAAAACCCCTAAATCGACTGTCAAATCATCGATTTTGGCCACAGTCAACCAAGGTTGCAAAAAAAAATTTAGGGTTTGGCTGTACGGCCCCCTCAAAAAAAAATTCGCAAAAAAAATTTAAAAATAAAAATAAAACCTAAGGTTTTATTTTATTTTTTTGGTGGCCCATTGCAAATTTTTGACCGCCGCCCATCTACTGCCAAGTGGCCACTAGCACCTCGCTCTGCCGTCGGCACCGCCACTGAGCTCGACCATCTACCTCCGTGCTCTGCCGGGTTCCTAACCTGACCGTGCTTAACTCACCTCGTCCGACCCCAGCTCTACTCTACTCCACTGCCTCCCACTCCACCTGGCTCTGACATCACCCAGTCCACTCCCCAGCTCCACCGACACCAAGCTCCCCGGCTCTGCCGCGCTCGCTGGGTCGGCCCTCCCAGCCCGCCGATGCTGAGTCGGCCCTCCCAGCCCGCCGACGAGCCCGCCAACAGTTAGGGTCATATGGTGACCAAGGGCTCTGGCCTAGCTTCAGACCCCTAGTCTGCCCATGCGACCAAGGGACCTTTTTTTTTAGCTCCTGAGTGCTAGAGGATTGTGAATTGGCATTTTTTGCTTGCGTCATTCAATCGGGCGTAAATTGGGCATTTTCTCGTAGATTTTCAAAAATGAGATATCACCGGAAAGCTGGTTTCGGCGCCGTTCCAGTGGTACTGGTCATTTTTCTTGATTTTGCAATTTTGTAGTCTTTTTTGACAGTCAAATTCAGAACTTGGTTTTTTCACTCCAAGGGGTGTATCTTTTGCGTCCGAACTCCGTTTTATGCAAACAAATAGGCATTGGAAAGGTATTACAATGCTCTTTCTAGATATATAGTCTATTTTACGAGAATATTTACCAAGTATTTTTTATTTAGCTTTGTGTGTTTTTACAGTTTGCTTAATTGCTTGGTCATCTTGGCTCCTACATGGGGTTTGTTTGCGTTGGATGGGTTATGTTGATATGATTTATCATTGTTGAGATCATTAGTCTCTAAATTGTTTTTATTTGAAGAGTTATCATGGGTTTTTCTACTCACCCTTCAGTTGTTCTTCTGGAATGGGGTAATTATGAGTCATGGGCAAAGGGTATACTTACACATTGTAGGTGGCTTAATATTTTTCCTTATTTGTATGATCTCATACCTAAACTAGCAACTTTAGAGGGCAGATTAGCATGGGATATTATTATAAATCACATAGTAGGACTTATATTGTCTAGTGTTGATAATGACACTGTGTTGGTTATATTAGACATTGATTGTCCTCACCCACTTTGGACACGTCTTTGGGAGATCTATGGAGACCCTATTCTATCTCCATTCCCAGAGGATCCTACTTCAGATTGTCTCATACCCATTGCTTGGAGAGAGAATACACCATTTGATCATGATACTTTAGAGGATCTTGAGTATTTAGACACCCTTACTTGTTCTGATGGATCAGAGGTTTGTCTCACAGCTCCTACTCTTCAAACTGAGACTTCATTAGCATGTCTTGTTCTTGATTCAGTGCAGCAGGGAATCATACATCTTCCAGACATAGCTACTTTGGACTCTTATGTTGCAGACATATCTTTCTTGTTTGTTGAGTCCTATATTGCAAATTTGGAGGATTATTTTGAGGACATTAATCTCCTCTACCTTGACAGTCAGGTTATCACTGTTCACCCACCATTATCCATGCATTCAGAGGTTGCATTTCAGTATTCTCCACATCAGTTTGGATTTTGCATTATTTGTTTCAGTTCAGACAGTGAGACTCTTCAACATCCTATCATGGCACACATCTTGAGATAGATTGGTTCATCATTCTTCACAGGGTTTCTTCGATACAAGTCCATGGATCCGTTTCTTCCCAAGGGGAGGAATATCATTTGCCACTTCAAGATCTCCTTTTGGATTCTACATCAGGCATCTACCATTGTGATAGGAGTTTCTTCATTGTGGGGGAGCCTTCTTCTCTCTTTCTATCTCTCCTATGGAGATCATTGTACATGTACTTATATGATAGAAGTTATCTATGGGGGGTATCATGTTATCCACCTCCTATCCTTCTTTCATTAGTGCATTGCATTCCTTCCTTGCATTCTATTTTGGGGAGGAGTTTTGTTCCCACTAGGTTTTCTCCTTTACCCCATTTCATTTAGTTTGCATTGATTTTGTACATGGGTACCTAATATAGCCTTGTTGTCGGGACCCATTGCTTTTGCTTTCAGTAGCCTCTTCTAGGTTTTAGCTTCTCCCTATGTCTATCCTAAGGGGGGGTGTTAGAGTAATTGGGTATTTACTTTATTAATTAAACAATATTTGTTTAATTACGTAAAGTTCCCTTTTACCTCTTTTTCACTTCAGCTAACATTAGGTGCATAATAATTAATTACTTTATTAATTATTATTGTGCAAGCCTATGGTTTTCCTTTTTAGGGTTTTCATCTATATGTAGTTGAAAACTATCTTTTGTATCATTATTCATTTTACATTTTCAGGTGAATACATCGCTCCACATTCTTGAGCATTTCCTTTGTTGCTTCTCTTTTCTTCTCCTTGTAACAGGTTATTTGCTTGCAAAGATCTTTTGGGCTTCTATGGTGTTGTATCTTCTCAACTCCAACAACTACCTTGGTATAGGTTGTGAGAAAAGTGGTGGGTGGGTTTAGTATCCATTTAAGGAAGGTGGTGGTGAGACTATTGAGGGCTTCATAATAAACTTCTAAGGAAGTGGTGTTATCTACAACATAAGGATCTTGCAACCTAGTATATGCATGATGGAACCTATTGTTAAAGGACCCAATGGGCTCATTGATTTCCCTCTTTACCCTAGTAAACTATAGATATAGTTCATTGGAGCTAATGGGGATTTTAAACTTTTGCAGGAAGGTAGTTTCCACCTTAGTCCAATTGTGTATAGACCTTGTAGGAAAATTATTATACTAATAGAAAGCATCCTCTCCTAGGGAATATGGGAATATTCTACATGCAACAATTTCATGATTATTACCTCTATCCCTAAGACAAGTCTGTAAAATCCTAATGTGTTCCTCAGGTGTCCTGTTAGAGTCATTGGTATGGAACTTGGAGCAGAAATTATCAGGAATCCTAGGAAAAAAATTATAATTATTGAAGCACAAGGGTGAGGGGTTGTTTTCCAGGAAATCCATTGGTGGTGGTGGAGGTGGCTATGGTTGATTGATGACCAGTTGAGGTTGTTGGGAAGGAATCACTTCAAAGTCAAATGATGAACGAATGGATGTAGGCAAAGATAACGAGGAATATGGAAAGGGATGAGTGGATGAGGATTCTTCCCTATTTCTAGTCCTTGACCTAGTAGGGACTGGTAACTCTTGGAAATCCTCCTCTCCTAGCGTAGATCTAGTTCTTATTTGAAATCTCTTAGGAGAAAATGTACATAGGAAATGCTCCATCGTTGCTTATGTTGTCATCCTTTTAGCACCAATCTATTGATGGTGTTTTCTACACAACAACAACTTAGAAAAAATATAATATCCTATCTCTCTTGAAAGGTAAATCTCTATCAACAAGCCTTAAGAGATAACCCCAAGGTCTATAATGTCAGGTCTTGAAAATGCGTAAAAAAATCAGATAATATGTGAAATTGTTGGTAATCACAAGGGGCCTTACAAAACAACTACTAGAGGTTTCAAACTCATCAGATTTGCAATATTTTTTGATGCTTTTAATCCTAAAACTAGCCCAAATTTTAAAAGAAACAACAAAAGATAAGGGTTTAGAGAGATACTTTATTCTAATCTAACTTCTAAGATCAATCATAATAATGGTGATTGTTGTGAATGGAAAAATCCCCATGAAACCAATCTCTATTTGATCAAGGATAAACCTACAACTACACAAAAATGGTGCAACCTTCTAAGGAAATCGAAAGATTTTTAGACTATGAATATTTACCCACATACCTAATGACTAGCATAATGTAAATAAACCTTCACAATGTAACTTAGCACAAAATGAGGCCCAGACTAACTTTACACAAAAATTTACTATTAGAAAATTACTAAAAGTATGGACTGAAGATTGATCAACATTCTTCACACTTCACCATTTCCATGAAAGAGTTGAAATCTAATATTCAACATGCATTTATAAACTCTAGAGAAATTTTAAATAAAAAGAATAACAAGAACCATGCAGGATAAAGCAATGCAAGAGAGAAAACCAATGTACAATATCTTCACTTATATTGAATCACCCAAAACTTGCAACAATTCTTACATTCAAAGTTACAACATTTGCTCTCAAATGATTAATTCCTATCTTAACTACATATATTACAATAATGTTTAACTCTTCTAGCAATGTCTAACCCCAAAGAATCAATTTATAGCCAAAAATTCCCAAGGCGACAAAAAAAGAGGGCCCATAGAGCCAGGTCAGCCATGCATCAAAATTTACTATGTTTAGCCAGCCATGCAAGGCTATTGGAAGATTCCATTGAATAAGACTAAAATAAATTTTAAAAATCCGAGAGTGAAGTCCTCAGGAAATTTAAAGCCATCTGACACATCCTATTTCTAGAAGACACCAAAAATTCATTAGGCCCTACCTGTCTGGCATGGATTCCTAAGTGGCGCCTTGCTAGCTGGTGTCTTCTGTCTGGCTGGCTTCCAGTTTCTGAGTTATTTCTTTACATTTCTCCAATATTTCCTTTACATCCATTGGATCTCGCACTTGAATAATTTTTTTTAAATTTTTTTACTACTAAATTCCTCCAAGAATTACAACATCACTTTATTCCATTCGATTTGTAACTCCTAGTACTTGTCCAACTTGGAAATATAGATAGTCGCATCCTCCAAGTGTTCTTCTGCTATTGGAGAATTATTCAAAAGGGCATAAACCTCATGACACCAAGCCTATATCTTGTCAACATTCAAATTCTTTTGGCCGAATTTCCTCCTCCTAGTCATTATCTGTAGGGAACTAATGCAACAACTATGAATCTATTTCATCTTGCCTTGTAGTTTCATTATTTTCTTCAAAAATTTATTCAGGATTTCTTTCCTGTAATTCCAAACTTTGATCCACTCCTTCACTTTTTCAATCTCATCTTGGGAAAAGACATTCAATTCGGTCAACCGATCCTTAGGAATTTGCAAAATTTTCTTTAATTCTTCAGCCATAAGCTTGTCAACCTTTCCACAATCTACAACAAACTATGAAGTATGTTCCAAAAAATTAGAGGCACTAGTGTGAACCTGGAGAATTTTTCCAATTACCTCATCTCCTCTCTTGCTGACATCTTGAAGCCACCATTGAGTATTATGAACTGAGCTCTTTAGTTTTTCAATCTTCGAGACTGCCTCTTTACGCAACAATCCTTCTCCTAGAGCATTGTCACTCCCAACTACCTACAATGGCCCCATCAAATGCTGGAAATATTTATAAACATCATTCAATTGTTTCTATAGCTTCTCCTTCTCCTATGTTCCCTTATCTAGTCTTCTCTGAATTGCTTGAGACAAGTCTTAGAATTCTTCCTTTTCTTGTTCTTTGGAAGTTGGTCCCAAATTAACTATTTCTACTTTATAGTCAGATGGAATGATTACATCTTTGAATTTGTCACTGGATAGTACTACTACTTGGATAATTCGATTGTTGAATTCATCACGGGTGAGACTCGAGATTGTTTTTTCCCTCTTCCTTTGCTTTGGTTACCCCCATTGTTCTTACAGCTTGTCCCGATTGGGAGTCTCTTCTTGAATAATGATTGGATTCTTACTTATTCTTTTCTCTAGCCAATCTAGGACAACATGTTGCTCTGTATTTAGTTTTGTCTCCTGATCCCCTTCAGCCCGAGGTGGACTCTTGGCAACCTCTTCGACACTGATTTCTATATTAAGTTGATCATCAACCTTGTCCTTCTTCGGAGACTTAAGTCATCCCTCCTCATGGACAACCTTTGATTCTATATTTTTACTTTGATCTCCAAAAGTAAATGGTTGCACTTCTTGCATCATTTGTCTCCATTCCCCGCTAGTGGGGGAAGAATTCTTTTCATCTTCTGATTCTTGAGGCTTAGGGTTATTTGATACGTCGCCCTTTTCCATGGCAACTTCTTCTGATATATGTGTTCTAAGAGGGGATAGGGGAGGAGTACTACCCTCGACTAGTACCTTTGTATGCACTTCTTCTTTAGTAACCCCTCCAACAATTGGGGAGGACTTTTCTTGAGCAGAGTTTCTCCTAACATATACTTATAGCTTTTCTCTAAAGCTTTGTACCTCCACAACCTTAGACAAGGAAGGAGCATCAAAGGCTATGCCATCCTTCTTTTCCTTGGTTCCCTTCTGCCTTTCAGTGACCAACCTTCTCTTTCTTCTTGGTTGTGGTATCCTTCCCTCTTTAGTTGTTGAGTTTTTTTCCTTAGGAGATGGCTTCTCTCCTTGTCTTGATGGACCCTAACTCCTGGTTGTTCTCTTTATTCACATTGGATTATCTACCTCCTATTCTTCATCGGTATGAATTGATGAAATATCACCTCTTTCTCCTTCTACTTCCCCCTTAGAGTGGGATTCCAAGTCTCCAATTAGGTCATATGCAAACTTTGTGTCGTCAGCCTCTAGTTCTTGTATTCTTTGCTTCACCCATTGCCTAGAATACTCCCTGACTGGCTTAGTTATATGGTTAATATCCATTGCCTCTTCCTCTATCTAGCTTATTGGTGGAAAAGGCATGTTCATGTATGGCTCATAGTCCTACCGTTGTATCAAATCCACCTCATCATCATGTACCTAATCAAGCACTTCTATTACCTTATATAATATTATCGTTTTGAGGGGCATTCAAGAGAACCTCCTTCTGAGGACTTTGAAGTCATATCTACAATTTTCCTAGTATTCCTCTATATGGTCCTTGTGCCTAAATGTTTTGTTGGCTTGCATCACAAATTTTCCATATGGATCAAACTTGCTTCTGGCTGAATGAGAGCATAGTTCAAACTGTGCAAACTCTTTCTTAGAATTTGGACACTTTGGAGGGAAGGGTATGATTCCAGAGTTCAAATTTTGAGGGGGAACTCTGCTCCCAATCCATTTTTCTTAATAAATTGTTGCATAATTTCTCCAAATTCCACCATTTCCCTTGTGAGTTCTAAAATTAGAAGCTTGTTGGTGGGATATCTAGGCAATCTAAGTGGAACAGTGGGAGATCCCTGTACCCAAATGTAGGTAAACTTCAGAAATTGTATGAACCATTCTCCATATTAATCAAATCCATAGCCTCAACATATATTCTAACATGAAGAGCATCCTACAACAATATAGGAATGTACATAAAGAATGCATCATTTGACCTTTGGTACTTGGTGGTTTTATACTGCAATTGAGGATACACATCCCAAATCTTGTCTTTTCCCAATGTTATCTAATAGTTGAGCCCTCTGTATTTGGTTTTACACACCAACATATATAGCAAATATGATGTCATGGTAAATTTATTTGTCTCCTACACACTCTTCAATTGAGCATCTAGATTGTTGCTAATAATTTTGGCCCAATGGTAATGCTCATTAGCAACAATTTGTGTAATGGGGTAGAGCATACATGTTTGGAAGATATGTGCTTCCTCGAATCCCATTACCCTACCTAGGAGGGTTATGATATCATGGTACTCCATTTTGAAGTCACTTCTATGTAACTATTTTGGAAATTTGGAGAATTGAGGTTTAGGCTTCAGGATCCATGTATTATTCATGATCTTGAGGGCTTAGTTTGGATCTTGATCATAGAATTTCATTGCCTCCCCAATGTTAATTTCCTCGATTAGGTCAATAATTTCTATTGACTACAAACTAATCTAGGCGATGTGTTTCTTAATTAGGTCTTAGACTTTCTCTTTATCGGAGCCCACACAGAGATCCCTTGTAGTATTGATATCCTAAGCTTGATTAATGATTAGTTTGGGAACTCTGAACAAATTCATGCCCTTTTTCTTTACTATGCCCAAACCTATCATGAAGCTTTCATCTTCAATCTCATCACTTGAATAGGAAAATTGGGATCGAAAATATCTAATTGTCCTCTTGCCATTCAGGGAAGTTGGGTATATAGTTCCTACACCAATTTTTCATTCTTCATCATTGAAGTGTGGCAACCATAGTCCGGTTGTTGAACTTCTTTCAGATTTTTGTGTCACCCTCGGGATAGCTTGGTTTTCGTCATTAATGACATAAGTTTCTAGTCCAGTGGCATGGTAATTGCCGAAAGGGTCTTTATCAATCAACTCGCTTAGAAGAATATCGTCTTGATTAGTCTGATCCCCAATGGTTTCTTCATCATATATAAGCTCAATGCAGTACATTTCCTCCTTGGTGATGGAAGTGTGAGAGAACTTAAAGATTGTCTTTGCTTTATCCATGATATGTTTTGAATGCAGGGGTTCAGACACTAGCTTCATTTTGGCTCCATGGTTGGTCCTTATAATCAGGTGTGACCAATGTAAGGAAAGTTATCCACCTAGTTTAGAAGTGAATTCCCTAGACAAGCATAGGCCGAATAATGGGGGAATATCAATGATCATAGTATCCTACCTGATCCTAATAGTTGGGCAAGCAAACAGGGTCAATGGGAGTTTTTTAATGACCCCCATAGTATTGACCATATTCCCATCCAATTGGATGAATCCTCTTTTCAAAGGTTTTTAGCTTAGTCCTAGGGCTTCAACTATCTATCTAGGCATGACTGTGGTGTTGGCGCCAAAGTCGATCATGGAGTTACGTAGTAATTTCTCACCCACAACAAGGGTTCAGAAAAATGGCTTTGATTTTGGTTCGCTTTTATCAATTTTGAATGTCGATTCTTCTTCTTGATCCTCAGTAGAGGCCTCTTTTGTAGTATTTGTGAGAACTTTGGCCAAAGGTGTCTGGTTAATATTTTTTCCTAGAAGTGAGTGCTCTTTTAGTTCTATGATTAGGTCTTCTTGGAGAGCCCTTTGTCGCAATGTCCTCTGCTCTAGAATGGCTAAGATTTCCCATAGGGAAATGTTAGCAGATGATTTTTTTAGTTTTTCCACTACATTAAATGGTGGTGACCTTGGAGGTTCTTTCTCTTTAGCTCTTATTGTTATGATTTCCTTTTTTGGTGGACATCGTGGTGCCACTACTGAGTCACTAGATCTATAGTCAAGGGCATTGTTTGGCTATGGACTGACTAATTGTGGGACAACTACTTTGCCCATGAAAGTCCCTTCGAATCATGTGTTGTAATCAGACTGCACTTGTCAGACTTCGAAAGAGGATGCTTTGAATGTGAACACTGCTTCCTCTCCTTCCCTCCATGAGAAGAGGATGTGGTTAGGAGCTATGTCAGTTTCTTGTTCCAGAGATATTCCTTTCATTTGAGTGGTGAGCACCATGTTTTCAATTTGTAGGGAGGTATATGAATAGCCCCCATTGTTTGACATTGCGCCTTGGTTGCACTGCTTTACTACCTTCTATTATAGATTTTTGCATGGGTAGTTTAGGGGCATATGTGAACTACTACAAGGAAAACACTAGGGGTTGTTGTCATCGATCAAATTTTTTTGCCCTGCAGTCAGGTCTTTGGTTGAGCTTAGGTTGGAATTCAACAGTGGAGTGGGTACCGATACTATTTGACCTATTGTTGGCACTTGAGGATTTTTGTGAGCGCTTCCTTGGAATTGATTTTGTTGGTAAGAGGGCCTTTCACCCTGATGATTCTAATAGGCTAGCTTCAGAGGAGCATCCTAGTTGCACTTGATGATAGTTATCTCATTGGCCATAGCCTGCATCATCTCCTTTATGCCACTTGTCTCGTCCTTCGAGGAACCAGGTGCGATGTTGTGTGGTACACTCATGTATGTGTATATAGATTAAGGAGGAGTAGGTGGTGTAGTAGGTGGTGTTTCCTAGGAAAAAGCTAGCATCTCGGGTAATATAGGCATGATGGGCTGAGGTGGCAACTTCCCAGTGTTGATCAGATTATTTTTTTCCTTGATTGCAATACTGTATGCACTCAGTAATGTGGTTCCGCTAAGAGATTGAATCATCATGGAAATGTTGGTGTTGATGGACTTTAGGTTAAACATAAATGCCAAGTCAGGTGGTGGGTGAATTACAGCCTGAACTCTTTGCCAAGTTATGTGGAACCGCATGTTGAAGTCAATTAGGGCCTCGTATAGGGCCCGCTTGATGATCTCTAGCTGGTGATACTGAGAAGATCTATCATCGTTGTTTGAGAATCTCTCAAAAAAGGGGTCTCTGAGTTGATCCCATGTGCTGATAGAATTAGGTAGTAGATTGTAGTACCAGTCAGATGCTTTTCCTCTAAAAGAGGTTGTGAGCAACCTCAATGCTAGTTTTTCATTTGTTACTCCATGTATCAAACACATGTCTGCAACATCTTGTAGATGTTTGAATGGTGTTCTCAAGCCATCTCCAATAAATTTAGGAATAGACTTAAGGGAAAAGACCAGAATGGGGGCCCAAACGAGAGGTGCTACTGGGGAAACAGGGGGACTCCTGACATCCCAAGCCTCATAATTTTGATTGGTGATAGGTAACATGGCTGGTGGGCGGTTAGGGATGTTTCTGTGATGGGTTCTAGTTGGTATTGACCCTAATGGAAGTACTAACAAACCAGGGTTATTTACTATTTGGGATCTTGTAATAGGTCAATGGATCATGTACTTGCTCAAAGCTTAATCATATCTCACATGTCCCACAGAGTGTGCCAGTAAAAAAGAAACTATTGATGCCAAAAATTGGCAAGGTAATAGAATTTTGTGGGAAACTCAGTTAAAGGGGGGACCTTTTGCACTAAACTGAGAAACCTCTAGATTTTAAAGAAGATGAATTCTTCTATAACTAGGCTTTTGAATGGGAAAAGGAAGCAAATATGGAATAAAAGGATCTAACTAAGGTGATGCACCAAGATTTAGATGTAAGGAACAATAGATCTATCTTGTAGATGCAATCTAAGGGCCCATTCAGCAATCTGCTATGCTCAAAATAACAACTGTTAAAGAGGAAGACTTGAATCATTTATTTCATGACATAAAATGATTTGCACAGAGCTTTTACTAAAAGAGAGAGTCAAAGACATGGTTCTAAATCAGAATTCTATTCAAATCATTGAAGTTGCAAACAAACTATTCAAAAATAGCACAGTATAATGTTATCAATAGTTAAGAGATAGAAAGGCCAAATTACAAGGGCACAATCTATGAGTCTTTATAGTTATCCAACAAAACAAAGGCTTGGTGTCTCCCAATTCTTTTGTATATATTTTGAACTAGCAATATTCAATTGTTCAATTGCTACTCTTTAAAATAATTACTAGCTAACTAGTAAGAAAATCTACTACTAAATCCTCCAAGAGAAGTATTCTATATAGCCAAGAGCATCCACCACTTTGAAATTCTGTAAAAAAAATGATTCATCATGAATCATAATGCTTGCAACAATGATTCATTGTGGCCGCTATAACAGAAAGATTCATGAACATGAACCTAGTCGTTTGCTAGTCATGTGCATTCCTTGCAAATGATAGCAGTGGTCCCAGCCTACCCTGTATGAACAAGTGATGCCTCTTTAGCGAAAATAGTTAGAACACGTGACAAAATGTGGCATCTTGTTGTTTGCATCACTCCTCCCTTTTATGTAGCTGTGCCAAAGGAATACGTGGTGGAATTTTGCAACCCGTAAATCATCCTCCCATCCTTTGATGAGATCTTGTGATGAGTAAACATGTGGCAATTTTCCTTGTTGTCAACATGGCTTGAGGGGAATGCCAAGAGTTTATGCGGGCGGAGGCTACATGGCAAGCAGTTGAGACCCGAAAGAGAGTTATATGGAAAGAGGCTAAACATGCTCGACTTGTTGACACATGGGAGTAGGTTGGGGCTCAGAAAAGAAGGGAAGCTTTCCTTTGGTGAGCAATTTGGTGACACATGGCAACATTTAGCGGAGAATTCCAAAATATTAGAATTTAGCTACTTAAAAATTATTGGGCAAGATCAAAAGCTGAACAAAACATAAAAAATAACCCAAAGGGAGCATGGGATATATTAAATATCCATAGTACCAATGCTTTTCCTTGCTCTAGTTTCATCTCCTTAAAATTTTCGCTCATTTGCATCACGACATTGGATTGAATAAGTTTCTCCTGAAGCTCCGGATGAAAACGTCTTTCTTCAGCCACCTTCTCAACATATACTAGAACATTTGCCTTCAACAAAAAATATTTAAAAGCATTTATTTTAACAAAGGAATCATCCCTCATAAATTCCCTATAGGCCTCCATCCTTAGGTAATTTGTATTGGTTATCCCTCTTATTTCATCTTTTCCCAGCCTTAGAGCAACTAATCTAGAACTTGATGCAACACTTTGTGGAAAAGATGGCATTCCTTGTTGCATATCATCAGGGGTCACCATGATTTATTCATCATCTGAATCAGGATATTCAACCACTTTTTCCTTTTCAACTCTCTACCTCTTGGGTGATGGTGGTTGTGTTGGAGAAGGAACTCTTGGGGGAGAGTCTAGATCAAAAATCTTATACAACAATTGCCCTGAAGATGATGGCATTTATTTCTTAGAAGACATAGCCCTAGACTCCTTTGAAATGATAGAAGGTGGCATGTTTTTCTTTTCAATCATTGTTCCCTTCTTTCTAGAATATACCCTAACCTTTTGCAGAGGCTGCTAAGAAGGTCTTTCCTCCAATCTTACCTTAGGATATTCCTTGGAAGCCCATGACTTTCCTTTGTCCTCAACAACTTGTTCAGCCTTTAACACCCCTACCATGCTTTCACAATTGTTGATAGAATATAGGGCCCTATTCAACTCACCACTGATATTTGGCATGGGATTGCATGCAGGGTTTATTTTCTTCTTCTTCTCCATCATCTTGAGAAAGGAAACATATTTTTCTTTCCTTTCCTCCTGCACCTACAAGTCAAGGATGTTTCTGATGATATCCTCTAGGAAGTAGAAGTTGTGGATGAAAACACCTATCCTATGCTTTTCCTTCATTTGAGCAATAAAACAATGAGGATCACGGTTCCTTGGGCATACATTGTTTAACCCATAAGGCTCAAGTAGTGTTCCCAAGTCTGTCCATCCCCTTTTTCCATGAAAAAATATACAAAAGTTGTATATTCAGGAAAGAAAGATCCCTTTTTTTGTTCTATTAGCAAATGAACCATTTGAGCATGTCCCAACTATCTTATGATTTCTAAGAATCCAATTCTTAGAGGCACATCCCTTGGTAAAGAGAATGGTTGTGTTATAGTATGGTATGATATCTCCTCAATTATGTGTCAAATTTAACTTAGGCCTCCTCTCCATTGGCCTCAAGAAATCATGAATCTCATTTGGAATTCTAGGTGGATCATTGACCAAAGATCTTCTTAATTTGACCCCAAAACAATATGGAACACCACATAATCAAATTTTTGATCATGCCTATCTAGAATTCTAGTTTAGTACTAGACGAGAATGTCAATATCATCCTCCTTCTTCTTCAATTCCATGTCTTGCTCAAAAAACTTCTCTCCCTTATACAAAAACATGTGCATCAGTAGAGAATTCCACTTAAAACCAACCAGGGTTTTTCCTTCTTTAAGTGCTACCAGACTCTCATGCATTTTATCTACCAAATAGGTATCAAAATCATATACCGCATTGAAAACTGGATGTTGAAGATTCACAGCCATGTACATAAGGTCAGTAGGAAAGGTAGTATTTATACTAATAGTAAGGACCTGACACAAGGAGAAAATAGTTTTCCTAAAATAATTGCAAAAGTAGTTTATAGGAAAAGGTTCTAGCTCCTTTTTGCCAATCACTATCTTATTCTTATTCTTGCCAATTCCCATGGTTGCCAAATGAGGTTTTAGTAGATAAGTCCTAAATAAACCCTTAGTATATCTGTACTCTTCTCCAAAGGCCTAAAGTTCAATGGTGACCATATCCTTATTCCATTCATGAAGATCAATTTTTTTTGCAATCTCCTCCTTGGTTATTTTAAGCATTTCCACACCAGCATATGTCCTGACAACTAGGGTTATAGGGTCGTACCTCGCTGCAACATCCTTTAACAAATCCACATCCAAATATGCATTTGGTACCACTAGCTTGCCGAGGTCCAACCTCCAAGGGTTGCACAGAGGAGCACACAAATTCCTATTCCCAAACCAATTTGAAAGCAACTGCCATGATGTATACAACACCTCAACATCTTGAATTTCAAATTGCTTATCAGTTAACCCTTCCAAAACCCGAGGCCCATAAAACAAATCCTTCCTCTTAATTTTTTTGTTATTAGATGGTTTTAGTAAGTATATGACATCCTGAGAGAAGGAACTAGAGGGATTTTTAGAACTAGAACTTCAGGCTTTGGGTGCCATTTGCACATGACAAAATAAGGTTCGAGCTAGGAATTTGAAATACCATTAATTTTATGGGATGGAGCCTCTAACTTATAGCCTTGAAACACAATAATTTCACAATTTAAAAGGTCTTGGAAAATATTTAGATAAGCTTTAAAATAATTTTAAAGTAAATGAACCAGTGCAATCTTTTATAACAAAGCAAAATGCAATTTCCACTTGTCCTCAAGAAATCAACAAGATTTTTGAAAGATAGAGAACATAGTGTATACGTTACTTACGATTTTTCTTATAGAGAATTTTAATGCTAGTGATGCTGGACTTACAAGAAAATAGCTCATGTCACCCAGTACCTAGAAATTATTCTTCAGTGCAGAATTATGCATGAAAATAGCAATTCAAGGGAGTTTTAGCATTACATTTGCTGGCACAGTTTGAACTCCAATATTACTATTCACTCATGTGAGAAACAATGGCTATCATACAACAATAACCCATTTTGAATACCAGCTATTGATCTTAATCCATGCAGGAAAGAAGGAGCGACTCAAATCAAGTCAATGTGGTTTGAAAGTGCCATGTTCGTCCACCAAATCCTAGGTGAATGAGAACTCACTCATGAGACACCACCTCAGCCTGGGCAGATCTGACCCTGGGTCACTTCATACCTGGCATCGGTGGCCACACATCACTTGTTTGCACACCTCGCAACATCATTAAAATGATTGTTTTAATTGCACGAGGTCAGCGAGGAACAACCATGATTCATCATTATATGGCAGTCGTTGATTCAACATTAATTGGCAAGTGAACAAAGACTCGACTGCATGACCATAAGTGGCATGTGGCAAGATCTCGCACACCTCACAACACACTTGTGATGTCATTAGAAATATTTGTGAGGCTAATGGGAAATAGGTCAGGATTCAGCCAATCCATTTAACAGTTGAAAAACTTGCACATTCCACAATTGTTATTCATAAAAAGGGGACTGACTAGACGGATAGGGAAACAACTCTTGAGGCAAGAAAATTAGACTCAAGTCTAAAGTTATAATATTTTATCAACCTGACATTAAGCTAAAATAAAACCAAGTCCCAATACAAAAGAACCGACAGGTCAAGTAATAAGGGTTAGTAACATGAATGAATATAAAGGCTCAAACCATGTCTTAGGCAACTAGAAACCTAGAATAATAGGTCAACGTACGATTAGAATTTCTAGACAAAAATGAAGCAAAAGACCAAAAGTGAAGGATTTTATGGCTAAAACCCAAGGTAGATCAGTGGTCTCAAACACCAGGGAAACAAGAATGAGTATAATTGTGGAAAAAAATTTAAGATCTCTACTAGTGGCTTTGATTGGGGATGTATGCCCCCATGGGCATAGCAAGAAATGATAATCTTAGGTGAAGTAGACCAATACAAAGAGGACCAAAATGCAGGAGCTTTTCCACACAAGACAAGCAGATGCAACAAAAGAAAACACACCACAATTATATACACTAATTATAGGACTGTACAATGTACATGGAAAATAACTATTTCAAGAGAAATAGGATTTCAAGAACTGTCCATGTACAATTCCAGAACTTCACCTATGAGGGATTGTAAGAAATATGAGTCCTCCCCATGTGTGTCAACAATTATATATGGGCCTAACCATAAGGGATAAAACTTCCCATGTTTAGTGTTATCAATCAGATATGCACCCTTGTTAGATTTTGCAGAAATCAAACTATCTATTGAAACATGGAAACCCTTTTCAGATGTGGGTGATCTATGTGAAAAGGGAATCTCCAGAGTGATTTGGCTCTCTAAATGATGAATCCTATTCTAAGTGATCTTCTGGGAAAAGAGAGAGAAAGAAAATCTGGATTTAAACTTATGATTGAAATTCTATCACCTAAAATGGTTTAACCAACATCAAGGAAATTCTGACAGTAACTCACTCTCACCACCTCTTTAAAGACTGATTCTCACAACCTCACAAACCATATAATCCAAAAGTGATTTGTACAAAAGTTTTTAAATAAACACAATGCACAACTTGAATAAGCATGTAAATCTTGGAAACACCTAACAATAGTAAGACAAGAAGAGGATTCAAAAGATTTGAATCAAAAGACAGATCAAATTACTACTGCAAAGTATAGACAAAAAGTGAGAAAGGAAAATTTGCTTCTTTATTAAATGGAAGAGTGAAACTCTCAAAATTTGAGCACAAAACTGTTTACAAAACCCTTTGCATGAATAAGAGAGGAAGAAACACTGATCTGAACTATAAAAACACTAAGTTTTTCTCACGATATATCACTAAAACACTAATCTGAGCTCAAAGAAAAAGCTCCAAGAAAGGTACCTAAAACTGACCCAAAAAGAGTAACTCAAATGGAAAAGTCTCACTCTTTGCATGTGCATGCTGAAAACCACCTAAAAATAGGTTTGCTTTACTTTAAAAGAAAAAAAAGAAAAACCTTATCTCTCCACCAAGAAGCTTAAATCCGACCAAGAGGAAAAAATCAAAATAAATCTGCTAAAAATAGCAAAGAAATAAAACAATTTATCAGATATTTCTTTATTCTTTCTTTACAATGATTTGCAGATTTAATACTCTCACAATTTGACTATTTTTGCAATTAAATATTTAGAAAAATCTTTTGCAAAACAATATAACTTATTTATCCATTTACAATGTTTGATTTTCTTATAAAAAATCATAAAAATAATACATATTATCCTCTCATCATAATTGATTTCTATAAAATCAATTAAAAAAAACAAACCCAAAGCTCCACTAAACCAAGGCATATAATAAAATTAAGACACATAATAAAATTCCTTAGGCATCGATGCATAAGGGAAAACCTAGCATATTTGAAACCTGTCACCATATGTTTTTTTTGTTCAGGCTTTGATATTTTTCAAAAAAAAAAAAACCTAAGACATTGGCCACCACTATGTATTGGGACTTAGGGATAAACGTTTTCAAAAATGACTAAGTCATGGCATAAAGGAATCAACCTCCATGGTATTAACTGAAGACTTAAATCAAAATGCAACTAAAGACCCTAAATTCGAATTAGGGCAAGCATGGACAAAAACAATTAAAAAAAACAAAACTCATTTCATTTCATACTTTGCAATTTTGAAAGTTTGGCTCTGCTTGGGAGAGCTGGCACCGCCATGCATGAGCTTGATTTGCATCTTGAAATGTTCACATCTCTTCAGATTCTTGGTCGACCCTCCTTTTGCAACTCATGATAAGTTGTTCATAGTTTTTGTGAGCTCCATTCACTGTGTTTTGAGAACAAAAGGCCATTAAGGCCGCGACTTTTGCATGCACTCATGGTCTGATTTTTATTTGCTTCATTTTTTGTGTTTCACTTTGTCTCTCTAGCCACCATGAGAGAGTTCGAGCCATGAGTTTGAAATCTCCTAAGAGATGTCTATGCCATGTATGTTTGGTCTTGAGATTTGATAAGGGTAAGCTCTCCTCTCCATTGTTTATCTGCACTGTATTTTCTTTCAATAAAAAAGATTCTAAAAGCTTAAAGTATAAGAGTTGTGCTTGTTGGTTTTAACACATGAAATGCAGGCCTAGCTGGACATGCCATGTGTATTTCATTCTATTTTTTTTCATGGAGAGAACCCTCTCTGCTATCTACTTCTTTCTCTTTAGATTTTGATTGCTACAGGAAGCTCAAAATGGGCTTTTGCATTCTCAATGATTTCCTATAGCACTAAATTCTTGCACAAATGGGCTCGAATCATTATATATTTCTGCATTTTTAATAGAAGTCCTCACATGGGTATGCTGAAAATCATGGTAAATCTGTATTTTTAATATAAACTTCATGTGGGTATAAGAGTAAATCTATATTTGAATTCAAACCCAACATGGCATCTTTCAACATTTTGCTTTCCTGTCAAAATTCTCCTATAGCTCATAGCTTGTAGCTCTCTTCATCTCTTGCACTACTTCTTCATTGTAAGACTTCATGGCTACATTATGCATTTTGAATATAACTCTAGCATGAGCATTCTCACTTCTTTTGTGTATTGGTTCTTCACTTTTCCTGTAGCTTTACTTGTGAAAAATTAAAACTACATGATAACCCCAAATGGGTCCCCTTCAAATTTGAGCATAACCTCAAAACTTTTTGTGAAATGATTCAATGGCATTGCATAGTGTGAACTAAAAATGCCCTCATTTATTTAGAAAACTACTGCCAAAATGGCATTACTTGTTTTCATGGAGAAACAATACAACTCCATCCTCCATTGATGTATGCAACAGTAAATTGATTTTACTAATTCTTAAAAATGCTGCATTGTTTCATTATGTGTTCACATATTAGGGTTTCTTAATCTTGGCAATCTTCATGCATTTTTATGTTCACTTTATGAAAAGACTGCTCTATGCACTTGCCTTCTTTCAAATGAAAATTTGAAACTCTTCACATTCTTTCCTTTATTGAACAGTGCTCTTGTTGATGAGGCATATGTATGCATGTTCCCTATCACATTATGAGCATGAAAACTTGCTTGAACAACATGAATAAAAGTGACTAAAACACTATATGGCAGCAAAGATGAAATTGATTTGACAGTATTTAAAACTTGCATTTCAGTTTAATTGAATCAATTAGGTTCATTGTTCACCTATAGCTTTCATTTCACTTCTCAGACTTGTAAGCTATGAATGAATAAAAAATTTAATTGCTTTAATGAATGCAATTCTATTTTACTCCTTCAGTTGGATAGCTCAGATGAGCATGGTAATTATGCTTTCCTTCTCAGCCCACTTGTAACTTTAGAGGGCAGCATGTCGAGCTCTATCCTTGTGGGAGCCCGTTTTAGCCCACATGCTTTTATGTCTTCAAAAAATAATCAGCTTCATGAATTTTCCTATACCTGCAGAGCAAACAAACAATGTTAGCAAAAAACAATACATGATGATGATGTTTCCCTCTTTTAGCTCATGTTTTTGTTGTTTTCTTTTAGTTGATTATGTGCATCCCAAAGATTGAAATATATTTATGTCAGTAGGGCATGTAGTATAGTTCATATCCTGAGCTCTTAATTGACACCTTTCACAATCTTTTGCAGATACAGTTAGGAGTGGGAGCAGAATAGAGTGAGCAACTAGGCATCAACTAAAGATCAACTCAGGCAATGACGGATATGTTCTATGTTAATTGTCACTTTCTTTCAGTTGAATATTTCATTTCTTGTAATGAATAGGACTAGCTAAAACCACAACTTGTGTGGATCTTTTAATTTCTCTTTCTACTTTTCATTCTGAAAAGAAATGCATCAGAAATGCAAACTTGTACTGTCATTTGCATTCTTGCAATCAAATGAAATTTGTAATGTAACAATTTCATTAAATAAATTAAACCAATGGATTCTTAATCATTTGTATAATCAGCTTGTACTTCATTTTTTCAATAAGCATTAAGGAATACTTCTTAAAATTTGTTATCTCAATAATGCATTACTAATACTTAATAGAACAGATGCAATCAATAATTTAAAACCAAGTAGCACTAACTGAATTTTTACTTTAAGATATAACAAACTTTAATCAGCTCCACCAATTGAGTTGTAGTGAAAAATTGGTAACATTTTGGCAATTTCTGCTAGATGCTTGCCAACTAAGCATTAGACCAGTTGCCCATAACAATCCATTGGGCACGAAGTCAAATCTGCCCCTTCATGAAACTCATAAATCTGAACAACAACACTCCAAACAATAACAAAACAAAACAAAACAATGTTGAAAGAAAACTAATAGGCCCTGAACGCCAACTAAAACACACGCAGTAGTGCTTAGGGAAAGCAAGAAAACTGAAAGAAATGTGCGTAAAGAACTTATTAACCAAAAACACTAACTCTATCCTACTCTAACAAGCTAAAGAAGCTAGTCAAACAAAGTCGTTAACTGGTTCTAAAAAATAACAACCTCTTCTGACCAACTGAGGATTCTCTAATTGCTTGTAGACTAACAATAAGAGGTGAAAATAAATAACACTGTCCCCACATTGTTGTAATGCAGTATAAAGATCATAACCAAAAGTATAGATCTCATAAAATTGATCAAACATACCTCCATCTTACCATAAATAGATGAGTTGAATTTGGTGCCCTTCAACTGCAATCACATTTTTGGGTGCACCAAGAATTTGTTGCACCTCATTAACACCCTTGTTGGCCAAATCCCTAATAGGGCATCCTCTTGAAAGGATGAAAATTGAAACCTTGTTACCCATTCCTTGCTGGAATTCTTTTTCATCAATCTCATTTTCCAGATTGAAATCTCTTGACTGCATGTCACCCAAATTTGCACAAAAATCATCAATTATATTTGTACACATCTAAAAATGGTCATGGTTAACCAAACCTGTTAATTAATTAAATATGAATTATTTAATTAATATTCTTAAGTCATCTACATATAAATAAATTTAATTATTTATTTATATTGGTCATTTTTCCAATTCTTCTAGTTTAATTAAAACACTTTATGAAATTCTTCACTCTTCTCAATAATTAAATATTTACAAATATTTAATTAAAAACTTTTTTCTCTTCTCAATAATTAAATATTTTCAAATATTTAATTAAGAAGTTTTTCATTTCCCACACATAATTAAATATTATCTATTTTAATTATGGATGCATCTTTCATTTGTCTCTTAAAATTCCATCTTCTTTTTGAATTCTCGATCTCTCACCATTCATCTTAACAGGTTTGAACTCAACCATTGATCCTAGTCAATTGAATTCCTACCTTCAAAAATCTATAAATACAGCTCTCTTGTGAGTTGGAAAGGACCTCGAATTCTATATTTCCATACGTAGTTATTATAGTCACATTTTAGTTTTATCAAGCATTTTTAGCATTTAATTAGCATTTCAATTTCATAGCTTAAAGCATATTAGCAATGCACATGCATTTTCATTAATCTCATTCTCTCAAGCTGCCATTCTATAAGCTTTTGTTTAAAACAACTGAGAGCAGGCATCTTGAAACGAATCCTTGAAGATAGAGGACAATGGGACAAATTTGAGGAAGCTGCCTCTGTTTAGAGTTTGCGTTTTTTCTTTCTTTAATTTAGTTTCTTTAATCTAATGTTTCATTGGTGTATTAGATTAGATTCATTTTGATTTACACATTTCTGGTGCCCACCATGGGGCCAAGCCTCGCATTTAATATTTCTTTTTGCAAATTTTTTTGGTAGGTGACGGACTAAAAATCGCGTTTCAGTGCATACGACTCTCGGTTCGATGCATATGAAGACTATTTCGACACATTGATGAGATATTTCGATGCATACATTAACTATTTCGGCATATCCATGTCTTCTTTCGGTGCATAGACACTCTATTTCAGCGCATTCCTATGAGATCTTTTGGCACATCCATGGCCTGTTTCAGTGCATAGACAACCTGTTTCGGTGCATACAGTTGTAAAAAATTTAAATTCTGATTTCGACACCATCCGCGGTTAGGATTTTTCAAATTTTATTTTAATAAGAATGAAACAATCCTAGGGTAGACATTTAAATCTGAATTAACCCATCCTAGGATAGTCACCAAACATAAATTTATTTTGGTTAAAATGAATCTCATGCTTATAGTGAAGCAACATCTTCACTTAGTGTAGAGAATTGTCAATTTTGGATTTAAAATCGAACCATTATTGTTTGTTGTGATTGTGGGTAATAGGTTTATGCTCTCCCCTTAACTGGGTGATCAGAATGCTAGACTTACTTTTTATTTTCTGCAATTTAATGTTTTATTACATCCTTTAGAAGGCCTGCTCTTGTGGGAAAAAGTACTCACCCAAGAGGAATGACCTAAGTGGGAACACCTAAAGCCAAGGTTTCCTACCCACTTTAATCAAAATCAAGTTGTTGATGAAAATCCAACTTGACAGTAGTGCACAGGATAACCATCCCCAAAACCTTTGTTCTAAAGGTTGGGAGGTCTCTTGAGGGAGTCTATCTATTTGCCACACTGAATGAATATCCTTACTAAAAACCATAGTGTAGAAAGCCAGCCGTGTTAGTATCCAAACATCATTTTAATCATAGTGCAAGGGGAGGGAAGAATCTGCCCCCAAGACACTCACCATATAGTCGCCACAAATTATTTGCTCAAGGGATTCGGTATCCACTTCCGTCACTTTGAGTATGCACCTGGAAAAGACAAAAACACGGGCGCCCTCTAGGGGGTGACATGGTTGTGTGAATTGATGTCATTTTAAGCTATGGGCTATGGTTACTATGATGACCTATTTGACAAATTAAGAGTGAGTCTGATTGAATTGTTTATTTTGTTCAAAACCTATGAAAATCTCAAGAACATACACTCTTTGTTTAGATTTTAGGATTAACAAAACAAACTGTATGCTTCTCTATGTTGTGTTTTTCACATTTAAATCAGATTAAGATCATCCAAAAATATCAAAACTGTCCAAACATGTCTGTCTTAGAGGTCTAACAGATAATTTAGCGCATCCTGGGTCTGTTTCGGCGCATTGTTGCTCTGTTTCGGCACATTGCTGCTCTATTTCGGCACATTGCTGCTCTGTTTCGATGCATCTATGCTCTGTTTTGGTGCATCTGTGCTCTATTTTGGCACATTTGTGCTCTGTTTTGGTGCATCTGTGCTTTGTTTAAGCGCATCTATGCTCTGTTTTAGCGCATTTGTGCTCTATTTTGGCGCATAGGAATTCTGTTTAGGTGCATTCAGTCTCTGTTTTGGCGCATTTGTTTGTTGAGCCTAGGTGATTTTTGGACATTCAGAAATCAAGTCTTATCGGTCTAGTCTTTCCCATGCTCAGAGTTTGGAAGTCTGCAACCTTTGTTAAGAAGTCCCTAGAAAGAAATATTAGAAAGCCCAAGAAGTCTCTCAGTTATAAGAAGATATCGAAAAAGAGGAAATTTCTATATCAAAGTCGAAAGGTCCTACTTGAACACAAAACCTTTATTCATCGATATCACAACTATATTAGAGGTTTCACTGATGATTATGATGTAGAACCTTTATACTCATGAGCTTTCTTTCAAAGGCACAACCACAATCAGCATATTCGTTCTTCTTATATTCCTCAACCTGTAATTACATACGCTACTCATCCAAATCAAATTTTGCAATAGAGAACTCAAACACATTAGGCATTCATTGGATTCATCTTTCTACAAAGCTAAGATCAAACTTTACAAAGTGCAAAATCATCTTTATTTTTTATCTTTGGTTTAAATTCCCGCAAACAGGATTTTCATCCTTTCAATCAGGGAATCACGAGCTAAAGATTAAAAATCTTTTAAGTCATAGAATCTTCATTCTATCTTGACTTTCATATCCATTGCCATTGCACTATTTCATTTCTTTGATCAAAGTTAGTAGAATTTGAGTAAAACGTATGCTTGCTATCACGAGATCTCGAAAGCATATAGAAAAAGATGAAAGTACAGTGAGCAAAATGGGTGATAATAGTGAGAGGGAGGAAAACCTCTTTAACAATTCAAATACTAAAGAGTTAACAGAAGAAAAACTTCAAGAAGCGTAACAGGATCCCTAATTCCATACTCTTATGGAAAGGATTTTAGAACGAAACAAGGAAAGATATTTTCTTTCATTAGCTAATCAAGGAGCTAAGTTACCTACTGATTTTAACATAGACAGGATTAAAGAGGATCCCGAAATTCCTCTCAATGATTTTGGTGCCCTTACTCAATAGATAAAGGAATTACAAGGACAAATAAAAGAAATGCAAGGGGGTACAACGAAGAAGTATGTTTTGGATGACATATGTCCTTATCCATTCGATAGGAGTCTTCGAATGATTCATTTTCTAAAACATTGTCGAAATCCCTAAGTTTGATAGGTATAATGGGAAAACTAACCCCATTGAGCATGTAAGGGATTTTCGAAATATGAGCTTAGAATTTGCTCATAATGATACCTACTTAATGCGGTTGTTTCCACGAAGTCTGGGTGGACAATCCATGGAGTGGCTTTCAAAGATCACTCCCCCCATCAAAACCTTTGAGGAGTTAATAAACAAGTTTATATCACAATACTCCTACAACATCCAACACCAGATAACCATGCTTGATCTTTGTAAAGTAAAACAAAAAGTGGGGGAATCCTTCACTATATTTTTGCAAAGATGGAGAAGGGTGTTCGCTAGATACTCCCGCCCTGTTCCTGAAAAAGAAAAGATGGAGATCTTTATTGATAGTTTGAATCAAGAAATGAGTTACAGACTAAACCTTCATTGTCCTCAATCATTTGAAAAATTGATTGAAAACACGATTATTATCAAAGGTGCTTTGGTCAAGCGTGGAGTTTTGAAAATTGATAAAGAGGGTTCAAATTCATACAATAAAAACAACAACCACAATAACAACAATGACAAGTCATGATTTTGGACCTGAAATAAAAATGTTGTGAATGATGGGGTGGTAGGTGCTAACAACATAAATACAAAGCCTACCATTTTTAATGTGTCAGGTGTTCAATGTAGCAATAATGCTGGAAATTCTAGCACCCAAGGCAATGTTTCTAATCAAGGAAACACAACTAACATTCACAGAAATAATTTTGGCAATAATCCAAGTTCAAATACATCCAGATCTTTGTATTATTCAAATCGACGGAGTTTCACTCCCTTGGTCCAATCTTTGGAATCCATTCTCAAAGAATTATTTAATCAAAATGCTATTGCATTGCCACCACAAAGAGACTATGAGCCTCGAGTTAAACCACCATCGTGGAATGACTCAAATTTTTGTGATTATCATAGGTTCAAAGGTCATATGACAAAAAATTGCCAAGGGTTGAATAATATTGTTTAGGATTTGATTGATAACCATACCATCACAATTGAGGGACATAATGTTAATAATGACCATCAAGCATTCAAAAATCCGCTCCCTAATTATCGAAAAGGGGAATCTTCGGGTGATAAAGGCAAGAAGGTTAATTATATCCAGGACGTCATTATCAATCATATTTATACTGATGATCCTCAAATCAACGTTATCCGAATCAAAGGTAAGCAAGAATATCAAGAGGTCAATGCTACGAAAGGGGGACAAGCCAAAATCATTATCAAAGGAAGCTCATCTAAAGCAGAAATTCCCCCTCCAAACCAATACAATTTGGTTGATCAACTGCGAAAAACATCAACCCAAATTTCTATCTTGGAGCTTTTAAAGTTATCACCTACCCATAAGGACATTCTAGAAAAGGCACTTGTTGATACAAATGTAGCCCCTGATCTGGATATCAATAAATTTTAAGCCATGGTGGGACACTTGTCCTCTTACACATGTTTATCTTTTTCTGAAAAATATGATTCATCCTTAACTCATCCACATAATTCATCACTCTACTTAGAGGTCATGGTTCACAAAGCCTGCATTAGAGTGTCCTAATAGATGGGGGAGCTGGATTAAACATTTGTACTTTAAAATTGGTCCTCGCTTTGGGATATTCTAAAGAATCCATAGATCCACGAAGAAAGATTACAATCAAGGCATATGATGATGAAGAAAGGACTTCCAAAGGCCTCATCATGCTACCACTCAGAGTGGGACCTATTGTGAAGAATACCTTTTGTCAAGTTCTAGATCGGGATCTAACCTATAATATACTCTTGGGTCATCCATGGATCCATGACATGCAGGTTGTTCCATCTACTTATCATCAATGCTTAAAGTTTCCATATGATGGACAAGAAGTAACAATACCTGTTGATCACATTAGCAATCAAACTTGTTCTAACCTAAGAGCAACTCAAGACACGCTTGTCCCACACAATAGAGAGGCTTTGGCCATCTCTACCTCCAAGTACCATGAACAAGCAAGTGAAATGATAAGTAATTTTGGCACCAAGCTAAAATAGAAAGATAATGGAGTGGGATAATATTATTTATCTCTCTAATTTACCCATATCTCCAAGATCCCATGGTCAACCCTCAATGTCCATACAATAGGCAACAACAGCTTTAGCCTCAAATTCAGCTCCCATTACCAAGTTTAATGGGATATTTATCAAAGAAAATAAAGTAGAATATAGAGCTATTCTTGATTGGCTCTATAAAGATGAAGAAGAATCCGTACAACATATCAAGTTACCCACAAAACAATATGGAAAGGGTTACGCTATTATGCAACAAATGGGTTATGAACGAAATGGCCCTATAGGTAAAAGGAAAGAGGGTATTGTTGAACCTATTCAATTAAAAATAATGCACCCAAAGGATAAGACTGGGTTAGGATATGGTGAAGATACTAAGGAAGAAGTAGCACAAATACCATCAAATAAGGAGTTAGCTAAAACCATTCTGTGAATTCAAGAAAACAATTCTGACACTGACTCCAATGAATATGAATGGGACACCATCTTTGATGATCAATTCTGGAGGGATAAAAAGGTGGATGTCATAAAAAAGTTCACACCCACATTCGTACTAGGGGAAAGCTCAAGGTCTCCATTTGATGATATTCTACAAAGCAACCATGACTCAAGTGAGATCGATTTGATTCAAAGCAAAATAGATTATCCATAGGAGGATACCATCTTAGATCTCCCCTATAATGACGTTAACGATCACATCTTGACCCTTACGGCTAGTGACCTTACTCATCCTAATGATCCATTTCCTTTGGTACATCCCGAACTCATTGATTGGGAACAAATCGTACCCATTGACGTTCCAAGTTTTCCAAATGACAAAACCATAATAAACTTTCTTTGTTCATCCCATCCCAAAACAAGTTCCACCAGGGAATCACAAGATCGGAGTTTTCAACAGGAAAGTGCCAAGTTTCTTAGCTATGAAATAAATAATATAAAAGAAAGATCTAATGGTGAAAACCTAACAAAGGTAGTATTAGATCAAGAAAAAAGAAAAATAAAAGAAAGATCTAATGGTGAAAACCTAACAAAGGCAGTATTAGATCGAGAAAAGAGAAAAATAAAAAGCATATCCAATGGTGAAAACCTTTCAAAGGCACTAGAGGATGGGAAACTTGACACTCTTCTAGAGCATTATCAGGAAAGGTCTTCCATTCTAATCGAACCAACAGAGACACTCAATATAGGTACTATAGAAAAGCCCAAAGTTTTGCAATTGGTTGCATCTCTAACATATGAAGAAGTACCTAGGTTCACAGAATTTCTCAAAGATAATCAAATCAGTTTTGCATGGTCCTATGCAGACATGCCTAGATTGGACCCAGATCTCATCATGCATCATTTATCTATTACATCCGGAGCAAAGCCTATAAAACAAAAGCTCAGAAAAATGCATCCACATGTTGCATTATTGGTTAAAGAAGAATCAAAGAAAATTTTAGACATCGGGTTCATCCGATCCATGGACTATGCGGAATGGATCTCCAATATCATACATGTTTGAAAACAAGATGGAAGGATTAGAGTTTGTACAAATTTTAGGGATTTGAACAAAGCATGTCCCAAAGATGACTTCCCCTTACCAAACATTGACATGATTGTTGATTTAACTACTGGACATGCAATGTACTCATTAATGGATGGATTTTCAGGATACAACCAGATCAAGATTGCACTAGAGGATTAGGACAAAACAATATTCACATGTCCTTGGGATACCTATTGCTGGAATGTAATGCCTTTTGGGTTGAAAAATGCAGGAGCTACATACCAACGTGCAATGACAACAATTTTTCATGATGTGATGCATACATTCATGGAGGATTATGTTGATGACCTCCTCACCAAATCTAACACTAGAGAAGGACACATAGATATCTTATCAAAAATCTTCAAAAGAATGGAAAAATTCAAAGTGAGACTTAACCCTAAGAAATGCATTTTTGGAGTAAAATATGGGAAGCTATTAGGTTACATTGTATCAGAAAAGGGAATTGAAGTGGATCCAGCTAAGGTACAAGCAATTCTTGATATTCCACCACCAAGGAACATTAGTCAACTACGCTCTTTATATGGACGGTTACAATCCATTCGAAGATTCATTGCTCAACTGGTAGATAAAAGTTTACCATCTACACATCTCTTACACAAGAATGTTCCATTCAAGTGGGAGTACAAATGCGAAGCAACATTTGATCAGATAAAGCAATATCTCATGAATCCACTAGTATTGATTCCACCAGTACAAGGTGCACCTCTCATATTATATATTGTTGCCACAGAAGTATCTTTAGGAGCATTATTGGCACAAGAAGACAACTCAGGAAAATAACGAGCTATTTATTACATCAGTCGAACCCTAACAAGTCACGAGCTAAATTATACCTTCATTAAAAAATCTTGTTTAGCAGTGGTGTTCACTTCTCAAAAGTTACGACAATACATGCTAACTCATATAGTAAAGCTTGTGGCTAAGATTGACCCACTCAAATATCTTCTAAGTAAGGCAACC
>CM021107.1:372843646-372869539 GCA_007115665.2 Sequoiadendron giganteum | reverse complement strand
TTATGTCCCGCAGCTACAATCATAGAGTCAAACCACAAACTTTTCAAGTAGGAGACTTGGTCTTCAAAGAAAACTCTTGAAATCAGGGGCATATTAGTTATCTATAGCAGAGGGGGACTTGTTTGAAGATCCAACCAACAAAATGCATCTGAAGAAATTCTATGCCTAAAAAAAAAAAAATAATACAAAAAGTCCTAAAAAAATTTTAAATAATTTTGTTTTGATGAAAACCTGCAAACAAGTTTCTTGGTGGTAATAGAGTAAAAAAATCAAAAATCAGGGAAAATGCAATAAAACAAATGGTGAAAACTTGGAAAATAGGCATTGTTTGTGATTTTATTTGGCTCTTTCATCTATTAGGATTCATTCTGCATATCCATCTTTTCATCAGCATTCGCATCGCATCATCTCCTTGAAATGACAAGGATCTCATCATGGCTTGATGATTTGAGGGTTATCCTTAGCAGTAGTTGTGTCTAGCAGGAGTTAGAGTATAAGGTCACTAGGGGGTAGTTCACTTCTTGGAGCTTTTCTAGCAGGCAAAATGACAGCATGTGTCTAGAATCAGAATATCAGAAACCAACAGTCTTGTCCAATTAAAGTGAGCTTACATGACTATTTTGACAAAAATAAAGTGGATGATCTTAATTTGAATTAAATGATTGACAAACTTAAAGAATAAGTTGCAATTGTTGTTTTGATATTTGATGACATCATATCTTTGGAGTGATTCAATGATATACTAAATTAGAATCACAAGGAAGAAGTATGATTTTTTGGCTTGCTGTTTGTAAATTAATCATTAGTATTGTGTAAATTTGTCATGGGACATGCTCTACAATGTACCATCGATGACATTTCAGAATTTGCATAAGAAAATGGTTAGTTTTTGTTTGTTTATGCAAACAATACTCAGGTCATCTTGGTTCAATTATACCTCGATTCTTGTATTAATTTGCTATATCAAACATCATGAAAATAGTACTCAGGTCATCATTAGTGCTAACATACCCTTTGATGCTTGTACTAACTTTCAACATATCAAAAGGCTCAATGATGAAAATTAAGCACAACATGGAATGGCTAAAGAGAGAATGATTCATTACTGCATTCTAGGACTGCATGATTCATTGAGGATTGCATTTTTAAGACTGTATGAGGGAGAATTTTTTAAGGTTGGTAAGTATTTCATCTATCTTTTCAAAAAAAACAATTGAGTAAATTTGGACATTTGTAAACATCATTATCATTCACATTTATTTCACATCATTTTCCATTATCATTATCATTGCACTTGCATACTTACATCATCATTTCATTTCATTATCATATTCATTATCATTTTATTCATCATGATCATTATTCATCATTACATATCATATGCATGGTCATTATTTTAATCATTCATTAACATATACATTTGCATATTTCACACACAATTCATAAATAAACTTGCATCCATTTTGTTCTTTTCACATCATCACTTAGGTCATCATGTTCATTTATATCATATATCATAAGTTCATTACATAAGTGCATTTCCATTACATCATCATTATCATTTATATTACATCATACATCATGTCATGTGCATATCATTCATTACATATTCCATCTTCATAAAACATATCATCTCATTTTCATCAAAGTATTTACATCTTACATCATACATTCATTACATACATCATGAAGGAAAAATCATTCAGATTACATCATATCATCATACACGACATAGCATATAAAAATAAAAACATGCATCCATAACATGTGCATAATCAAATCACCACTGCATCTCATAAATCTCATCAAAACAAATGTCAGAAATACAAGGATATCAAATGTTTCAAAAAGATATATTGAATACAATAGCATAAATGTGTATAACATGTCCATCACTGAGGGGCATCTAGCCATGGAACATGACTGCTGCTGCCTCCAGAGGTAGTAGGTATCGACGGATCTCTTCTCCCAGAAGCTTTGATCTCTCGTCTGACCGGTTGACCCACACTCCTGGTCACACTCCTAGAGTGACTGCGTGAATGGGTCTGGGTCTAAGTACCTGATTGTGTGAACGCTATCCTCCGCTCGGGTGGAACTACCTCAAAATACCTCATCCTATAGTACTTAGCCTCCCGATCAGTCTCTAGCCCCTCTGCTACAACCTCTCCAATAGAGGTGCTCTCAACTGATCTCAACAATCTCTTGGCTACCCCCTCATCCTGTATGCATCTCTCTCTGAAACTGTCTCTCTTGGCTGTAAGCTAAGCTATCTGTGGGTTAGGAGGTAGTGGTTATGTAATCTGTGCCTGTAGCTAACTAATGGTCACCTATGCCTATGCTAACTAACTCTGAAGAGTCTGAACCTCTTGCAAAAAATCCATCTATCCCTATGACGGAGCCCTGATGGTAATCCATGGAGCCGAAGTACTTGATTGACCCACTACTCTGGATGTCCGTGGCCTCATGTTGAAAGGAACATCAAAGAAAAATCTATATCTCCCACCACCCCCGTCATCCCCATCATCCCCACTATCTGAGTCATTTGACTCCTCATCCATCTCCTCATCCTCCAAACTCTCATCGCCCACATCCATAGCCACCCCAACAATGTCCTCGGCCTACTCTACCTGTACTCCTGCCTGTGCTGGTACTTGTGCCTGACCTTGTGGCTACCTTGCTACTAGAGGTCCCTATGGCTACCTTACTGCTGGAGGTCCCTGTGGCTACTGTCGCCCTGCTCGTATAACTGGCCCTCCTATCAATGGGGCAGGCTCCTCTAAACTGGTAAATCTCAGGAAGGGATGTGTGTAAAAGTACATTGCATAATCATCCATCATCCCTACATTTGTAACCTTTGGATGCATAGCCCACTGAGCTAGCTGTAACTCCAAGTACTCTGCCATGGCTGCCTTAATGGTCACAAATGGACCCCACTCTGGTACATCCTCTCGTCATCTAGCATAGTGTGCAACACCCTGTGGCATCATCTGTACCAATCCTAGTTGTCTCAACACCCTCATAACTAGGAACCGCTCAATGATAAAAGGTGTTTGCCCAATCAGGTATCTGGATTTGGTCATATATGGTAGCTCCATATCATCGATCTCCCATGGGTCATAGTCCACGTACGATCTCCAGATGACTGTATCCAAATCATCAAGTACACACTGCCAGTACTCTAACTTGCCCAACCTTGGCTAGACAAGGGGCTCAGTATGTGCATAAACATATGGAAATCCAAGGGGATGATCTCTCTAGATAATGGGGCGTGTAATCGCAAAGTGCTCCAATGTGAATATCTATAATAGAGTCACCCCGTAGGAGAGACTCTTCCCATCTATGTACACGACCTGATGAAGATCATGGTACAGATGGGCAAGCATACAGGACCCCCATGCATATCTGGTCCCATGGAGAAGCATATCCTCCAGAATCCTACCCCACCCAACTGATAGTCCCTTTGCCCTACGATCAAGACAAAGGAAACCACCAATGAATCCTGCTAAAACTAAAGACAGTGGGGAATGGCTCTCCATCATCTCCTTCCAGGGAATCTCATATCTATAGACATGAGGATCCTGGAAGACCCGTCTCAATGCATTTGTCCCCCCAACCTCCTTGTGATCATAGATCACAAGCTCTCCAACCACAGGAATACCTAGAATCTTGTAAACATCCTCCGGAGTCACCATGATCTCTCCTATCAGCAAATGGAAGGTGTCATGCTTGCCGTGCCACCTCTCCGCTAATGCCATTAATAGTACCCTATTGACTCGATACTGCGGCATCGTCAACAAGGGACCCAATCCGCACTGATGTATGATCCCTAAATCATCCTTAGATAACCGTGAAACCATCTCCCAGGTATAAGGGAATCTCTCTCTAAACTGGAGGAGGTTAAATTCCTCCTTTATCAGATCAATCAAGCAATCAAATCAGTTCAATCATGCAATCAAATCAGTTCAATCAAGTAATCAGATCAAATCTATCATCTATTATTTGTTTTCAAGCACGAAAGCAAATTAGTCTATCTATTTGTTTTTCATATCGCATGGAAGCAAATTTAACAGTCAAATCAATCCACATCTATTAGCCTTTCAATCAGGAAAGCAAATCTATCAGCCTTTCAATCAAGAAAGCAAATCAATCATTTCAAATATTTGTTCTTCAAACGCGAAGGAAAATTTATCAAATCACACAAATCTAATCTTGATGTTTTTTGAAAGCATAAAATCAGTTGTCTAATCTAGCAACAATCATCAAGCACACATCAATTTTTCTTCAAAAATTGAAATTCAACAAAAATCCATGGATGCGCTAAAATAGTCAATCGATGCACCAAAACATGGATGCGCAACTTTACTCCATGGATGCGCTAAAATAGGTTATGGATGTGCTAATTTATGAATGCACTATTTTATTAGACAAATGCACTAAAATAGTTCATCTATGCGCTAATCTAGCCTATGCGCTAATCTACCGTCCTACATAGGCAGGTTTCATGGATGCACCATTTGATCTATCCTATGCACTAATTCATCTATGTGCAACTATTTTTCATCTATGCGCTAAATGATCACATCTATGTGCTAAAGTTTTGCAAGCATACACTAAACTAATTTTTCTATGCACTAAAACAGAATTCAAAAAAATGAAAAATGCAAAAAAATGGAAAAATCGACAAAAAATTTTTGCAAGGAGGATCAGGTTGACTTACCAGAGGTCCATACGCTGCAGGTCTTTGATGATGGCAACCTCGCTCAAATCTGTGGTGCTCATAAGGGATCGGCATCACTAATATCTCTCTCAGAGCTCAAAAATTCTTAAAGGTTACTGCTCAAATGAAAATGAATTTTCACCTTTTTCACCTTTTAAAGGGGTAAAAGTGGCAAATTATTTTTATTTTTACTATGCAAAGTGCTATTGCAAGAGCTAAATCGCCAAATTTTCTCCAAAATCATCTGAAAATCTTCCAAATCATCCTCATCATCATTCTCATCACATGATTTATCTCTCGAGGGGGCATATAGCATCGTGAGTTAAATTTTTTTTAAATCAGGGGCAAATTCTTTGAAGCAATGTGTGAAACACATCACTTCAAAGAGGGGAAAAATGTACACATCTAAAAATGGTCACGGTTAACCAAACCTGTTAATTAATTAAATATGAATTATTTAATTAATATTCTTAAGTCATCTACATATAAATAAATTTAATTATTTATTTATATTGTTCATTTTTCCAATTCTTCTAGTTTAATTAAATAAATAAGTTTATTTAATTAATGTTATTTCCTCTTAATTAATTAAATAGATTTCACAATTTATTTATATTAATTATCACAAGTTTAAATTCTAAATTTAAATGATATTCTTCATTTCACATTTAATTAAATATTTTCAATATTTAATTAAAACACTTTATGAAATTCTTCACTCTTCTCAATAATTAAATATTTGCAAATATTTAATTAAAAAGCTTTTTCTCTTCTCAATAATTAAATATTTTCAAATATTTAATTAAGAAGCTTTTCATTTCCCACACATAATTAAGTATTATCTATTTTAATTATGGACGCATCTTTCATTTTTTTCTTCATTTTCCATCTGTCTCTTAAAATTCCATCTTCTTTTCGAATTCTCGATCTCTCACCGTTCATCTTAATAGGTTTGAACTCAACCATTGATCCTGGCCAATTGAATTCCTACCTTCAAAAATCTATAAATACAGCTTGCTTGTGAGTTCGAAAGGACCTCGAATTCTAGATTTTCATACACAGTTATTATAGTCGCATTTTAGTTTTATCAAGCATTTCTACCATTTAATTAGCATTTCAATTTCATAGCTTAAAGCATATTAGAAATGCACATGCATTTTCATTAATCTCATTCTCTCAAGCTGCCATTCTACAAGCTACTATTTAAAACAACTGAGAGCCAACATCTTGAAATGAATCCTTGGAGATAGAGGACAATGGGACGAATTTGAAGAAGCTATCTGTGTTTAGAGTTTGCATTTTAGCTTTCTTTAATTTAGTTTCTTTAATCTAATGTTTCATTGGTGTATTATATTAGAATCATTTTGATTTACACATTCTAACGTACACAATATTAGTGCATAAATCTTCATCAAACCCATTGATGGTTTCCTGATTTATAACAAGCTCAAAAGTGTCCTCCTAGTTGATTTCTTGAAAACTTGGAAGGATATCAAGATTCATACCTTAAACAACAGTGTCATGCCATCACCTTGATTGGATAGTGTATACCTCGACCTCTTGACTATTGAATTGAGGGATGTTGTCATTCATTTTATCACTAACCAATATTTTATCTAAATTTCTTTCCTCCTTTTGTTGATCACATCTTGACAGCTTCGTTTGTTCACAAGTATTCTCATCATCGCTACTAATGTACAAAGGAAGTACCTTAAGTAAAGTAATCAAACCTTGGACATGGACACTCCCCTTTCCCTCCACAAGTTGTTGTTCTACACTTTCTTCCTCAGATGATGGTTGCTTGACATCCAAACCTGAAACAAAAGCCTCCAGGTCATCCCAAAATATGTCTTATTCATTTACCTTATTACAACCATCTTGAGGTATCACAACACCAAAGTTTTGAAACTCTTCCTGCTGCCCTAGAGCCAATAGGGATATGACCTGTGGTATGCATTCTTCATCATCCATAGAAAATGGAAGCTCCTCAAATAGGCTAGTCAAAGCTTGACAACTCTTAGCCATTCCTTGATCTAGAACCTGCTATCCCTTGACCACAACTTCCTCTGTCCCTTGTTGTGGTTGTTCTTGATCTTTTGGGTCCTCTTCATCACTACACCAAATAGATATCTCACAATAGTCATCGATATCGTGCTGCACTGCTTGATCCTTTGAGATAAATTCTGAATTTTTTGCCTCCTCTTCAATAAAACCAGGAGATTCATTAGTGAAAAAAAATAAAGACTCATAAGGAGAAACCTTTTCTTGTTCTACCTTTTGTTGCTGCAACTGGTACTCCTCCAAAGCTAAATGCAATGGGTTCACCTTTCTAAGTTTCTTGATGTGGAGTAAAGTATCATGATCAAATGGCTCATTCTTGGGTTCATCAAGTATGAAAACTTGAGGGGCTTCTTGAGTTTCATGCAAAAAAAATATTGCTCAAAGGGCTATTCTGTAACAAAACTGGGTTGAACCTGATGATAATCCTCAACATGCAAAGAATGGGGTTTTCTAAAACTTGGAATCTCAACTTTAGGAAGACTAAGAGGTTCAATTTTTCTAAAGCTTAGGAAATCATAGTCACAAACCTCTCCTTGAACAAGACGATTTGGAACTGCAGGAGTTGCTTGGGATTAATACCTTTGCACTTTTGACTCCTACTCATAAAAATAGGATTGACAAGCCATTTCTTTTTGTTGTTGATTATACTCATGCTACTACTTGATCTCCTCCAACTGCCTCATGTAGTCATGCAGTGTGCCCTTTATGCTTGCAATCTCCCCTTGGTGTGCATCGTACTGCTCTCGTTCTTCAATTTCACTCATCTGCTCCTCATAGTTCAACCTTATATCTCTGAAACTCAAGTCTTGAATATCTTGGGGCTGATTTTTAGCATATGAGGGTTGAGATGAAAATGAGCAGGGGTAGGTGGGTGGTAATTATATTGGGCATGCTAGTATGGCTGATATGGAGATGAATAAGCAGGGCTTTCATGATATGACAAATGATATTCATATTTCCTATAAAATTTTGACATTGTTGTTCATGTAAAACCTAGAAAATGGAGTGAAAATAGGGCTCTATATTATACCAGCACTTAGGTCTTCCTGCAAAACCAATGAACGAAGTCACTAGGTATGTTGCTTTTACCTCCAATAGGTTGAAACTCTGTTACACATACCAAAACAACAAAGAAAATCTTGAAAACTTCTTTGAAAATTAACTTTCAGAGTCCCACCGGTTATACCAAAAACTGTTATCAATCATGTATGCACCCTTGTTAGATTTTGAACAAATCAAACTATCTATTGAAACATGGAAACCCTTTTCAGATGTGGGTGATCTATGTGAAAATGGAATCTCCAGAGTGAGCTAGTTCTTTGAATGCTAAATCATATTCTAAGTGATCTTCTGGGAAAAGAGAGAGAAATAAAAAATGGATTTAAACTTATGACTAAAATTCTATCATCTAAAATGGTTTAACCAACATCAAGGAGATTCTGACAATAACTCACTCTCACCACCTCTTTAAAAACCGATTCTCACAACCTCACAACCCATATAATCCAAAATTGATTTGTGCAAAGGTTTTAAAATAAACACAATGCACAACCTAAATAAGCATGTAAATCTTACAAACACCTAACAATAGTAAGAAAAGAAGAGAATTCAACATATTTGAATCACAAGACACATGAAATTACTATTGCAAAGTATAGACAAAAAGTGAGAAAGTAAAATCTATTGCTTTTGGAAGAGTGAAACTCTCAAAATAACACAAAACTATTTACAAAACTCTCTCCATGAACAAGAGAGGAAGAAAACTTATCTGAACTAGAAAAACACTAAGTTTTTCTCAAGATATATCACTAAAACCCTAATCTAAGCTCAAAGAAAAAGCTCCAGGAAAGGCACCTAAAACTGCCCCAAAAAGAATAACTGAAATGGAAAATTCTCACTCTTTGCATGTGCATGCTGAAAACCACCTAAAAATAGGTCTTCTTTGCTTTAAAAGCAAAAAAAACACCTTATCTCTCCACCAAGAATCTCAAATCTGACCAATAGGAAAAATTCAAAATCAATCTGCTAAAAATAGCAAAGAAATAAAACAATTTATAAGATATTGCTTTATTCTTGCTTTACAATGATTTGTAGATTTAATACTCTCACAAATTGACTATTTTTGCAATTAAAGATTAAGAAAAATATTTTGCAAAACAATATAACTTATTTCTCCATTTACAATGTTTTATTTTCTTATGAAAAATCATAAAAATAATACATATTATCCTCTCATCATAATTGATTTCTATAAATCAATAAAAACAATAAAAAAAAACCCAAAGCTCCACTAAACCAAGGCATATAATAAAATTAAGGCACATAATAATATGCCTTAGGCATCGATGCATAAGGGAAAACCTAGCATATTTAAAACCCGCCACCATATGATTTTTTGTTTAGGCTTTGATATTTTTCAGAAAAATAAAGCCTAAGACATCGACCACCACTATGTATTGGGACTTAGAGATAAATGTTTTCAAAAATGACTAAGTCATGGCATAAAGGAATTGGCCTCCATGGTATTAACTTAAGACTTAAATCAAAATGCAACTAAAGACCATAAATTCAAATTAGGGCAAGCATGGACAAAACCAATGAAAAAAAACCTAAACTTATATCATTTCATATTTTGCAATTTTAAAAGTTTGGCTTTGCCTGGGAGAGCTAGCACTGCCATGCATGAGCTTGAAATTATCACATCTCTTTAGATTCTTGGTCGACCCCCCTTCTGCAACTCATGGTAAGTTGTTCATAGTTTTTGTGAGCTCCATTCACTATGTTTTGATAACAAAAGGCCATTAAGGCCACAAATTTTGCATGCACTCATGGTCTGATTTTTATGTGCTTCATTTTATGTGTTTGAATTTTTCTCTCTAGCCACAATGAGAGAGTTTGATCCATGATTTTGAAAGCTCCTAAGAGTTGGCCATGCCATCTATGTTTGGTCTTGAGCTTTGACAAGGGTAAGCTCTTCTCTCCATTGTTTATCTGCACTGTATTTTATTTCAATAAAAAAGCTTCTAAAATCTTAAAGTATAAGAGCTATGCTCTTTTTTTTTAAATACATGAAATGCAGGCCCAGCTAGCTATGCCATGTGTATTTCATTCTAGGTTTTTTTGTTCATGAAGAGAACCCTCTTTTCTATCTACTTCTTTCTCTTCTAATTTTGATTGCTACAAGAAGCTTGAAATGGGCTTTTGCATTCTCAATGATTTCCTGTAGGACTAAATTCTTCCACAAATGGGCTCGACTCATTATATATTTCTACATTTTTAATAAAAACCCCATGTAGGTATAAGAGTAAATTTGTATTTGAATTTAAACCTAACATGGAATCTTTCAACATTTTTCTTTCCTGTCAAAATTCTCCTGTAGCTCACAACTTGTAGCTCTCTTCACCTCTTGCACTACTTCTTCATTGTAAGACTTCATGGCTACATTTTGCATTTTGAATATAAATCTAGCATGAGCATTACCACTTCTTCTATGTATTGGTTCTTCACTTTTCCTATAGCTTTACTTGTGAAAACTTAAAACTATATGATAACCCCAAATGGGTCCCCTTCAAATTTGAGCATAACCTCATATTTTGTTGCGAAATGATTCAATGGCATTACATAGTGTGAACTAAAAATGACCTCATTTATTTATAATAATACTACCAAAATGGTAGTACTTGTTTTCATTGAGAAACAATACAACTCCATCCTCCATTGATGTATGCAATTATAAATTGATTTTACTGATTCTCAAAAATGTGACACTGTTTCATTATGTGTTCACATATTGGGACTTCTTAATCTTGACACTCTTCATGCATTTTTATGTTCACTTTATGAAAAGACTACTCTATGCAATTTCCCTTCTTTCAAATGAAAATTTGAAACTCTTCACATGCTTTCCTTTATTGAACAGTTCTCTTGATGATGAGGCATATGTATGCATGTTCACTATCACATTATGAGCATGAAAACTTGCTTGAACAACATGAATAAAAGTGACTAAAACACTATATGGCAGCAAAGATACAATTGATTTGATAGTATTAAAACTTGCATTTTAGTTTAATTGACTCAATTAGGTTCATTGTTCACCTATAGCTTTCATTTCACTACTCAGACTTTTTAGTTATGAATGAACAATAAATTTAATTGCTTTAATGACTACAATTTTGTTTTACTCCTTCAGTTGTATAGCTCAGATGAGCATGGTAATTGTACTTTCCTTCTCAGCCCACTTGTAACTTTAGAGGTTAGCATGTCGATCTCTACCCATGTGGGAGCCCTTTTTACCCCACATGCTTTTATGTCTTCAGAAATTAATCAGCTTCATGACTTTTCCTATACCTGCACAAGAAACAAACAATGTTAGCAAAAAACAATACATGATGATGATGTTTCCCTCTTTTAGCTCATGTTTATATGCAATTTTCTTTTAGTTGATTATGTGTATCCCAGGGATTGAAATATATTTTTGTTAGTAGGGCATGTAGTATACTTCATATCCTGAGCTCTTAATTGACACCTTTCACAATATTTTTTTAGATACAGTCAGGAGCAAGAGCAGAATGGAGCAAGCAACCAGGCATCAACTAGAGATCAACTCAGGCAATGGTGGATATATTCTATGTTATTTGTCACTTTCTTTCAGTTGTATATTTCCTTTCTTGTAATGAATAGGACCAACTAAAACCATGGCTTGTGTGGATCTTTTAATTTATCCTTCTGCTTTTCATTCTAAAAAGAAATGCATCAGAAATGCAAACTTGTACTGCCATTTGCATTCTTGCAATCAAATAAAATTTTTAGTGTAGAAATGTCATGACATAAATGAAAGCAATGGATGCTTAATCATTTGTATAATTAGCTTGTCTTCATTTTTTCAATAAGCATTAAGGAATACTTCTTAAAAGTTCTTATCTCAATAATGCATAACTGATACTTAATAGAACAGATGCAATCAATAATTTAAAACCAAGTAGCACTAACTGAATTTCCACTTTAAGATATAACAAACTTTAATCAGCTCCACCAATTGAGTTGTAGTGAAAAATTGGTAACATTTACCTCTATCTTCCGTTCTTGCATTCCATAGAAAAACCATTACTCTTATCTCAAATTTTGTCTCGATTACCTTCTTGTCATAAAGATGCTTCACTTGAAGTTGTAATTTTTCATTCCTTTTATGAGCCTCTCTTCGAGTCTCATCCAGTTGATTTAACTCTTCCATCGTATGTTGCATATCATCACACACATCATCATCATACTCTTGAAAAAACTTATACATTTTTAGTAGATTATTCTATGGTATGTGTGCCTCTACCCCATAGACTAAGTTAGAAGGTGAATATCTAATTGCTTTCTTGACAGTTGTTCTGTCAGCCCACAATTCAAACTATAACTTTCAATCCCAAGCCTTCTTATTTTTATCAATCATTCGATTGATGATCTTCATCGAGATTTTTTTTCTAGATTCAGCTTTTCCATTTCCTTGGGGGTGATAAGGATAAGAATATGAGACATTTATATGATACTAATTGAAAAAATAAAAAAAATTCTTAGACCTAAGACACATTGTCTTATCCGAGATAATTCTTTCAAGTACCTTAAACCTACTCAAGATGTTGTTCATCAAAAATTCATTGACCACCTTATTTCTATCCTTTTTGGTTGGGATTGCATCAACCAATTTGGTAAATTATTTAGTTGCCACTAGTATCCATGCATGCCTGCCACTTTATTTTTCAGATATCTCACCTATAAAATCAATGCCCCACTGCTAGAAAGGAGCTAGAGAAGATACTAGCCTTAATGGAAAATTGCTAGAGAACTTCAACTTCCTAGAAAACCTTTGACAATAATCACACTTCTTAACATATGTATGGGAATCTTTGAACATAGTAGGCCCCCAAAAACCATCCCTCAAGATCTTATGAGAAATTTTCTTGGCCATGTAATGACCTCCACAGGCTCCTTTATGCATTTCTATCAATAGATCTTCAGCCTGATCACCATCCACACATTTAAGTATGACACCGTCAGGACTCCTCCACCAATGCTCACTATAAATGATGACATACTTAATCAATTGCAATTTGAGATTCCTTTTCTCATTGAGTGGCATGCCTTCAGGGCACCTCACTATCTGTAAATACTCAACAATTCTCCTATACCAACCACAGGTCTGCATATCACAGATGGGTGCAACATTTTCTTACTCTATCTGATTTATCTAATTGGCCTCTAAATTGGCCTTAGCCATCAGCTTGACCAAACCCTTTCCTCTCACAATCTTTGTAATCTGTATATTTATATTGAACCCTAGATCCTATTGATCCATCTACACCATCTCCCTATGGTCTCCTGTTGAGTAAAAATATCTTTAACTGTAGTTGTTGGAACATAAGCGACAACTATTGCTCCCATCAAATAGGGTCTTAAATGTTTAATAGCCTTCACTAGGGAATATGCATATTTTTCTAATACATCATATATCAACTCCACAAATTGCAATGATTTCTAAAAAATGCGATTGGTTGCTCAAAACCATCATCATTATTTTGCAACAAAACACCTGCTATAGTATGGAAAGAAGAAAATGTAAACAACTGGAAAGGTTTTGAATAATCGGGGTATTTAAGAATAAGAGCCTCCTTGATAGCATCCTTAATAGCTTGAAAAGATTTAGATGCTTCTTCTATCCATGTTACCTTTTCTCCTTTCTTGAGCATTTTGGAAATAGGGCAGACAATTTCAATAAACTTTGTAACAAATTTTCGTACAAAGTTAATCTACCCAAAGAAGAACTAGATACCCTTTACATTTCTTGGTTGTGCAATCTTGTCAATAGGCGCTACTCTTTCTAGATAAATTTGGACCCCTTCCTTTAAAACAATGTGTCCAAGCAGCTTCCCTTCCTTCACTCCAAAATCACACTTCTTGGGATTCAAAGATATCCCATATTCCAAGGCCCTAGCAAATATTTCCTCCAAATGAGAACAATGGTCCTCCACTTTCTTGTTTTGAGCGGTGAGGTCATCTTGATATATTGCAAGAAAAAGGTCAATAAAATCTGCAAAGGCTACATCCATCGCTCTTTGAAAATTTGCACCAGCATTCATCAAGTCGAATGGCATCCTTACATAAACATATGTCCCCCAAGGTGTAGTAAATGCAATTTTGAACTGCTCAAATTCTTTGACCATCACCTGGTTATAACTAGAGAACCCATCCATCATGGAGAGTAGTTCACATCATGTAACCTTTTGCAACATAGTTTCCATGTTAGGCAATGGATAGTTGTCTTTCAAGGAAGCAACATTCAAATTCCTGAAGTCAACAGTCTAATATCATCGTTCTTCCTTACAGGCACAAGGTTTGAAACCTAGGATGAATGCCTAATAGGCCTAATGATCCTAGAATCTCTTAATTTGGCAAGATCCTCTTGAATCTTAGGTTGGATTGATTAGCCCCTATTTTTGCCTAAATGGCTTCATATTTGGCTTCAACGAAATCTCATGCTAGAACAAATCCTCTCTTCATGCCTTGAGCTCATCATAGGACCAGATGAAAACATGCCTATACTTTCTAAGTAAGGTAATTAGCATATTTCTAACATGAGGCTTCATCTTTTTACCAATGTAAACCTTCTTAGGGGCATTCTTTGTAGCCAGTTGTAAATGTTATCCGACACTGCAGGCCTATTTTGTACCTCTATTTGTGAAATACGATCAAATGTAATGGCATCGAGTTTAACGACAATATTGGCTAATAGGCCAGCCCTAAAATTCTACTCCCTTTCAACCCAATCTATGACAAAATCATCAAAGGTCTCAATAGTATCCCAAACTACATTTCTATACTGCCTAAGCCTTTTGTCCTTAGCTACAAAACAAGATCTAATTTGGGAGACAACTAATTCAAAATCTCCTAACACATTCAATGACTTGATATCATGTTTTGAATCCAACTTTAGGCCAAGTAAGAGGGCTTCATACTAAGTAACATTATTAATACAAGCAAATTGTAGCAGGAAAGAGTACTTGAAAGTTTTACCTTAAGGGGAAATAAAAATGACCCCTACTCTTGAGGCTTCTCTAGAGCATGCTCCATAAAAGTACATTATCCACAAGTCATCATCTGATGATACATTCAACACTTCCCTGGTTAGAAATTTAAACCTTTTTATCATAATTTTCTTTAGGTACTTGTTAAAGGGAATGCAAAAACTATTTTGGATAGCCTTTTGGCCCTTACTAAAAATATTTTAAAATTAAATAGGGTTGTTTTATATGGAAGAGGGAAAAAAAAGGCATTCATTGAACAAACCCATAGGCTATCACACAATCAAGAATATATATGCTAAATAAAAACCATATCAAACCAAAAGATAGGGATCTAAAACTTTGGGAACATGAAATATACATAAAAACATAATTTCTGGTAAAATTTCATGATTTTTCTGGTGATATATGGTGACTCTTCATGCTATATTGTACACTCTTTATTATTGTACACTCTTCATGTATCCTCATTGGGGTATGAGGCTAGGTTGGGTTGTGAGCAATAGTTCGGGGGTAGCAGCCCCTGAAAAAAAAATCACCTTTTTTCGCTTCGTCATTGAAAAAGAAAAAAGTCAACTTTGTAAACCCTAATTTTTGGAAGCTTCTAAAAGCTTGTTATAAGCAGTTGAGATGGGGGGTTGTAGCATGGAATTATTCATGATATTGTAATATTTTTTACACTGGATAGTAAAATCATTGGATGGATGTGGTTTTGTGGATGTAACCTAGATTGGGTGAACCACATTAAATTCTTTATGTTGTCTTCTTTCTGCTATACTTTTTAGTGTGTTTTATTTCTCTATTTTATTGATAAAATTTTCATTTAATTTGTTTGATATCTTCCTTCTAACCCTAAAATTTTCACCTTACGGATTTCAAGATATGATCAAAACAAGTTGACTAGAAACCCTAGGAAAGGTTTTTGATAGTGTTTACAAAAATTGCTATAACTTTCTCATAACTCAATGAAAATTAATGAAACAAAAATAAAATGAAAGTAGATCCACTTGCCAATACACTCCAAGTGGTTTTAGTTTGATATGTGGTTCGTACAATTCATACCAAATGAAAGAATAGGTCTAAACATAAGAAAATGCAAAGAAAATACTTGTTTTCATTTACCAAATCTTCAACCACAATGCCTTCAACCTTCCAAACACAATGTGGCATACATCCAAATGCATAATATCACAAACTATTTCATCCTTATAATTGCTTATGTGAAACACAACTTTGCATTGCTCACTTACAGCTACCTAGTTACCTGTTTGAAGCCAATTCATTGAATAGGGTGTGGGGTGTGGTATTCTTTCCAAAAATTATTTATCTACCATGTATTTAGAAACAATATTATCCATGCAATTACCTGAAATCACAACTTGACAAAATTTACCTTTGGACTTGCAAGTAGTCCAGAATAATCTTTCCTTTTCCATCCTGCTTACTTTCTTGGCTACCATTTCTTCCTCATGTAGCCTCTACCACTTTGAGAAATATATTTAATAATTATGATGCCCTTTTCCCATATTTCTTCTTATTAAGATCCATCCTTAAACATCAAATCTCACTAAACCACATTAACCAAAATAATAGATCATTTCCCAAAGATCTTCTAGCTCTGATAAAAAAGTTAATATCTTTTATATTAACCATCCAAATTTTCTACAAATTGGTGAAAAGTTATGTTTTGACATGTTCTAAAAACCCTCTAAAGTAAAATTCATATTTTTTAGTTTTGATGGAGTTCTTAATGACAATTTTCTTGAATTTGGATGTAAACAATAAAAAAATCCCCAAGTTCTTTGTTGTTTTGATTGATCCATGCATTGTTTGATGATGTAAGGGTGAAGGATCATGTTGGCATGTTTCTATAGATCTGCACAATCTAGGAAGTCCATATGGCAAGAAATTTTCCCCTTTTGTTTGAATTCCTCGCCTTATTACACCTTGGGGCAGCAACATCCAATTTGCACAAAGCATTGCATTGATCATTTGTTTGGGGCTACATATGTTGGGGAGACCCAAGAGAATGTTGAGATAGGTTTTAATACACCATGATTTCCTTTATTCCAATTTGTACTCAAATATTTAGAGCCATTAGGATGTTGACTCCATGTTTTAGGCTTGAGAACACAATGCCAAGAATGAATAAGGGTGCAGATTTGAATCATATGTATTGAAGTCTTGTTTGAATGTGTCAAGGTAGTTGCTTGAGAGTCCTTCCTCTACATCACCTAACATTGAAATTTACACTATTTTTCTCAAATTTAGATCACACATATCACTCACATCTATCTTACATCTCACTCATATCTCACACCATTACACTTATTTATATTAACCTCATCCTCAAAATCCTTCTCTAAGGTTGACAACTATCTATTATACTTCAAAATAGGTAGATGCCTAAATATTCCCACAGTGGATAGGAATGAAGGTGACCTACATAAATCCTTATTTAGGACCCAAATAGATCCAAACACACATCAACATGCTTTCAGAAGCCTCACATGTTGTGGTAACACAAGGTCAGACAACACCCATGCTAAACACCATGAAACATTAAGTACACACTTCCTCAAATCAATCTATAAAATTTAGACAACATAATTCACTTGAGAATGATCTAGAATAATCCACTAACTACTTAATATTCATTAAAAACTTCATTCAAGATTGCATCATAAAAATAATTCATCTCAAAACAACTAGTAAACCTTATTCACATACTGACAAATGAAACTCACTTTGTACTACACCAAATGAAGTGAAATATTCAATAAAAAATTATATAAGCATTATAAGAAACCTCCCTAATCTACATAACCTGAAGTCAGATAGCCAAGAAATGTGGAGCAAATACATTTCTCCCAGGCCACATAGAACATCACTAAAATATTGGTTCACATACTAGTGAAAATATCTTCCACTGTACAATGATCCAAAAACCCAAATTCTAAATATAGCAACCTCTGACAACCTTGAATATCCTGAGAAATCCACATAGGAATAGAATCAACATAGAAGAAACATGGATCACAATATTGGAGCACATTATGAATACTTGCACAACACTGTTTTCTCTATTTATCAAATTTTCTCAAAAGAACTTGGAAACCAAGTACTAGATACATAATATCATCTCATTACTTCATTCCAACTCATCTCCAAAAAAATTAGTAAAAATATAGCTCCATGTACTCACAACACTTCTTCAAGGTCTCAACTATACATGCACAACATACAACAACTTGTTTTCCTCTTTTTCACTTTTTTTTCAATATCCTCCATATGCAACAAACTTCCTCAACACAATTGACATCAAAGAAAACACCTTCATACTTGTGACAACACCTTCAAACTTGCAACAATATCCCCCTTTGTCATTGATGGTCAAACAAGATGTGAAAAACCATCAAAGACAACATACACAACTTTCTCCATTGATACCTTGCACTTTTTCACATGGTTCTCTCTCCCCCTAAGTAGATAATTTTTTTCAAGTGATTCTCTCCCCCCCTTTGAAATCAATGAAAAAGGATTAAAAAAATTGCATTGTTCTTCCCCTTTGACACTAAACTAAAATACCTGCTCTAAATACTCCCCCTTAAGAGTACACCCAAATAAATCAATAACTCAATGACAACACATGATACTACCTACTCCTCTAAGAGGTAGCCATCAACATCAATCCAAAAATGAGATAGTTCAATGGATCCATTGGATTGTTGCATCTCCATATGCATCTAGTTCAAAAAATGAGGGGCAATAACCCCTAAATTTTCCTAAAGAATCCTTAAGAAGAGGATTAGTAAATATGTCAGCAATCTAATCCTTTGTAGGTACATACTCAAGTTTAATTCATTCTCCATAACTTTCTCTCTCAGAAAGTGATACCTAATAGATATATGTTTTTTCATTGAATGCATCACTAGATTCTTTGAAATGTTAATTGCACTTGTATTGTCAAAAAAGATAGATATATAGGCCCATCATATACAACTCTGATATCTTTCAATGGTTTTCTCATCCATAATACCTACGTACATGATGATTCTACTTCAATATACTCATCCTTTACAATAGAAAAAGAAACTGAATCATGCTTCTTACTCAACCGTGACACCAATATACATCCAAGTAAGAATGCACCACCACTTATAATTTTCCTATCATCAACACAACCAACCTGATTTTCATCTATATAAGCACTTAATGTGAAATCAGTATCCTTAGGATACCACAAACCATAATCTAGAGTGCCTCTTAAATATCTAAATATCCTATTCATTGTTGCAACATGTGTTTCTTTAGGTTCTTCTTGAAATCTATCTACAAGAAAAACTACATGCATGATATCTGGTCTAGTAACAATTATGTATAGCATTCTACCAATCATAGATTTGTACTTGCTCTGATAAGCCTTAGGTGAATCATCATCTTTGATTAGTTTACAACTAGTCACCATGGGATTGCATACTAGATTGGAGCCATCCATTCCAAACTTCTTTAACATCTCTTTGACATACTTTGATTGTGAGATGAATATCCCTTTATCTGTTTGATTGATTTGTAGTCCAAGGAATAAATTCATCTCCCCACATATTGACATTTCAAACTCTTTCTGCATCTCTTCAAAAAATTTCTCACATAGCCTCATTTCCACCAAAGATAATATCATCCACATATACAAACATTATTACTAGCTTTTCTTCCTCAATTTTGAAGTAAATATTACTACCTACATGCCTTTACTAAATCCTTGTTGTATAAAATATATGTCCAACCTTGCATACCAAGATCTAGGAGGTTTCTTCAATCTATATAATGCATTATGTAATCTATAGACCATATATGGTTGATATGACAACTGAAATCCTTCTGGTTGTTCCATGTATACTTCTTCTTCCAATTAACCATTCAAAAAAGTAGACTTCACATTTGATGGCACTCTCAAGTTTTGCAAATTTGAAGTGCCCATTTTGAAAATTTTGCCTTTGCACTTTCAGAAGTGCAGCTGATGAATCTACCTAAGTGACCCACTTTGGAGGGTCATAATTTGAATCCTATTGATTTTGGTGCAAAACCCATTTTAAGAACCATTCATGTGTCCTATGTGAGTCGGCATGTCAATTTTTAGCTTCCCATGATAATTTTTACTAGGGTTTTCAAAAGTGAAGCTGGAGGGTTTTGGCACTTTTTTATTGTTTGCAAACTTTCAGTTTTGCAAAGTAGCCTCCCATTTGAGCTTGCATTTTGCAACTGGTTGATCATCAAGAGAGAATGATCATTGTTTTGAATTCTCCATAGCAAGATGATCTTGTATGTCAGTTTTCAGAGTCTCATAAATTGATTTACTATTTTTACCAAGTCAAAACCAAATGCAATTTCTTCAGTTTTGCACCTATATTTTAAGGAACCTTTCAGGGAGGTTAACTTTGAACCTGAATATATTTTGATGAATGATGATTCAAATAAATTACTCTTGCACACGTGCTCAATGTACCTAAATGATCTACTGTGTCTAGTGGCAGCCTCCCAGGAGTTGATTTGCTATTTTTTCAAAATGGAAATTGGGTGAGATTTTTGGGTCCAAAAGGGCTGGGTAAGATGTATTGGGTGTATATAGTGCAGAATTTGGGGGCAAGCTAGTTAGTTAGTTATCATGGGAAGGAATTGTATATGGGACACCCTTAATATATTTTATGTAATGACTGATATCAAAAGAAATCTAAAAAATTTAAGACAATTTGCTCTCTTGTGTGTGTTATAGATCATGAATGAAATTATCAAGGGTTCTTTCATTTTTCTTCAATAATTCAATTGAATGTTTGATTCTCTTTCTTAATTTAACTTAATGAGTTAATCAAATCCTTGAGATGGAATTATAGGTCTGTGATAATGTGCTAAGGATTTGGTAAGGAGTGATGTTTTAAAATACCATGAGGTCTTATCATGTAATGCAATGTGGGAATTGTCACTGATATCAAGGTCGAAGTTATGTATAACTGAGTGTCTCATGTATGAATCCTACCAAATATGATGAGGCACTGGTTAGTTCTTCTTCAAATTTTACTAAAAAACTAAAATCAGGAACTACCCACATGTGGATTCAAGGTCAGAATAGTTTAAATTCAAATTCTATCTTTTTGAGATGCGAATCTCACTTAATACCCATATTCCTAGCTTTATATAGTTATTTACTCAATGTTCTACCAAGCCCTTAGTGAATGGTATCTATTGGCACTAGTAGGATTTTATCTGTGTGCGAAGTGTTCTCAAGGCAAGAAATATTATATGAACACCAATAGGAATACCCTCCTTGGTTTCATAGAGCCTAAAGTGTAGGAGTTTTCAGTCTTTGACTGAATCTTGTCAGTTGGCCACTAACTTTGAGAATTCTTAAAAATAGAGGTTGGCTACCTCTTAGAGAGTTTCAAAGCTTAGCTAGAAAAAACACCAACAAAATGGTGACTCTGCTGGGGATGAACTCAAAATTTCTAGTTGCAGATGGTGTTGTTATAGACTCATTAAAATCTTGAAATATTATTTGTAACCAGAGGTTGAAAATTATTGAATTATTTTTCCCATATGAGTCACCAACAAAATGGCAACTTTGTTGGGGATAATTTGTGAAAATTTTGATTGCAAAATCTAGCCTTAAGATTCCTTGCATAGAGTTATATCATTTTCCATTCTGAATTTGGTTCAAGTATTGAAGGAATTCAAACCTAGAGAGAAGTTGTTGTAGTGAACTTGAAAGTTTTGTAATATGTGGTGCTTTGCTAGTGAAAGGAACTCAAATAAGAAAATTTACATGTCAAAGAACTTCATACCACTTGAAGTTCAGTCCTTTTTGAAAAGAGGTGGTGACCCTATCAGAAGAACCTATTGAAGATTTGATGAAAGTTCCAGATCTACAATATTTCAGTCAGGAAGACAATTTACAGCAGCTGCAACATTTCCATGTATTCTTCACTCTTGGTTTTCAAGAAATTCATGTATGAAAACCATATTTGAACATCTAAGGATAAAAATTTGGTTCCCTATTGAGTGATTAGCACTAACAAAGAGAAATGATAGTAGAATTAGGTTTGCAAACTTCTGAATTGTAATTTGCAGCCGATGTATTATGTTAGAGAAGTATGCTAGTTGTAAAATTTCTCACTAAAGTAGATCTTAGGCTTAGATGCATTTGAATTATACATTTTAATATTATGAGATCATGATGAAAGATAGAAATAGGGCAATGAATGATCAGTTGTAGGGTTTAAATGTGAAATTTGAAAGAGGCATGTCAAAATGCTTCAATATATGTATCCTAGTATGGTTCTGGGTGCAACCATGGTTTGTGATAAATCCCAGTGAGATTATGAAAGAAATTTCAGAAATAGAAGGTATAGTGCTATCAATTTTAGTGGCATTAGTGGTTACCCAAATGAAATTCTAGCTAAATTCAAAAATAAGTTACCAAGATTCATTGGTGATAAGTCTGAATCGACAAATAAGCATCTCCAAGAATTTAGTAATTTGATGGATGATTATAAGATTGACCATGAAGATGTAATCATGAGACTATTTTTTCAGCCTCTAAGAGGAGATCAAAGGGATTGGTTCTCTTATTTACCAGCTTCCTCCATTCATTCATGGGAAGAGTTCAAGGTAGTGTTTATGGAGCAATTTGGAGAGAGAATTGACCCTGTTTTGGTAAGGAAAATATTCATGAACATAGAGAAAGGAAAAGATGAGTTAGTTTGATCTTTTAATCTCAGGTTTTCAAAGATCATAAGAGAGATTCTTGAAGAAATAAAACCAAATTATGTTGAATTTTTGGTCATGTATTTAGGAGCATTTGAAAAGAAAATGAGTTATCTATTAAGAGATAAAGAACCTACAACCCTATATCAAGCATATCAAATTGATATAGATATTGAGAAAAACTTGAGGTATTCAATGATGAAAGGACATAGGGTTGTGAGTGTTGGTCATCCTAAAACATCTCATGTAAATAGAACTCTTTGATTAGATAATACAAATTCTTGTCGGGATGGTAATGTTGCTGCTCTATTTTCTCCATCATCACAATCTGCAGATCCTAATGAACTCCATGTTAAACGTCATCAATATTTGAGAAATGTTGATCAAACATATTTTCTTCAAGGATTGTCTAAAATGAAAAGGTGCAAAGGAGAATCACCACATGATTTTTTCTCAAAGTTTTTGGATGCCTTGTTAAAATTCCCCATAATTTTCAGACCTGAAGATTCAGTGTGCATTGATCTATTTTTGTGAGATCTATGAGTCTCGACTAAGTACTTTTCCAAAGGGGTTGAAGCCTCAAAGTTTGGATCAAGTGCTTGATTTGATAAATGTTATTGAGGGAGCCCGACTTACTTATGCACAAAATGTGGTGTCTTAGAATGAAGATAGCAACTATCTTATTGAGAAAAATCAGAATATGACACACAAAGATGAAATGTGTACATTAGAAAATGAAGATTCATATTGTATGGATGAGGACATTAATTGTAATCAGCTTACAATCAACACATGTGAAGATCCTTGCAGCAGTAATGAAGAAGAAGATACATGGTATGATGAAAAAATAGATATGCATGAAATTTTTTCTTGTAATATCTTGTGTGATGAAGAAATGAAAGAGATGCAAGACATCATTCCATGTCAGGTTATGGTTAGTGTAAATATGGCTAATCTTGATGATATCTCCTCACAAATTAGTGATCAAGACATTGAAGATAGGAGTTCAAGCACTCACTCTAAGGAATCTGAGTATGGATTACATAGTGATAAGTCTTCTTGTGATGAGGATGCAAATGACAACCAAACTGATTTCTCTTTTGATGATTATGAATGCTCTTATAAGGATGATATGGAGGCACTTTCTTCACTTAAAGAATGTAAAGACATGAATGTTGATGAAGTCACTTGCCTCCAAGTGAATGATGAAATTTCATTTGATGCAAACTTAGACTATAGTTCAGATTTGGCATCAATGGAGAATGCTAATCCTATGAGTGATGAAGGATTTGGGGATAAGAATATGTGTGTTCAATTTTGAAATCTCACAAGAAACATTCCTACTTATGACACTAATTGTCCAGCTACCCAATCAATGCATTGAATGCATGGTCACATCACTAAATTTTCATAATTTTAAAAGCTTAATTGTTCATTATATTTTACCAAAAATAGTTGTTAGCATTTGAGAGAATTTAAAAAAACATTCCCCAAGATAAAAATTCTAGAGAAGTGTGGTCAAGAAAAGTAATTTCAATGTTTGTTACAAAAAATGACATTACTAGAGCAAGAGAATACAAAGGAGAGTGGAATTTCACATGATACTATTATAAAGGTTTAATTTTCTACCAATTTAGGTATGTAGCTTATGGAACCCTAGTAAAAATTGATAAATTTCCTTGATAAATTTATTCTAGAAATTAAAATTTTAAGAAAAGCTTAAGAAAGAATTATGAAAGGTGCGGTGGGCCTAACTCAATTGGCTACAACATCATGTTGCAAGAAAGAGGTCACAAGGTCTAGTCTCCCCACTGTCCCCATGGTATTGGAGGGCATGTCACACCAACATCATTGACCACATAAAATTTTTTAACTAGACACACTACAGTTTATAAGGAGGCAACTTCCCAATTCTAATTCCTATAGTATATAAAACAAGAAACAATTATGCAAAATGGCATTATTATGAAGAAAAATCCAAAACCCATAGCTTAACCTAGCATTAGAAATGTAGAAAAACCTAGTTAAAAAAAAAAAAAAAGTTAGATTAATCAAATAGTGAATGTAATCAATTCAATAACTCTTAACCAAAACCCTAGATTTGTAAAATTAGAAATGTTAGGAATTTATATGCCATGGAGTGTAAATGAGTCTAGAAAGGGAAAAGGCATGAAGTACAAAATTCAAAGGCATTTCATTTCTATCCTAGATTACCTTTACATATGGAGATATCTCTAAAATAGGCCTAGGTTATGTTAGTATTAAATACTTTCACAAGAGAATATAGGATACCAATACAACTAATTTAGTTTAAAATTTTGTGTTAAATAGGTTGGATAAGGCTACATTTTTCATTGTACCTATGTAGCATCCTAAATTGGTGATGGAATGCATGAGAAACTACAACAAAAAAAAAGAAGGAAAGTAATCATGGGAAGAAGGGTCTTTGGAAAATTAAGTGTAGATGACATAAGGATAAAATTTGGCCTCCTTTTCTATACTAAAGTGGGGTTTATTGAATAAGATATTGCAAATAAATTTTTCCATGAAAATTAGATAAGCATGATAAATATGAAATGGATGATAAAACCTAATAAATATGTGTCCAAATTACCTATTTTTTTATACAAAAGTGAATTTTATAATGAGATTGGGGATATGGTAACATTTCTAAGCATGGTTACTTGGCTTTCTAGTGATTCAATATTCAAACCCTAGATTCATTTCTAGATTGAAGTTGTTCTAAATGGATATATGATACATTGGGGAAATATCATTAGTGGAAACATCCATAAGAAAATAACTACTTCTCAATTCAACCACATATTATAAATGTCAGCTTACCTAGTGTATTCCCTAGCAACAAGATCTATATCTGTTGGAATTGAAAGAGTAAGAACCCTCGGGATAAGACTAAATAGAAATTGGTGTATTATTATTATCCACAATTGGAAAATGAAAAAATAAATGAATCAGTATATAAGAGTAAATGATTCTTTATCTATGTGGTTGGTCAAAAATGTGGAACATGATAAGGTGAAAATACTATTTGTAGATGTTCAATGCACAATTGGAAATAGGTGAAGTTGGCTTATCTAATTCCCCAAGTCCACCTATAGAATAATTGAAGGATTCTTAGGTAGGTCACTCAAATTAAACTAATATTCTATAGATAAGATGACCCTATTAGAATCAAAAAGGAAAAAAATACTCATAGCCTCATAGAGGAAAAACATAGATAAGGGATAAAATTACCCATTAAGATTGTTTGCTATGTATGCAATAGTCTTA
>CM021107.1:372752923-372843546 GCA_007115665.2 Sequoiadendron giganteum | reverse complement strand
GCTACTCTATCTAGATAAATTTGAACCCCTTCCTTTAAAATAATGTGTCCAAGCAGCTTTCCTTCCTTCACTCCAAAATCACACTTCTTGGGATTCATAGATACCCCATATTCCAAGGCCCTAGCAAATATTTCCTCCAAATGAGAACAATGGTCCTCCACTTTCTTGTTGTGAGTGGTGAGGTCATCTTGATATATTTCAAGAAAAAGGTCAATAAAATCTGCAAAGGCTACATCCATCACTCTTTGAAAAGTTGCACCAGCATTCATCAGGTCGAATGACATCCTTACATAAACATATGTCCCCCAAGGTGTAGTAAATGCAATTTTGAATTGCTCAAAATCTTTGACCATCACCTAGTTATAACCAGAGAACCCATCCATCATGGAGAGTACTTCAAATCATGTAACCTTTTGCAACATAGCTTCCATGTTAGGCAAGGATAGTTGTCTTTCAAGGAAGCAACATTCAAATTCCTGAAGTCAACAGTCTAATATCATCGTTCTTCCTTACAGGCACAACGTTTGAAACCCAGGATGAATGCCTAGTAGGCCTAATAATCCTAGAATCTCTTAATTTAGCAAGCTCCTCTTGAATCTTAGGTTGGATTTATCAACCTCTATTTTTACCTAAATGGCTCCATATTTGGCTTTAATGAAATCTCATGCTGGAAAAAATCCTCTCTATACGCCTTGAGGTCATCATAGGAAGAGACAAAAACATGCCTATACTTTCTAAGTAAAGTAATTAGCATATTTCTAACATGAGTCTTCATATTTTTACCAATGTAGACCTTCCTAGGGGCATTCTTTGTTCCTAAGTTTATCTCTTCTAAATCCTCTTTGTGGGAAGGTGCCTACTTAGTACTTGACCTATCAGGGCCATGAAAAACCCTTTCAAGTGCAACTAAACCTCTGGGAATAGTGTTTGTTTTCAACTAGATTACATCATTCCCAAAAAGGGTCTCTTTTCCATCAAATTCCACCATAAATGAACCAAAATCAATCTCTTGCCTCTCATATTGATCAATACAATGTAGAAATCATAAAATATCAGTTTCACCATCAAACACTTTCTAGTTGTAAATGTTATCCAACACTGCAGGCCTATTTTGTACCTCTATTTGTGAAATACCATCAAATGTAATGGCATCAATTTTAACAACAATATTGGCTAATAGGCCAGACCTAACATTCTGCCCCCTTTCAACCCAATCTATGCCAAAAGCATCAAAGGTCTCAATAGTATCCCAAACTACATTTCTATAGTGCCTAAGCCTTTTGTCCTTAGCTACAAAACGGTGTCTAATTTGGGAGACAACTAATTCAAAATCTCCTAACACCTTCAATGACTTGATATCATGTTTTGAATCCAACTTTAGGCCAAGTAAGAGGGCTTCATACTCAACAACATTATTAGTACAAGAAAATTGTAGCAAGAAAGAGTATTTGAAAGTTTTACCTTGAGGGGAAATAAAAATGAAACCTACTCCTGAACCTTCTCTAGAGCATGATCATAAAAGTACATTGTCCACAAGTCATCATCTGATGATACATTCAACACTTCCCTGGCCAAAAATTCAAACCTTTTCTATCATAATTTCCTTTAGGTACTTGTTAAAAGGAATGTGAAAACTATTTTGGATAGCCTTTTGACCCTTACTAAAAATATTTTAAAATTAAATAGGGTTGTTTTGTATGGAAGAGGGAAAAACAAGGAATTCGTTGACCAAAACCATAGGCTATCACATAATCAAGAATATATATGCTAAATAAAAACCATATCAAACCAAAAGATAGGGATCTAAAACTTTGGGAACATGAAATATATAAAAACATAATTTCTAGTAAAATTTCATGATTTTTCTAGTGATATATGGTGACTGGTCATGTTATACTGTACACTCTTTATTATTTTACACTCTTCATGTATCCTTGTTGGGGTCCGAGGCTAGGTCGGGTTGTGGGCAACGGTTCAAGGGCAGCAACCCCTGAAAAAAAAATCACCTTTTTTCGCTTCATCATCGAAAAAGAAAAATGTCGATTTTGTAAACCCTAATTTTTGGAAGCTTCTAAAAGCTTGTTATAAGAAGTTGGGATGGGGAGTTGTAGCATGGAATTATTCATGATATTGTAATATTTTTTGCATTGGATAATAAAATCATTGGATGGATGCGGTTTTGTGGATGTAACCTAGATTGGGTGAACCACGTTAAATTCTTTGTGTTGTCTTGTTTTTGCTATAATTTTTAGTGTGTTTTATTTCTCTATTTTATTGATCAAATTTTCATTTAACTTGTTTGATATCTACCTTCTAACCCTAAAATTTTCACCATACGAATTTTAAGATATGATCAAAACAAGTTGACTAGAAACCCTAGGCAGGGTTTTTGATAGTGTTTACAAAAATTACTATAACTTTCTCATAACTCAATGAAAATTAATGAAAGAAAAAGAAAATGAAAGTAGATCCACTTGCCAACACACTCCAAGTGGTTTTAGTTTGATATGTGGTTCGTACAATTCATACCAAATGAAAGAATTGGTCTAACCATGAGAAAATACAAAGAAAATTCTTGTTTGCATTTACCAAATCTTCAACCACATGGCCTTCAACCTTCCAAACACAATTTGGCATACATCCAAATGCATAATATCACAAACTATTTCATCCTTATAATTGCCTATGTGAAACTCAACTTTTCATTGCTCACTTACGATTACCTAGTTACCTGTTTGAAGCCAATTCATTGAATAGGGTGTAGGGTGTGGTATTATTTCCAAAAACAATTTATTTACCATGTATTCAGAAATAATATTATCCATGCAATTACCTGAAATCACAACTTGACAAAATTTACCTTTGGACTTGCAAGTAGTCCAGAATAATCTTTCCTTTTACATCCTGCTTACTTTCTTGGCTACCATTTCTTCCTCATGTAGCCTCTACCACTTTGAGAAATATATTTAATAATTATGATGCCCTTTTCCCATATTTCTTCTTATTAAGATCCATCCTTAAACATCAAATCTCACTAAACCACATTAACCAAAATAATAGATCATTTCCCAAAGATCTTCTAGCTCTGATAAAAAAGTTAATATCTTTTATATTAACCATCCAAATTTTCTACAAATTGGTGAAAAGTTATGTTTTGACATGTTCTAAAAACCCTCTAAAGTAAAATTCATATTTTTTAGTTTTGATGGAGTTCTTAATGACAATTTTCTTGAATTTGGATGTAAACAATAAAAAAATCCCCAAGTTCTTTGTTGTTTTGATTGATCCATGCATTGTTTGATGATGTAAGGGTGAAGGATCATGTTGGCATGTTTCTATAGATCTGCACAATCTAGGAAGTCCATATGGCAAGAAATTTTCCCCTTTTGTTTGAATTCCTCGCCTTATTACACCTTGGGGCAGCAACATCCAATTTGCACAAAGCATTGCATTGATCATTTGTTTGGGGCTACATATGTTGGGGAGACCCAAGAGAATGTTGAGATAGGTTTTAATACACCATGATTTCCTTTATTCCAATTTGTACTCAAATATTTAGAGCCATTAGGATGTTGACTCCATGTTTTAGGCTTGAGAACACAATGCCAAGAATGAATAAGGGTGCAGATTTGAATCATATGTATTGAAGTCTTGTTTGAATGTGTCAAGGTAGTTGCTTGAGAGTCCTTCCTCTACATCACCTAACATTGAAATTTACACTATTTTTCTCAAATTTAGATCACACATATCACTCACATCTATCTTACATCTCACTCATATCTCACACCATTACACTTATTTATATTAACCTCATCCTCAAAATCCTTCTCTAAGGTTGACAACTATCTATTATACTTCAAAATAGGTAGATGCCTAAATATTCCCACAGTGGATAGGAATGAAGGTGACCTACATAAATCCTTATTTAGGACCCAAATAGATCCAAACACACATCAACATGCTTTCAGAAGCCTCACATGTTGTGGTAACACAAGGTCAGACAACACCCATGCTAAACACCATGAAACATTAAGTACACACTTCCTCAAATCAATCTATAAAATTTAGACAACATAATTCACTTGAGAATGATCTAGAATAATCCACTAACTACTTAATATTCATTAAAAACTTCATTCAAGATTGCATCATAAAAATAATTCATCTCAAAACAACTAGTAAACCTTATTCACATACTGACAAATGAAACTCACTTTGTACTACACCAAATGAAGTGAAATATTCAATAAAAAATTATATAAGCATTATAAGAAACCTCCCTAATCTACATAACCTGAAGTCAGATAGCCAAGAAATGTGGAGCAAATACATTTCTCCCAGGCCACATAGAACATCACTAAAATATTGGTTCACATACTAGTGAAAATATCTTCCACTGTACAATGATCCAAAAACCCAAATTCTAAATATAGCAACCTCTGACAACCTTGAATATCCTGAGAAATCCACATAGGAATAGAATCAACATAGAAGAAACATGGATCACAATATTGGAGCACATTATGAATACTTGCACAACACTGTTTTCTCTATTTATCAAATTTTCTCAAAAGAACTTGGAAACCAAGTACTAGATACATAATATCATCTCATTACTTCATTCCAACTCATCTCCAAAAAAATTAGTAAAAATATAGCTCCATGTACTCACAACACTTCTTCAAGGTCTCAACTATACATGCACAACATACAACAACTTGTTTTCCTCTTTTTCACTTTTTTTTCAATATCCTCCATATGCAACAAACTTCCTCAACACAATTGACATCAAAGAAAACACCTTCATACTTGTGACAACACCTTCAAACTTGCAACAATATCCCCCTTTGTCATTGATGGTCAAACAAGATGTGAAAAACCATCAAAGACAACATACACAACTTTCTCCATTGATACCTTGCACTTTTTCACATGGTTCTCTCTCCCCCTAAGTAGATAATTTTTTTCAAGTGATTCTCTCCCCCCCTTTGAAATCAATGAAAAAGGATTAAAAAAATTGCATTGTTCTTCCCCTTTGACACTAAACTAAAATACCTGCTCTAAATACTCCCCCTTAAGAGTACACCCAAATAAATCAATAACTCAATGACAACACATGATACTACCTACTCCTCTAAGAGGTAGCCATCAACATCAATCCAAAAATGAGATAGTTCAATGGATCCATTGGATTGTTGCATCTCCATATGCATCTAGTTCAAAAAATGAGGGGCAATAACCCCTAAATTTTCCTAAAGAATCCTTAAGAAGAGGATTAGTAAATATGTCAGCAATCTAATCCTTTGTAGGTACATACTCAAGTTTAATTCATTCTCCATAACTTTCTCTCTCAGAAAGTGATACCTAATAGATATATGTTTTTTCATTGAATGCATCACTAGATTCTTTGAAATGTTAATTGCACTTGTATTGTCAAAAAAGATAGATATATAGGCCCATCATATACAACTCTGATATCTTTCAATGGTTTTCTCATCCATAATACCTACGTACATGATGATTCTACTTCAATATACTCATCCTTTACAATAGAAAAAGAAACTGAATCATGCTTCTTACTCAACCGTGACACCAATATACATCCAAGTAAGAATGCACCACCACTTATAATTTTCCTATCATCAACACAACCAACCTGATTTTCATCTATATAAGCACTTAATGTGAAATCAGTATCCTTAGGATACCACAAACCATAATCTAGAGTGCCTCTTAAATATCTAAATATCCTATTCATTGTTGCAACATGTGTTTCTTTAGGTTCTTCTTGAAATCTATCTACAAGAAAAACTACATGCATGATATCTGGTCTAGTAACAATTATGTATAGCATTCTACCAATCATAGATTTGTACTTGCTCTGATAAGCCTTAGGTGAATCATCATCTTTGATTAGTTTACAACTAGTCACCATGGGATTGCATACTAGATTGGAGCCATCCATTCCAAACTTCTTTAACATCTCTTTGACATACTTTGATTGTGAGATGAATATCCCTTTATCTGTTTGATTGATTTGTAGTCCAAGGAATAAATTCATCTCCCCACATATTGACATTTCAAACTCTTTCTGCATCTCTTCAAAAAATTTCTCACATAGCCTCATTTCCACCAAAGATAATATCATCCACATATACAAACATTATTACTAGCTTTTCTTCCTCAATTTTGAAGTAAATATTACTACCTACATGCCTTTACTAAATCCTTGTTGTATAAAATATATGTCCAACCTTGCATACCAAGATCTAGGAGGTTTCTTCAATCTATATAATGCATTATGTAATCTATAGACCATATATGGTTGATATGACAACTGAAATCCTTCTGGTTGTTCCATGTATACTTCTTCTTCCAATTAACCATTCAAAAAAGTAGACTTCACATTTGATGGCACTCTCAAGTTTTGCAAATTTGAAGTGCCCATTTTGAAAATTTTGCCTTTGCACTTTCAGAAGTGCAGCTGATGAATCTACCTAAGTGACCCACTTTGGAGGGTCATAATTTGAATCCTATTGATTTTGGTGCAAAACCCATTTTAAGAACCATTCATGTGTCCTATGTGAGTCGGCATGTCAATTTTTAGCTTCCCATGATAATTTTTACTAGGGTTTTCAAAAGTGAAGCTGGAGGGTTTTGGCACTTTTTTATTGTTTGCAAACTTTCAGTTTTGCAAAGTAGCCTCCCATTTGAGCTTGCATTTTGCAACTGGTTGATCATCAAGAGAGAATGATCATTGTTTTGAATTCTCCATAGCAAGATGATCTTGTATGTCAGTTTTCAGAGTCTCATAAATTGATTTACTATTTTTACCAAGTCAAAACCAAATGCAATTTCTTCAGTTTTGCACCTATATTTTAAGGAACCTTTCAGGGAGGTTAACTTTGAACCTGAATATATTTTGATGAATGATGATTCAAATAAATTACTCTTGCACACGTGCTCAATGTACCTAAATGATCTACTGTGTCTAGTGGCAGCCTCCCAGGAGTTGATTTGCTATTTTTTCAAAATGGAAATTGGGTGAGATTTTTGGGTCCAAAAGGGCTGGGTAAGATGTATTGGGTGTATATAGTGCAGAATTTGGGGGCAAGCTAGTTAGTTAGTTATCATGGGAAGGAATTGTATATGGGACACCCTTAATATATTTTATGTAATGACTGATATCAAAAGAAATCTAAAAAATTTAAGACAATTTGCTCTCTTGTGTGTGTTATAGATCATGAATGAAATTATCAAGGGTTCTTTCATTTTTCTTCAATAATTCAATTGAATGTTTGATTCTCTTTCTTAATTTAACTTAATGAGTTAATCAAATCCTTGAGATGGAATTATAGGTCTGTGATAATGTGCTAAGGATTTGGTAAGGAGTGATGTTTTAAAATACCATGAGGTCTTATCATGTAATGCAATGTGGGAATTGTCACTGATATCAAGGTCGAAGTTATGTATAACTGAGTGTCTCATGTATGAATCCTACCAAATATGATGAGGCACTGGTTAGTTCTTCTTCAAATTTTACTAAAAAACTAAAATCAGGAACTACCCACATGTGGATTCAAGGTCAGAATAGTTTAAATTCAAATTCTATCTTTTTGAGATGCGAATCTCACTTAATACCCATATTCCTAGCTTTATATAGTTATTTACTCAATGTTCTACCAAGCCCTTAGTGAATGGTATCTATTGGCACTAGTAGGATTTTATCTGTGTGCGAAGTGTTCTCAAGGCAAGAAATATTATATGAACACCAATAGGAATACCCTCCTTGGTTTCATAGAGCCTAAAGTGTAGGAGTTTTCAGTCTTTGACTGAATCTTGTCAGTTGGCCACTAACTTTGAGAATTCTTAAAAATAGAGGTTGGCTACCTCTTAGAGAGTTTCAAAGCTTAGCTAGAAAAAACACCAACAAAATGGTGACTCTGCTGGGGATGAACTCAAAATTTCTAGTTGCAGATGGTGTTGTTATAGACTCATTAAAATCTTGAAATATTATTTGTAACCAGAGGTTGAAAATTATTGAATTATTTTTCCCATATGAGTCACCAACAAAATGGCAACTTTGTTGGGGATAATTTGTGAAAATTTTGATTGCAAAATCTAGCCTTAAGATTCCTTGCATAGAGTTATATCATTTTCCATTCTGAATTTGGTTCAAGTATTGAAGGAATTCAAACCTAGAGAGAAGTTGTTGTAGTGAACTTGAAAGTTTTGTAATATGTGGTGCTTTGCTAGTGAAAGGAACTCAAATAAGAAAATTTACATGTCAAAGAACTTCATACCACTTGAAGTTCAGTCCTTTTTGAAAAGAGGTGGTGACCCTATCAGAAGAACCTATTGAAGATTTGATGAAAGTTCCAGATCTACAATATTTCAGTCAGGAAGACAATTTACAGCAGCTGCAACATTTCCATGTATTCTTCACTCTTGGTTTTCAAGAAATTCATGTATGAAAACCATATTTGAACATCTAAGGATAAAAATTTGGTTCCCTATTGAGTGATTAGCACTAACAAAGAGAAATGATAGTAGAATTAGGTTTGCAAACTTCTGAATTGTAATTTGCAGCCGATGTATTATGTTAGAGAAGTATGCTAGTTGTAAAATTTCTCACTAAAGTAGATCTTAGGCTTAGATGCATTTGAATTATACATTTTAATATTATGAGATCATGATGAAAGATAGAAATAGGGCAATGAATGATCAGTTGTAGGGTTTAAATGTGAAATTTGAAAGAGGCATGTCAAAATGCTTCAATATATGTATCCTAGTATGGTTCTGGGTGCAACCATGGTTTGTGATAAATCCCAGTGAGATTATGAAAGAAATTTCAGAAATAGAAGGTATAGTGCTATCAATTTTAGTGGCATTAGTGGTTACCCAAATGAAATTCTAGCTAAATTCAAAAATAAGTTACCAAGATTCATTGGTGATAAGTCTGAATCGACAAATAAGCATCTCCAAGAATTTAGTAATTTGATGGATGATTATAAGATTGACCATGAAGATGTAATCATGAGACTATTTTTTCAGCCTCTAAGAGGAGATCAAAGGGATTGGTTCTCTTATTTACCAGCTTCCTCCATTCATTCATGGGAAGAGTTCAAGGTAGTGTTTATGGAGCAATTTGGAGAGAGAATTGACCCTGTTTTGGTAAGGAAAATATTCATGAACATAGAGAAAGGAAAAGATGAGTTAGTTTGATCTTTTAATCTCAGGTTTTCAAAGATCATAAGAGAGATTCTTGAAGAAATAAAACCAAATTATGTTGAATTTTTGGTCATGTATTTAGGAGCATTTGAAAAGAAAATGAGTTATCTATTAAGAGATAAAGAACCTACAACCCTATATCAAGCATATCAAATTGATATAGATATTGAGAAAAACTTGAGGTATTCAATGATGAAAGGACATAGGGTTGTGAGTGTTGGTCATTCTAAAACACCTCATGTAAATAGAACTCTTTGATTAGATAATAAAAATTCTTGTCGGGATGGTAATGTTGCTGCTCTATTTTCTCCATCATCACAATCTACAGATTCTAATGAACTCCATGTTAAATGTCATCAATATTTGAGCAATGTTGATCAAACATATTTTTTTCAAGGATTGTCTAAAATGAAAAGGTGCAAATGAGAATCACCACATGATTTTTTCTCAAGGTTTTTGGATGCCTTGTTAAAAGTCCCCATAATTTTCAGACCTGAAGATTTAGTGTGCATTGATCTATTTTGTGAGATCTATGAGTCTCGACTGAGTAATTTTCCAAAGGAGTTGAAGCCTCAAAGTTTGGATCAAGTTCTTGATTCGATAAATGTTATTGAGGGAGCCTGACTTACTTGTGCACAAAATGTGGTGTCTCAAAATGAAGATAGCAGCTATCTTACTGAGAAAAATCAGAATATGACACACAAAGATGAAATGTGTACATTAGAAAATGAAGATCCATATTGTATGGATGAGGACATTAATTGTAATCAGCTTACAATCAACACATGTGAAGATCCTTGCAGCAATAATGAAGAAGAAGATAAATCGTATGATGAAAAAATAGATATGCATGAAATTTTTTCTTGCAATATCTTGTGTGATGAAGAAATGAAAGAGATGCAAGACATCATTCCATGTCAGGTTTTGGTTAGTGGAAATATGGCTAATGTTGATGATATCTCCTCACAAATTAGTGATCAGGACATTGAAGATAGGAGTTCAAGCACTTACTCTAAGGAATCTAAGTATGGATTATGTAGTGATAAGTCTTCTTGTGATGAGGATGTGGATGACAACCAAACTAATTTCTCTTTTGATGATTATGAATGCTCTTATAAGGATGATATGGAGGCACTTTCTTCACTTAAAGAATGTAAAGACATGAATGTTGATGAAGTCACTTGCCTCCAAGTGAATAATCAAATTTCATTTGATGCAAACTTAGACTGTAGTTCAGATTTGACATCAATGGAGAATGCTAATCCTGTGAGTGATGAAGAATTTGGGGATAAACATATGTGTGTTTAATTTTGAAATCTCACAAGAAACATTCCTACTTATGACACTAATTGTCCAACTACCCAATCAATGCATTGAATGCATGGTCACATCACCAAATTTTCATAATTTTAAAATCTTAATTATTCATTATATTTTACCAAAAATAGTTGTTAGCATTTGAGAGAATTTTAAAAAACATTCCCCAGGATAAAAATTCTAGAGAAGTGTGGTCAAGAAAAGTAATTTCAATGTTTGTTATAGAAAATGACATTACTAGAGCAAGAGAATACAAAGGAGAGTGGAATTTCACATGATACTATTACAAAGGTTTAATTTTCTACCAATTTAGGTATGTAGCTTATGGAACCCTAGTAAAAATTGACAAATTTCCTTAATAAATTTATTCTAGAAATTAAAATTTTAAGAAAAGCTTAAGAAACAATTATGAAAGGTGTGGTGGGCCTAGCTCAATTGGCTACAACATCATGTTGCAAGAAAGAGGTCACAAGGTCTAGTCTCCCCACCGTCCCCATGATATTGGAGGGTGTGTCACACCAGCATCATCGACCACATAAAAGTTTTTTACTAGACACACTACAGTTTATAAGGAGGCAACTACCCGATTCTAATTCCTATAGTATATAAAAAAAGAAACAATTATGTAAAATGACATTATTATGAAGAAAAATCCAAAACCCATAGCTTAACCTAGCATTAGAAATGTAGAAAAACCTAGTTAATAGTAAAAATAAAAAACTAAAGTTAGATTAATCAAATAGTGAATGTAATCAATTCAATAACTCTTAACCAAAACCCTAGATTTGTAAAATTAGAAATGTTAGGAATTTATATGCCATGGAGTGTAAATGAGTCTAGAAAGGGAAAAGGCATGAAGTACAAAATTCAAAGGCATTTCATTTCTATCCTAGATTACCTTTACATATGGAGATATCTCTAAAATAGGCCTAGGTTATGTTAGTATTAAATACTTTCACAAGAGAATATAGGATACCAATACAACTAATTTAGTTTAAAATTTTGTGTTAAATAGGTTGGATAAGGCTACATTTTTCATTGTACCTATGTAGCATCCTAAATTGGTGATGGAATGCATGAGAAACTACAACAAAAAAAAAGAAGGAAAGTAATCATGGGAAGAAGGGTCTTTGGAAAATTAAGTGTAGATGACATAAGGATAAAATTTGGCCTCCTTTTCTATACTAAAGTGGGGTTTATTGAATAAGATATTGCAAATAAATTTTTCCATGAAAATTAGATAAGCATGATAAATATGAAATGGATGATAAAACCTAATAAATATGTGTCCAAATTACCTATTTTTTTATACAAAAGTGAATTTTATAATGAGATTGGGGATATGGTAACATTTCTAAGCATGGTTACTTGGCTTTCTAGTGATTCAATATTCAAACCCTAGATTCATTTCTAGATTGAAGTTGTTCTAAATGGATATATGATACATTGGGGAAATATCATTAGTGGAAACATCCATAAGAAAATAACTACTTCTCAATTCAACCACATATTATAAATGTCAGCTTACCTAGTGTATTCCCTAGCAACAAGATCTATATCTGTTGGAATTGAAAGAGTAAGAACCCTCGGGATAAGACTAAATAGAAATTGGTGTATTATTATTATCCACAATTGGAAAATGAAAAAATAAATGAATCAGTATATAAGAGTAAATGATTCTTTATCTATGTGGTTGGTCAAAAATGTGGAACATGATAAGGTGAAAATACTATTTGTAGATGTTCAATGCACAATTGGAAATAGGTGAAGTTGGCTTATCTAATTCCCCAAGTCCACCTATAGAATAATTGAAGGATTCTTAGGTAGGTCACTCAAATTAAACTAATATTCTATAGATAAGATGACCCTATTAGAATCAAAAAGGAAAAAAATACTCATAGCCTCATAGAGGAAAAACATAGATAAGGGATAAAATTACCCATTAAGATTGTTTGCTATGTATGCAATAGTCTTAGTTGTGTAAATGCATCAATTTTTTGTTTACAGTTGCATAATCAATAGCTTTATGATGAATAAAGAAATAGTTATGAGACATATGGAATAATGGAGAAGTATGTTTCCTCTTCCATTAAACATGAGCCAAACAATTAATATTTATAGGAAAATTTATCTAATGACCATGAGGTAAGGAAGAGGTCTTATCAAATACTTTTAGTCAAAAAATGAGAACTATTGGTACACATACAATACCCCAATAGATCAAAGATGACAAGAAAGTCTTATGTTTGAGCTACAATATGAATTTTTTTTTCAATGAGCTAAAAGAAGATCCCAACTAGTAAAAAAGAAGGAATCTTCAATTCAAAATATAACAAACAATATTTTGGATGATTCCATTACTTGGTTGAATTATCATATACAAGCCTTGAAAGTAAGAAGATTGGTACTAAAATATATAAAATATACAAACAAAAAGATGAAGGATAAATAAGATCTAAATTTATGTGTTCTCTAATTAAATAAGAGGAAGGTTCATGAAACCCAATTAGCTCAACTAGAAGAAGGAACTAGCACACTCAAATCTCTTCTTATCACCAAGGTTAAAATTGTAACAACACTAGATGGATTTCAAGCTTTATTTCCACTTATCCCTTAAGTGTTATACCAATTACCACTTTAGTTGCACAAAACACTACATCTACTTTTCTCAAAAACAAAAGGAGCATCTCCAATAATAACTCACATAGTTGAAGAGTTACTAGGGAGAAAAAGGAAGAAGAAGTGAAATACATAGGTAAGAAATAAGTGACAGTGAATCCCTCCACCTCCCTTCAAGTAGGACAATATTTTTATCTCCTCCATACATTTCCAATATAGTCAAAATTATAGAATAAATAGAGAGATAAGAGTTATCCAAAAAGACAAGTCACTAGTACCCAAAGAGTGGAATCACCAATTATGCATGAAGTTGAACATGAAATATTATACAAGAGGATGGAGGTGAAGATACTTAGAACAATAGAGAGCTTGAAGGGATTTTCCATGTCATCAACACATTGTTGAGGATGTAAATAAAGAAATCCATTCAAGCATTTCTTTAATAATTCAAGAATTAAACTTGGTATTTCCCAAGGATTTTTTTTAAGAATATTCAAGAGACACTCATTCCTAAAGGAATAAATGATATTAATAAATAATTTAGAACTCACATTGAGAAAGAAATAGAAAAAAAAGAATTGGTACTCTATGAGGTTCACCAAGAAATATATGTGATTGAATAGATAGATGAAGGAAATAAGAAGGTTGATGTCAATGTCCAAATGAAATATAACTAAAATGAAAAGGATTAATCAAGGAAAAACCTAGTACACATGTGACTAGGGGACAAAGGATAGATTAGATAGAATAATCTCCACATGAAATAGGAGTAGATTCCAACAACCCCACATGTCTTACAAAAAAACTACAAATCAAAGGGTAGGTAGAAATAGTTTCCTTTGATTTGAAAACTCTTATGCTAAGGATTGATACTCCTAAGACTAAGAGAAAGTCTAAGGTTTTTCCATCTATCAAAATGGATGCATCAAGAGAGATATTGTGCATGTTGATGCTCCAATTGTAGCCAAGGATAAAAAAGAGACAACTCCCACATAATACCAAATATCAACCATCAATCTAGGGTATTCAATCAGAGAGAAGGAGATAATAAAATTGAAATCCAATTTCAATGTTGTTGTGGAAAGAATACACAAAGATAAAGAAGAAACAATAATTAAAGAGAAATGTTTCCAAATTACATGGATACCTTAAGCATCTCATAGGTCCACTATAATTCATAGAACAACTTCCCATTATCCATGTTCTTCTTTTGAGGGATGAACTCTCCTTGTTAGACAAGATGAAACATATTGGCACCGTAATAGAAGAATGGATTAAAATGGTGATTACAAGAGAAAAATAAAAAATCAATAATGTTATTGAGAAATAGGAAGAGGCCTTATAATGGAAAAATAAATTTTAGAAATTGATTGATTATTGTGAGGCTTAGCTAGAGAAAAATCAAATTTAATTTCTTAAGCTCAAGGCAATAGAAATTATAAGTGATAAAATTCTATTAAGAGAAAATATTGTCACCAAGGAAAAAAAATCCCTCATATCAAAACTTGGATTGAACACCTTATATGGGAGGATCAATTATTAAAAAATGCATTAGTGAAATGAAAGAACTAAAAAAACTACTATAGACCTTAAGCTAAAGGAAATGGTATTCATTAAGAACATGATAGAGACAAGATTCAATACCCATGAGGCAAAAGATGAATATTTTTCAATATCTAAAATCATAGAAATATTTGATAATATGTATGATCAAGCAAGAAATTTTGATATTGTGGTAATGACTTGAGCAACAACGTCATGGTAGTGATGAATAAGTATAAGAGAAAAAAGAGATAGAGTTGCAGGATATGATCAAATCTCCATGACGTAAGGTTCTTATAAGTATAGATAGAAATTCATGAGAGATTATTATAAAGATGATATGAACAAAGCTCTTATTTCTTATGGTGATCTTTCTAGGAGGCAAAAACTAAAGGGTGGAGAGTATATTATGGAAGAAAACAATGAAGTGGAGACTTAAAGTTCTTATTCTATAATTTTTTTCCTTCTTATTGGTTTTATGGGATTTTGGCCACCTACCATTTTTCTAGGATTCTTGCATCCAACTTCCTTCATGCTATGTGAATTTAACTTTAGTTAAGACATGTTTATTTTTCAAAGATGATAATTCTAGAGAACATTCAGCCTTTCAAATTAAATATGTTGATTCTTTTACTATATTCTCATTCCTTTTAAATTATAACTATTTATTATCTTGATAAGATTTGGACTATTGAGTTGAAACTACATTTGGTACATTGTTGTCCATAAATGGGCCATGGTTATTCTATTTTGAGGACTAGAAATTGTTGGTAACTGTAGATCTACTAACGAATAATTTTAATTAACTAGTTTCCTTCAATCTTTCCTTTCACATAGATCATTGATTTTCTTTCTATACTTACACAATTGTAACTATGTTTCCAATTGAGTCATGTCTATTGTAAATTTGTAAATTTCTTATTACTATTTTAAAATATTAAGTTATTGCACCATGTTTTGGGTGTATCTTGATCTATTTCTTAATTTGATGAGTTTCCTTTTAATATTTGCATAATTTATGTGTAGTTGTAATTATTGAACTAGAAAATCATAAATCAGTTATGATTTCCACTTGCAAATAAAAAGTGTATTTGTGTAATGTTTCAAAGAAATTATTTTAAATACTTATATTATATAATACATAAGTGCAATATGTATTGAACCTAGAGGTCTAATGCCCATTTGTACACACATGCACAATTGGATAAACACAAAGACACAAAGGTGGAAGGAAATTATGTAATGGAATATGAGCACATTGCCCAAGGAGAACATATTAAACAAGATGTCAGTGTCATTATATACAACATTGTAATGTAGAAACATGTTTATATTGATCCTCCTAGACTTCCTAAGTGGAAATGCTAATTCAATAACAACTTAATGCAACTAGAGCAACATATATTAATTATAAAAATAAATAAATAATAAACCCCAAATTTAATTATACCATTTAACTAAGCATCTAACACTAATTAATTGCCTCTTTATTCTATTTTATAATTAAATTTAAAATGATTAAATATAAGTCATTTCATAATCAAATTTTAAATTGAAATAAATAAATTTTAATGATCATCTAATTAATTCCAACAGTGTAAATACTTTGTTGTATCAATCAAATCAATACATGAATGTTTCATAGGGTGGTAATGATTATTCTGGGGATAGACAATTGGATGGTAAATGACCAAAATGACAATGAGGCCCCTGAATTCAATAGTTTTGGCAAGTGAATTTAGAGAAAGCTTGGATCAACTGAATAGATTGTATGTACAATGGACATTATTACAATGTAAGCCTAATCACACATGCAGTGTACCAATCATAACCTACATCACAACCTACTTGCACATTCCTATCATGTAATATTAATTGCATATAAATAACATGTCTTGTGTAACATAAAATGATATGAAATCTTACAAGTATTTGAAAATTTTAGAAAATATAAATAGTAGAAATAACTATGAAATAAATTTGATATATTTTTTAATTGTGCTTTGTAAATAAATTTATGTGAATGACAATTACACAATAATAGGCCTTAAGTAATTCTTACATGCATCCACATTTCCATACAAAAAATCTATGTTGAACTAAATGTTGTTTTAGGCATACAATAGTACCATTAATAAAAACAAATATATCCATCTGAACCCTTGACCATTAAAGCATTAGACAATATAAAATAATGTATAGGTATGAATAAACACAATGTATTGCAAAGTGGCAAGTTATCAATGGTGAAGTAGATATTACATGAAATGGATTGACTATTTTTGACCCTTGAATATAAAATGCATTCAAAATAAAACATAATGAGTTACAAGTTTTATGATTTAGTCTCCTCCTTAAAATATAAATTTAACATTTTATGGGCTATCAAGTTGAAGAAGTCTTATTCGATGTCATGGATGATATCCTTAAATATTTGATGTTTTCATTATTTTTACATCGAACTAAACAAATCACTATAATCAAGAACAAGCCTATTAGTTGGAAAGGTCTCTATTAATTGTACAATGACATTATCAAGAATGGTGTCTATCCATTGAACACCAAAACCTCACATAGTAATTGTTGGGGAGATGATAATGTGTGGATAGCTATCTGGGAAGTGGAGAAGGATCAAATGTATCATTTCACGTTGACCATCAGAGTCAAGGACATGGGAGGGCCAACCCCATGCATCAATGTGAATGTCACAGGTTGCATGTAGGGAACCATGTTTGTCAAAATTCACCCCCCACCCATACCACCATGCATCATTAGCAAGATTCAAGAGAACTAATTATTTGCAAAGTGGCGGAAGCCCTAGAAAAGCTTGGCCAAATTGATTCTTAGCTAGCATAGACAAAATTCTATAGAAAAAAGAAGAAAAATTAAATAAGTTTGTTAATAATATGCATGATGCAACACCATAAAAATTGTAGATAAAGTAAATTAAAAAATAAAAAGATCAAATCTCTTACATTTTTCAATTTTGTTCTATGATAAACACCATTTTCCATATATATTTGTTCCTTTGCACGGATCCTTTAAAAATGGAAGACTGTAAATTGCAACATAGCGAGTCCATAAATAACAATAGTATACATTCTATTGGATAATTATGCATGAAAATGTATCTATTTTAGGGGTTCTAATATGTATAAATAGTTACCAATGTTGTTGTATTTTAGAAGCCTGAGGAATATCTCTATATTGAGGTGCATCTTGGTGTAGCCCAATTTATGAATAGAATATTTTTTTGTTGTCAATATGTTTTGGAAATTTCAATATGAGGTTGTCTATGTTCTCTAAAAACTACACATTCATTATTATTAATAATTTTGCACGTATGATACTTGAATATAATAGTCTTCTTACTCTACAACATCTCTTATACTTGTTTAACAATGTTCATTTATAAGAAAAATATGTAAGAGTGTGACTATGAAGGATTTCAAGGCAGTTTACATCAAATAGAACATTAACATAAAGGATTTCAACAATAAAATTTTAAGAATGAAATACACAGGCATGGATAGAATATGAACCATATATAAAATTTCATAATAGGACAAAAAAATCTATATACAATGCATTACTGTGTAGTAAACATGAAGATTTTATGGAGATTGAATAACACATTATATTTTTAAACATGATATTTAAAATGTATGACCTCAAAGGTTTGCTCATGTCATTGGTGACATTCAATTATTCCATTTTATTCCTGAAGAGAAATTTTTTATCTATGTATCTATGGTTAGAAATATTTGTTCGATGTGATCAAAGTTAAATTATAATTTGTTCATTTTGTCATGCACAATGTGTTTCAAACTAAAATTTTAACTTTTTAAAGGCCAAATCTGGGTTTGATTCAAATTAGTTTTTGTATACACATGCCAACATGGGAGGGTTTCCTTGGTTATATTTTCTTGTCATGATATATTGTTTGTCTACAAGGAATTTCCGTATGTCACACTTAATCCATGTGATATTTGTGCACTTACAAAAATAGTGGTGAGTGCATATGGAAAAAATATTATGTTTTCCATGTGTATGTATTTTATTACCCTAATTATCATACACATTTAAAAAAAATAAAAATTTCCAAGATTATTTGAATGCAGGGTTGGGTATAGGGTAATGTGGTGTTTGTCGGCATGCATGTGTTTGGGATATGATTGATGTTTTCTTAAAGACCATATTCCTTTCCATGCAATGGATAGGTAACTTGTGGCTAGAAATGTATAGATTTCCCATGTAGTGATTTGTTATAGTAATAATTTAGGGTATATGTAAAATTTAATGTGTTTTCCATGTGTACATTATCACCAATGCTTATATGCACTTTAAAAATTCATCAGATCTTGCCCAAATTTACCTAAAGCTATTGTTGGGTACCTATTAGTATGGAACTTGTGGGTGTGATTTTGGATGCGATATGATTTTTTTGGAACACAACTATCTACTAAGGGGGTGAATCATTTGATCAATTAAAACTTATTATTTTAACACTTTTAAAGAAAATTAAACAAACATACAAAGATCATGCAAACACACAAATGCACATAATACCAAATATACATGGAATACCTAATATGGGAAAAACCATGGTAAGAATAGTTGCAAGGATCTACAGTCCTAATCCAACCTCACAATAGAACCTCATTGGTTACAAATTTTAAGGGAAAAAACCCTAAGAAGAGACCAATCCCCCATTTTAAGAGCACCAACTCTAAGGAAGCACTGGACACTGAACTATTTTTTTTTGACTAAATCTTCACTTTCAGGCTCCTATAGCAGCTAAACCATGAGGAATTTGAAGATGATGCAAAATAGTGATTTGTGAAATTTTTTCTATAGATTCTAAATATATTTTTTTCAAAATTTTTTGAATCAGATTGCACTTCTTTTTCCATCTCCTTCAAAAAATAGCTTTTTGAAAAAAACAACATTTTTAAGAAGTGACATTCACCGTATACAACATAAATTTTTTGTATGTAGGATAATTTTTTATTTATTTTTTTAATTTAGATTTGTAACTATGATATCTATCACTTTCATTTGGTTTCATAGTATTTTATTAAATATTTTTTCCTTAATCAAGTTTTGAAGTGAAACCAATTACAATTGAAACATAGGCGGATTGTATACAACATATATTTTTCTGTATGTATTGAAATTCTTTTTTTTTTAATGGATCAAGGACATCAATACCCAGCCTGAACATATTCTTTACAATTTTGTTTTGATAATATGCTATTTTTCCACATGTGCAGAACATAGAGCTTGATTTTTAGTGAAAAACCTATGTTTAATAAAACTAAATAACACATACATAACAAAATCAAAACATATTAAAATTATATTCATTGGATAGCTCGTTCTAAGGACTACAATGATCATTTGAAATAAATTTGAAATAAATTCATTTGATCCCCCAAAAGGTAAATCAAAAGTGATTTTTTATCAACATTTTGATAGGTGTAAAGGAGACTCCGTTGTAGGTATGGTTGAAAAATAGTGGGGTTCTATCCAAGGGGGTTTGATCTAAGGTGGTTTGATAAAACCCTCTTCAATTAAAATATTTAAAATGGAACTTTTTAAGGCTTACATCATTATATTTTCTAAAAATATGTGATTTCAGCAAAAATCAAAATCTCCCAGAAATTGTAAACTAGCTTTATGGGATCACCCACTTGCATAAATCTCTTGTCGTAGTACATTGAGTAGCTTAAGTCACTTTAAGCCCTTTATTCCCAAATATTAACAAATACTTTAGTTTATCCATCTATCCTAGAACTACCTATCAATAAGCCTTGAGAAAAACATTATGCAAGCTTCGGCTACATATTTAATGCAGTCACGCTTCCAAATTAGAAAAGAAAAGAAAAGAGAAATCAATAGTTTATCACTAACATCAATGTTATGAGTATTATTATGGAGATAAGAATTTTCTGGTTCTTTTCTTTGTGATAGAAGATGTCACTATCTCAATTTTGACTCCTTGCAACTTTAAATTTTTCAACAAGTCTATTTTCATGGTCATATGTTAAGTTTCTCTAATAATCCCCAATTTCTCAAATTGCCTTACCTACACAATTTCTCAAAACTTCATACATATATTTGGCAAGAACTAAATTTCACTATAGCTCTTGTTTTCATTTAAGTTTGAAGTGTTAAACAAACAATAATAATATCATTATTTATTAAATGGTAGGTTAAAATATAGTAATATAATTAGTAAGACTTTAATAATAGTTAATTTATAATTTTACCATTAAGGTTTAATTGTTTACTTAAAATAATAATAATATTACAAACAATAAGGAGGATAATTCATGATTTAATAAAGATAATAATATTATGATTGATTCATTATTTAAATAACAATAATATAGTGTAAACGAGAATTAAATAATAATGTTATTATTGTTTGGTTGATTTAACAAAATAATAATAATATTTAGTAATTAATTATTGATTATTTGATGGCAATATTAATATTAAGAGATGGAAAATATTATTAAAGAATAATATTAAGGAAATGCATAATATCAATATTAGTATTACAAAAAAAGAGAGTTAACCTTAGTAACTAACAATATTACAAGGTTGTTGTCTATCATGGCCTGAAGATAGTGCAAGTGAAAGGGCATAGGAAAGTGTGGCTTGAGGGGGACTCTCTCAACATTATTAATAATTTGAAAAAACTTACCCCCCATCGTGGAGTATTCAACCTTTGATATTGGACACTATATAAATTATTAATTCTTTTGATGATTTCTACATATCTTATGTTTTTAAAGAGGGCAACGATCTAGCAGATGTATTTACTAACCTTGGTGTTAGGGGTATTAGGGAGTGGGGTGTGAGCACCCCCCTCCTTATGGAGGCTATTGCGTGTGCAAATCATGATTTTCAAAACTGCCAGCATTATTATGGCTTGGAGCCTGCATGACTAGTATCATGTGGCTTTCCATAATGTGGAGTGATGGTGTGGCTAATCTACATTATGGTTTTAGTACCTTATTTGATTTTTGTATGGGCTGAAGTTCTAGGCTCATTATATGTTCCTGCCATATTCTCGATGCCACACGAATTGTGGGTAATTTTGGGATTTCTCTCTTGAAGTTTCTCCTTATTGCTTACAAGGTCTTGAAAATTTTTAGCTCCATAAATTTTTGAGCCATGGGAGGAGATAGGAACCATGCAGAGCCCTTTTCTTATGATTCTATGAGGGGCAAGGAAGAGATTTGGTGCATTTTAGAGAAGGGAAGGCTCACTCCTTGCCTAGAAATACTGCACGGTAACAATCTGTAGGATATGACCCAATTTGTTAAAGGATGGAACAATCGAGTTTTGAAACTTGGAGGAACTTAGTTTTATGTTACTGAAGATTTTATTTCTAGTATAATGAGGCTTCCTACTGATGGTAAAATAGTGTTCAGAGATAGAAAGGAGTCTAAGGTTGCAATACAGATATTTTTCAAAGGTTTTGATGAGCAAGATTTAAATATGGCTAAAAGCAATGGATATCAATGTGGCTCAATTAAGGCTATGTGGGGTGATGTTGCGGAGGAGCTCATGAGATACATTACTTTCGAGGGTCACTTCTCTGTATTAAATGCCTATCTTTTGTGCTTCTTAACTATTTTTTCCACAAAAAGAGAATCTCTTTTCCTTTTTATCTATTAGCTTCGCTAGAAAGTGGTTTGAAAGACCATAAGAAGAACCCCAAGAACTCGATGTTGCATGTGAGGCTTATTTTGTTAATCTCTAAACATGAATTTTTTTTTTTTGTGTCCAAACCGATTACTACTCCCAAGGGTAAAAAATTGAAAGTGGAAAAGGAGTATGAAACTTCCTCTGAAGAGGAGCCGATTAATAAAAAAGGGAAAAAGAGGATAATTATTTTGGAAGAGGAGTCTATTTCCTAGCAGGACGCTAATTATGTCCTGGACTCTCAAGCTTCTATGGAGGTGGTCTCGCAGCCCTGTGATGTGGGTAAGTTTGGGAAAGGTGTTTTGGGTTAGAAAAAGAAGTGTTATGAGACTTGCAGTGAAGAAATTATTGTTGATAAGCAGACTTTGTGTCCCAAAGAAAAGGTTGTTGGGGATACTTCCTCATCAGCTCCTAGTTTGGACTCCTTGCTAAAAAAGGGATTGAAGGTGGGTAGTAATAAGAAAATTACCATTAGGTCTTCTTGTTAACTACATCTCCCCTAATGGTGGCTAGTAGGTAGGGTGTTGTGGAATCTCCAGGTATGGACCTTGAAAGGTAGAAGAGAGACCTAGAAATGCAAACTAAAAGGAGGTTAGTTGTTGAGGATATTGCAAACTCTATTCACAAAATAAAATTGCCCACTATCAGTGGAAAAGGCATGGAAGTCAAACAAGGACAAGGTAAGTTAATCTTAGGAGGAGGATGTTGTGGGTAAGCTTGATCTTAATGTTGATTGGGAAGATATCCCCAATTTTCTCGGGTTGGACAAGGAGGGATCAATTTCTTTGTTTAGAATGTTGAAATGGTTATTCCATGAACTTAACATGACCAATGTCAGAGTCATGAGAGTGTCAAGAAAATTTGGTGAGATTTCTATGCATAACCAAATTGATGATTTGTATGACTCTCTGAATATTGTTGCTAATGAAACTGAACCGTGAGGAAAGAATCCTCACCCTTGAGGATCATTTGGAGAAAATGTATGCTAAGATGAAATGGAACCTAGTTTGAATGAATAGCTCAACTGAGGATTGATGCTGGGATCAAGCTCCACAATTTGCAGCTTTAGCTTCTTCAAAGATTGAGCAATTACTCCAGGACCCAATTTCAAAATCCCCAAAATTAGAAGGAAAGCTTCCAAGAACAAGAACCATTCACAAAAAAATAGAAATGAGATTTATTTTCTAGGAAAATATGGAAAATCCCCCTTTCTCTTAACAACTAACAAATTTATTTATTATTTTTCCACCATCTGTAACTACATGCACTTCTTAATTCAATTCATGTATTTAAATTTTTTTCCCACTATTGTCAACTTCATCAATATTATTATTATTTTTTAATTTTTTATGCTTTAATATTTGCACACAATAAATCAAACAATTAAAATAACTAATCTATTAATTTAATCTTTCATTTTAATTTTGTTTGTACAATGTTTTTATTTCAATATCTTTATTTTAATATTAAAACACATACTTTATTTATTTAAACTTAATAAGGGAATTATCAGTATTTTCATTTATCAACACCACTAACATAATAAAGCATTTATTTTAATTATCAGAATACTTTTAACTTTAATAATATTTATTTTAATATAATAATCAAACAAAACACTAATCATGAACATAACTCAAATGGACATACTGTCAAGCCATACCAAACTGTAAAGTGAAATGGAAGGAAAAATGACAACATCAACAAAACAACTCAAACTAGCCACATTATAGGGAACAGTAAATGAACACTCATCCTCGTCAAGGATGATGGCTCAACATAGGGGAACCCGATGCTATCTACAAATCAACTATCTCCATTGGGTATAAGTCATTCTCAAACCTGGAAATCTAGTTGGAGTCGATGCCTGGCACCTGCAACCTATAGTAAACCACACGATCAAACATGTACATAGACAAATAGTCAAACACACCATGAAGGGAAAATTGCAGTGTCGCAGTACACTCACAAGTGAGAGATGCGACACTATTCCCCTTCACCAAAATGCATCAATGCACAATAATTGAATACTAATAACATGATAAGAACATACATCCAATAATCACATAATTCTGATAGCAATAATAACCCACAAAATCACTTAAATTGATGTACTAATCATGGTATAAGCATAATAATTAGATAAAATAATATCAACTATCATCATAGTAATGAGTCCAAAATCGAGCAATGTATCATAATTTCCAAATATATCAAGTAGCTATCAGAAATAGAAGGAAACCTAGGGGCACTACATCCTCTACCCTAGAACCAGGCTTACTCCTAGAAGCCTGTAAATAGATATGGGTACAACTCTCTCATCTTGGAAGCATCCTCCCATGTAGTAGAACACTCGTCGTTAGAGTCCTATAGGACCCTCACTTGCTCAATAGCTTAACCCCTGAGGGTGCATCATCTATTTTGAATGATGCCCATAGGCTCCAAAGCCAGCTGCCTATCCTCTACCTATAAGGCATTCCAATCAAGAATGTGAGATATATTTGGATAATAAGGTTTGAGCATAGAAACATGAAACACATCATTAATGCACGAGAGAATGGGTGAAAAAGAAAGATGGTAAGCTACTGGATCAATCCTCTCCAACACCTCAAAAGTCCCAACAAAGTGTAGTGCGAGCTTAGATCCTTTTCCATAATGGATCAGACTCTTTCGCAGATGCACATGCAGGAACACCCGATCTCCAACTAAGAACTGACGGTCAACTCTATGAGAATCTACATATTTATTTTATTGGTCTTGGACTGCCACTAAATACTCTCTAATGTGAACCACATGTTGCTCCATCTCCAGACCAAGACTAATTCTATCCTCCAAATGATCCCAACTCAACGGGGTCTAGCAAGGATGACCATACAACACCTAAAAGGGAGGCATGCCAATAGAGTTGTGATAACTATTATTGTATGCAAACTCCACTAGATGCAAGTAATCCTCCCAATGTGACTACTGATCCACAACATACATTTGAAGCATATCCTTGAGGATCTTATTAACCCTCTCAATCTACCCATCAGTCTCTGGATGATAAGCCGAATTGAATTTCAACTGAGTCCCCAATGCATGCTATAGGGACATCCAAAGAGCTAAAGTAAACACTGAATCTCTATCTGAGATAATCTTGTGAGGAATACTATGCAACCTAACAATGTCCTCCATGAAACCTCTAGCCACTAATGAAGCATTGTATGAGGATCAACCAAGAGAGAAGTGTGCCACCTTCATCAACTTGTCCATAGTGACCATAATGGCATCATGTCGATGGGAAGAAACAGGTAAACCAACAATAAGATCCAGTGATATGATGTCCCATTTCCACTTGGGGACCAAATGGGGCTGCAAAAGAACTGCAAGATGTTTATGTTTTTCCTTGACTCTTTGACACTCCAAACATCCAGACACAAAATCAACAATATCCTTCTTCATTCCAGCCCAAAAGTATAGTTGTTGAAGGTCTACATGCATCTTTTGACACCCGGATGAGCTGAATAGGGTGCTTTATGTGCCTCTAACATGATCAAGGTATGAAGATCTCCCGAGGAAGGAACATAAATATGACCCAAGTTCCTCAAATGGCCATTTGAATCAAGGGAATATCCTACAGATCTGCCCTCTAAAACTCTGCCTGACTCCACCTCACTCCTCACCTCCTGATACCAACTATCTATAGGAAGTGTACTAAGGATCCGACTCATCAAATCCACTCCAAGAGTCATTTCCAAAAGCTCATGTCTCCATCGACTAAGAGAATTTGCCACCACATTTTCCTTTCCCTGAATATACTTCACCTCAATTCAAACTCACATAGGAACTCCATCCACCCTCTCTACCTCACATTCAGATTAGGCTACGTGAAAATTTACTACAAACTACACTGATCACTATGCAACTCAAATAGATGCCCCAATAGAAAGTGCCTCCATATCATCAAAGCATGAAGCTTAGCAACTAACTCTAGATAATGTGTAGGATAGTTCAACTTGTGATCCTTGAGTTTGATAGACTCATAGGAAATCATGTGATTTCCCTACATTAACACTACTCCTAAACCCTCCAAGGATGCATATGTACAAACCAAAAAATCCCCAGTAGGGTCATGAACTATCAAGATAGGTGCATTGGTCAACCTTTCCTTAAGATTCTAAAAAGCTTCCTGGCACTACTCTGACCAAATAAACTTCTTCCCTTTCCTCTGAAGGGAAGTGATGGGGTGGGTTATTCTCGAGAAACCCTACATAAACCACCGGTAATAACCTGCCAAACCCATGAAACTACAAACCTCTGCAACATTAGTGGGTACAGGAAAATCAATGATAGCTTGGATCTTTGAAGGATCCATGGCAATGCCCTCACTAGAGATGACATGACCCAAATATTTAACCTCTATTTGGAAGAACTCACATTTTTCCATATTTGCATACAACTGGTTCTCCCTTAGACACTGTAGCACCTAACACAAATTCTCCTCATGCAACTCTACAGTCCTCAAATAGATCAAAATGTCATCTAGAAATACAAAAACAAATATATCAAGGTAAGTATGGAATACACCATTCATCAAACTCATGAATACATATGACACATTCATCAACCCAAACGATATAACAGGGAACTCATAATGCCTATAACGAGTGTGAAATGTGGTCTTATGGATGTCCACCTCAAAGATGTGCAATTGATGATATCTTGAATTAAGATCAATCTTCGAGAATACCCTAGCACCCTTGATCTAATCAAAGATATCGTTGATCCTCAGTAATGGATACTTGTTCCTCACCATCACCTTATTCAACTATTGGTAATCAATGCACAATTGAAGGGATCCATACTTCTTTTTCACAAAAATCATTGGTGCTCCCCAAGGAGAGACACTAGGATTAATAAACCCCTTCGCCAACAACTCCTCAAGCTACAATCAGAGCTCCTTAAGCTCCTAAGTAGTCATCCAATATGGGGCTCATGAAATAGGCTCAAATCTAGGTACAAGATCTATCTTTAAATTGATGTCACACTTAGGTGGCATCCTTGGAATTTTGCTAAGAAAGACATCATTCTACTACAAAGGATAGGATGACTATCAAGAGGTACCTTTTGGCTCTCCCCTAACTCCAGATCATTAACTAATACTAAAAAAGATTTGCATCCCTGACACAAAAACCTCCTCAACTACATAGCAAAGATCATGTACAAGGAAATAGGTCTCTGAACACCAACTACCTCAACCTCACAACCAGAATCATCTACACACTACACTGACTTACATCGATAGTCTATGGCTGCTTTATGAGCCTCTAACCAATCCACACCTAATACAATATCATAAGACCCAAGGGGTATAATATGAAGGTATACTATGGAAAATAGATCCAATACTCAAACTGCAACCATGAATAAGAGACTTAATTATGATCTTAGCACTAGAGGCCAATTTGACCTGTCACCTATTGTCTTGCTTCACTACCACCAATCCACATCATGCCACTCTAGAAGGAGAAATAAAACAAAACGAAGCACCAGAGTCAAAGATAATATACTCTACTACGCTGTAACACACCTATAGTCTCAACCATAGTACCTTGATGCTCGGATTGGTGGTTATCAATCACTGCAAAGACTCTGTGTGATCTATCTGAGTCTCTTACTGTCAGCTTTCACATTGTTGACCTTTGACTAAATCCTGATGTCCCCTTTTGAGGACACTGTCTAGCAATGTGACCTTGCTGGCCACAAGAGAAGTACCTAGTACCTCGATTGTAACCTCTACCACTTGGAGGTGCACTATACTACTAAACATTACCCCTACTAGCTATAGACTGTGAACTTTGAGTTGGCTGATCAAAATAATAATGCTTATTTTGCCTCCAATTTTGATCTTTCTCGAACTAAAACCTATCACCATGTCAAAACTAAGAGTTCTTATGGTTTGATTGAGAGTGCTAGTGCTACTAACTAGCCTTAGAAGGTGCTTGGTGGCTCCTCGAGGGGTTGCTATATGAGTTTGGCCACCTCAAGAAATGAAGCCTTTTGGAGGTGCACTACCAATCTGCACACATATATGACCACCTAATGACATGGCCAAATTCTCCTCAGCTATCCAAGCCTTCTCTATAGCTACCTAAATGGTTTTCAGCTTAAACACACAAAAACCCCCATTGATATGTGCATTCAATCCCCTAATAAAGTTTTATACTAACATACCCTCATCATCACCTATTCCAGCATATTGATTAAGATCACAAAATCTCTGCTCATACTACTCAACTGACATTTCCATCTGCCACAACTCATGTAACTCATCTACACGACATTGTTGAAAATGATTAGACAAGAACCAAGCTCTTAATCTCTCTAAGAACATCTCCCATGAGACTGAATCTATATCCAAATTAAGCTTCTGCTCCTCCAAACACCACCATGTGGAAGCAAACCCTCAAAGATGCATGATAGCGCACCTAGCCTTGGTGTTTCTACCATATGGGTGCATAGCGAAACACCTATTCAGATTAATTAACCATGTCTCAGCCTCCAAACAACTACCAATCCAATCATAATTAGGAGGATGAGCTCTTAAAAGATCCCTCATGTGCCTAGCTAAAATTGCCTCCTGTTCTATAGTAACTTCCTTTCTCCTGGGAGACCTCTCCCTCTCTCTAACCACCAAATTTTCACCCTCCAATATCAAACCAAGATGGGCAAGAACCTCCTCAAGTAAGTGACACAACTGTGCACCCTCCAATCTCAACTGGCCCAAATTTTGATCTCCACCTCCCTGATTATTTTGGGAACTATGTTTTTCCTCACGATCACACTCATGGGAACTCTGAGGAGGGGAGTCTTATAGATTAGCTCCATGGCCACCACCAAGACCTCTACTGCATTCCTAAGCTTGACCCCTACCTCTAGGCATGATCCTACATAGACAACACCAAGAACAAGTTTAGGGTGTTAGATGAGGTAAACAAGGGAAAAACATAAATTTTAGAATCCTACATATCTAAGACAATCTAATGGGATCCTATATATACCCAAAGTACCCAGTGTTAGAACTTGGGCTCTAATACCATGTGTAATGCCTGACCATAGAACCCTAGAGGACAACATGCTAATAACACATAAACATGGAACAATTTTTTTTTATGTTCAACATAATAAAGGTTGAGGTTTAGAATAACTTGTATTTAACCTAAGTAATCTAAGGTCCATGACTACACTATCCAAAAACCCATTAACCAAATTTATCTAACAATGTAGATCGCTTAATCTATCTCATATGAAAGATCAACCATTATGAATCATTCGTATCATGAAATCAATATAGTAATAGCTATGATCATTAATTAACCAACATATGCAATAATCATCATTTACATTATCCATTACAAGTGAGAGAATAAAATTGAATTTCAAGAGAATCTAAGAAGAATGGTAAACATATCTAAATATACATAAAGTTAAATTATGCCATCTAAATCAGAACAAGACTTCCATCTTCCATCTCGAACCACATTCAAGTATCTTGACGCATTAAGAAGTTCGTCAAGATAAGATATCCTTAGAAGTGACTTCTCAAGATACCTAAACCCTAGGAAGTCACTTCTCAAGATATCAAATCTTGAGTAATTCTTGATCCTAATGATGCCCTCAAGGTTCAATGGCTACAATAATCATCAAAATCAAAACATATATCTCTAAATCATAATATCAAAAGCAACATCATTAATCATAACAAGTCATCAATAGATACCATTCAAATCAATTTAATTAAATTTATCAGTTACAAGAGAAAGTTCCATAATAAGTTATAATATTACATCATTACATTGTGAACAACAATGTCTCCTTGATCAGAAGTATAATACATGATACAAGAGATTCATAGTACAATACAAGTACATGGAATGTAATCCACTTGAACTAGGACAAATGCAAAATTCTTCATATCCAGGATTAGTTAACAAGAACACGAACAAAGTTAGGGGACCCAATGGAGTACAAGGAATGTTCCACTCAACCATGTGGAACCCTAAGGTCCAACCCCCATGCTATGAGATAGCATTAAGGTCCCACCACAAAAAAATCAATGGAAAGAAGACAACACAAAGGCCAACATGACTCCAATACACAAGTACAATACAACATCACATGAAAATAACACCACTTCCAGAGGCACACAAACACAAAAGGAAGACAAGAGGCAAAGGAATACTAGGTTACCATAGGAGGAGTGTCATCACATAGTTTGCTAAGGGTTACCCTGGCAGATCTTCCTAAGACCTGGCCCCCATCTTGGGTTACCCTGGTAGCCTCTACCAATCTTCAACCCCCATACAACCCTATGTAGGATAAACATACCTCTCATGAGGATGAGGTAGTTGAAATTTCCATTCGAGGCCTTCTAAACTCATCTTAATCCTAAACAAGCACTTAAGCCATGAGTGAGACATTCACTTATCTTGATTAGTGTGATTACTACCCAACCCCCTAATTCATTTTAGGTTATCACTTAATTATGAAACTCCCAAATGGGTTACCTTGGTGCCACTTTGTGCACTGACCCCCATTGAGATCCACTCCCCTATTGACAACTAGGAGATCCAATAAAATCAAAAGGACAAATCCAACTTGCACAATCACAAGAATCTCAATAGAATACATAACCAAGTGAGGCACAAACCTTCGTGCGTACAAGTTCCAACCACATTGAGGACTATAGTGTGCAAGACTAATGGCCAACATATACTAATTTAATACAAAAAAATCATCTCATAGGATTACCAAAGAATTCCATCAAGATAAATATTCCCTCCCCCTAGCCTCTAGAAGAATCCTAATATTCACTTTACAAGAGAACTTAGACATAGTTACAAAACCCATAATTCACCCCCAAATCAATAATCATTCACCTTACTTCACATAAACAATTCAAGACAATAATATAAAAATAGATTCTAGAGTGGGTTTACAAGGCTTACATGTCATGTTACTGAATGTTCATCTTATCCCAAAATAATATTTTATTCCACGTAAACTAATCTTTCATTTACACAAGCACTATTTCTTCCATAACCAAATTTCATTCTATTTATTTTACTTCTCTAGCATGATCGTTTACTAACTAAGGCAACAATATTTTCATATGTATCTCATCCATTATAATTACATATAGACATATCCAAGTATGCATATATATATATCCATATTTATGTATCGATTAACATATATCTTATTTTATCCCAGAAAAAATATTTTTCAAATGTAGAGATTAAATTTTTACTAGATACAAAAGTCTATATGCAAATATAGATATATATATATATATATATATATATATATATATATATATAAACACACATACATACACACACACACACACACACACACACACACACACACACATATGTTTATAAGGTCAAAGAAATACAAACATTTTTTATAGTGCCAAATATCAGATTTGAAATACAAAAATGTATAAATAAACATTCATAACAAAACATTTATATCGATATGGTTGTATCTCCATATATATATATATATATGTGTGTGTGTGTGTGTGTGTGTGTGTGTGTGTGTGTGTGTGTGTGTGTGTATTGATATACAAATACTCTTTAACACTGATCACAATATCAATAGAAGTGCAATGAAATAATACGAAATGCAAGTGTTAACAATGTGAATTTATACATGCAACATCGCATGGCATGGAAACCCATATACAATGATTTGATTAAACTGAGTGTCAATATAATCACATATAAAGAAAGTAATTATAGAATATAAATTGCATGCATCTAAAACTAAGGTTTGTGATGGAATCCATTAGTACCAACAACAGTATAAATGAAGGATAGGGTGTCAATTTATTTCATGCAATCAAATACCCAACTTTAAGATGAGCTCATGGAATATTACTAGCTCAGGTTACAAATAAAATGAGAAAAAATAAAATCTCTACCATATATGAGGAGCATCGATTATCTTATGCACAGTATGTGACAACTTTTGAAAGCTAGTAATATGGCATAATTCCATCGACATGGAAGGCAATTAAAACATCAATTTTCCAGGCTCCAAGCATTGAAATTGTTGAAATACATAAAGATCGACTCAGAAGCCTACATAATCGATTATAAAATGCAAATGAGGCTACAGGGTATTCCCATAAGGAATTTATACAAAATTCAATTCACTATATATTCACAAAACAATGTACTAAAAAGAGCTTTGAAACCTTTAAAAATCCTTTACAAATTTCTCCATTCAAGAAATATACCAACAGTGTTTGTTTCCAACAACATATTCATTTAGACATCTATTTCCAAAATAGAGAGGTAATTGAGGTAAATAATGGAACTTGGTTTGAATGAGTAGCTCAGCTGAGGATTGATATCAGGATCAAGCTCCACAATTTGTAGTTTCAACTTCTTCAAAGATTCAGCAATTAATGTAGGACCCAATTTCAAAATCCCCAAAACCAGAAGGAAAGCTTCTAGGAACAAGAACCGTTCATAGAAAAAAAAAAAAAAAGAGATTTGTTTTCCAGAAAAATATGCAAAATCCCCCTTTCTTTTAGCAATTAACTAATTTATTTATTATTTTTCCCCCATCTGTAACTACATGCACTTCTTTATTCAATTCATTTAAATTTGATTTTTTCCCACTATCATCAACTTCATTAACATAAAGGATTTTGAGGTTGTAGTACACCAAATAGAACATTAACATAAAATAGTTCAACAACAAAAGTTTAAGAAGGAAATACGTAGGCATGGATAGAATATGAACCATATATAAAATTTCACAATAGGACAAAAAATTGTATATACAGTGCATTAATGTGGAGTAAACATGAAGATTTTGTGTAGATTAAATAACACATTATATTTTCAAACATGATATTTTAAATGTATGAGCCCAAAGGTTTGTTCATGTCATTGGTGGCATACAATTATTCTTTTTCATTCTTTAAGAGGATCTTGTTATTTATGTATCTATGGTTAGAAATATTTATTCAATGTGATCGAAGTCAAATTATGATTTGTTGATTTTGTTGAAAATGAAGGTAAATTTGTAACTTAAAACTTGTAAAACTATGTGACTGTAGATCTAATTAAGTATTCTTTGTCACAATTATTTTTTCATGATTAGTCTATTTAGATCAATTCTTTGTAAATGATTATTCTCTTTAGATCAATTTTATCATTTATAGAACTAGATAGAAGATTGTAGAAGAATGTAGATAGAAGATAGAAGTGACACAACATATATGTGGAGAAACCCTTTCAGGAAAAAACTCCACCAAAATCGATAGTGATTGTATTATTTAAACTTAGAATAATATTACAATAACATTGTATCAATCCTTGATTGATATGCTTCCTTTTTCTTGAAAAATGTTTCTTCACAACCTGCAATAAAATTTCTTGAAACTCTTATGCACTTGCTCCAATATATAGACAACAATGAGCATTGTAAACTCCTAAGAGTTGACAATTACAAGAGAATAAAGCTCCTCTCAAAAACCTACACCTAGATTATGCAAGTAGAGTTTCACACTATAACATGAAGTCAAAACAAAAGTATCCTCAATTTAGGCACTCCAAACTAAAAACTTAACTAAACTCTGGTCTCGAAGATATCTTGTAAACTTCACCTCAAAGTTGGTACCCAAGAATGGGTCCCACTAAATAGAGCCTTGTAAATATCTTCTCATGCAAAAGGTGTTAACTGAAAGATGCCAACTTGGGCACCCAAGGTGGGCCCAAGTCAATCTTGGTTAATTGAAACATATCTCTCCATAAATTCATGCAAAATTTATGCATGATTGATCATCCCCACTTAACTGAAAGTATCCACCTATTATTTGTCATGCAACTGAAGTCATTAGTCAAGTCAACTAGTATATAACTCAAAAATAACTATATACAACTGAAGATAATTGAACCATAACTGAACTGGTACTGAATTGATAGTTCCACTCCACTCTTGTAATTAGCAACCCCTATTTTGTAGGAACCTAGACATGCATTACTGAAGTGTTATTGATTCTCCAAATAGTTAACTAAAACAAAGTGGGTTCCACCTTCCATGTGGGTGCCCCATGTGCTCCTATTATTTAGGAACTCATCTTAGACACCCCTACATGTTCCTATTATTTAGGAATAATTACAAATGTTAATTTACATGTTCATTTCATTTGAATGTAATCTCTTTATAATCCTAGTGTTGGGGAACACCTTCCAAGGACTTAGGAGATACATGAAATATGTTTAGGATTGCAACTAAATGGCATCCTATTCCCAACATTATCCCACTTGACATTATACATTACAGTTATTCTAAACAAGGAATCATTATTATAAATCAAGTATAGGACTCAAGGCCAATGGCCTTCCTGCACCAAGAGAACTTATCTATAGGAACTGTTTTCGTAAGATAATCTACAACATTGATGAAAGTTTCAACTTTCTCAATCAATACCTTCCCACTCTCAACCATTTCTCACACAAAGTGATACTAAACATCAACATGATTAGTACTAGCATGATACATAGGATTTTTGGCTAAACAAATAGCACTTTGACTATCACATTCAAGTTTAATTTTCTTGCAATTAAAACCAATACCTTTCCCATCTCTCTATAACCAAACTACCTCTTTAGAAGCATGTGTAGCAGTCATGTACCCTTCTTTTGTGGTGGAAAATTCAACTGTGGGCTGCCTCTTATTCATCCAACTAACTATAGCTCCAAAAAAAGTACACATAGCCACTTTTCAACCTTCGACTGTCCAGATCTCCTACCCAACTTGAATAACCAAAACCCTGTATGTCCAATGATTTTACCATAATATCAATATCATTCACACCATGATAAACTAAACAGTAATTATAATTACCTCACAAATATCTAAACACCTCTTAACATAAGTCTAATTTTTTATTTACCAAGATTAAACATAAACCTACTTAGAACTCCCACTGCTTGGGCTATATCTGGTCTTGTACAGACCATTGCATGCATCAAACTACCAACTGCACTAGAATATGGAATTTCAGACATTTCCTCATGATCAAAATCAGATTTAAGACTCATGTCTAAACTTAACTTCATGCCAATTGGTAAAGGAATATTAATTGGTTTACTATATTGCATGTTAAACCATTTCAAAATAGTATCAACATAGTTGCTTTGACTTAAGAAAAGTATTTTGTTACCTCTATCTCTATTGATCTCCATACCAAGAATATATTTTGCAGCCCCTATATCTTTTATCGCAAATGTGTTAGAGAGTCGTGCTTTCAATTCTGTGATCATTACCTTACTGTTACCAATAAAAAACATGTCATCAATATACAAGATAATAATTAAAACTTGATCATCAATAAATTTTATGTAAACACAATGATCTTCCTCACTCCTAACATAACCAATTTTAATGCAAAAGAATCAAACTTTTGGTACCACATTCTAGGTGACTATTTCAATCCATATAAAGATCTCTTTAACCTGCAAACCAAATATTATTTTCCTTTTACAACAAAACCATCAAGTTGCCTCATATAAATCTCCTCATCAAGATCCCCATGCAAGAAAGAAATTTTCACATCCATCTATTTTATCTCAAAATCATTAGTAGCAGCAACAGATAAAAAGAATATAATAGAAGTTAATTTAGCAATAGGAGAGAAGATTTCATTAAATTCAACTCCCTCTCTCGGGGAGTAGCCCTTGGCTACTAATCTAGCCTTGTACCTTTCGATATTACCATCTGCTCCAATTTTCTTTTTAAAGATCCATTTACAACCAATGGCCTTTCTTCCTTTGGGAAAACTATCAAGATCCCATGTGTCACAAGAATCCAAGGAATCCATTTCCTCATGCATAGCTTGTGAAAAAAATTTGTTCTCATTTGAAGATAAAGCTTCCCTGTGTAATGATATAAAATGTTCTGCAAGATAAACAAATGATTAGTTGTACCTGCAAGTTAATAACATATCAAACAATAGAATGTAAAGGAATAATAAATAAATGGAGTAAAATTGAAAAGGTCTCACCCATTTAGTAATCCATGGCTGACTTCCATTGCACCTCCTCAAGCTTTGGAATGATGGATGCCCTCAAATTTGTGTGTGAGCAACTCTATATGCCTAGCCTCAACAAAGCTTTTGAAGGATTTATGAAAAATGAACTAAAGTGCAACTAGCAATTCAATCCTAGTGTGCAAATAGTAAATAACAGCCTAAGATGAATAATGCCTATAATAAAAGTAGATTAAGCAAATGATCATGGATCCGAAAATGAGATCAAGATTGTCATTTTATAGAAAATGCAATCTTGAATGGACGAACAAGATGAGAGCTTTAAAGAATGCCCTAGAATCAAAAGTCAAGATTCAATAAGGCAAATCTCAATTAGGGTTAGGGAAAAATACCCATATGTGTGAATAAGATTTAATTAAATGAATTAAATCAAGAATGAATGTGACAATTGAGATGAACTTAGTAACAATCAGAAGACAGGAGGATGGGATTTTAGAAAATCAGTAATTTTAGAAATTACTTGATTTGTAGAAAAATAATTCCATTTTGAATTAAATTAATTCAAAATAGGGATTTTGTGCGATAAGATATAATTGATTTTTGAAATTAATTACTAAATGAAGAATCAGTTAAGTATGTGAGATATTTTTAAATGATTTGTTTTATTTAAAAATATAGAAGTGTCACATGCCATAATTAAATAATTAAAATAATTATTTAATTTAGAAGAATTTGTTAATTAATTAAATAAATTAATGAATTTATTTAATTAAGAGAGGATTTAGGAAGTAGTGACATTTTAAATAGATATATTAAAATATATTAATTTAATAATCAGGAGGACATTAATGATAAGGATTAATTAAACAAATAAGATTTTATTTAATTGCAAGAAGACTTTGATAATTAGTGACATTATTAAATAAATAAATAAGATTTATTTACTTAATATTATGAAGAATGAGAGATTATGAATTAATTAAATAATTATAAATTATTTAATTAATAGTTGAATGTGAGTTAGAAACATAATTAAAATGTTATAATTATGTTATGATGAAAGGTGGTAAAATAGTGGTCGTAGACCTAAATCATTTTTAGGTGTCTACATTTGCCCCTCTTTGTCATAATGCAGCTTGTCGCATTGTGGCAAAGAAAACAAGTCCAGAATATGCCCCAACGAAGGTACAGAGTGCCTATGCCCCCTCGGGAAAATTTTTGAATTTCGACCCGAGGTCAAAAAAATTTGGAAAATATCTTGACTAGTCAAATTAATGACCAGATAAGTAACGACTCGAATGGTTTGATCAAAGGTGGTCAAATGAGCCTCTAGTATAACCTAGCAGGTCAAAACCCTAATTTTTAGCCTATAAATAGGTTGAAAAGTTCAATCCATATGTCATTTGCTTATTTGTCATAGAAAATTCAGAAACCAGAGCTCTGAGAGACGATGGTGATTCCGACGACTACACACCGTGGATACCGCGTGTGCACCATCCGACGACCCGAGGGCGCAAATGCACCAGTAAGTACCCTATCCAACTTGTCAAATTTTGAATTGTATGCATTTATTAGGGTTTAATGGGGGGTAAACAAATGCGGTGCAATGCAAATGTCATCATGTAAGCTGCAAACACCTTCACATTCACTACATTTGATCGCGTCACAAGTGCGATGGGTAAGCTAGATCTGTTGTGCGATTGTGCAATCACCAGGGGAAATGACGCAATCGATATTTTGTGACGTAATCATGGATTTTACAACACATTTTCCCTATTGCAACACAATTGATAAGTCGAGCAACACATCTGAAAAATCATAGCGCAATTGATAAGCCAAACGATGCATTCCTTGTGTGTTTGCGCATTTGCGAGCTAGAACGATGCATTTGAAATAATGCAATGCAAGTGCTATGTGCAGAACCAGAATTGAAACATTGTGACACATTTGTGGTCAACGCGACACAATTATAGTTGACCAAAGTTGACTTTTGTTGAACTTTTGCCAAAATTAGCCTTTATGTACCCTTAACTTGCCCATAGTAGTAAACCTTCCATAATGTTGCTCCATATATGCTAATCCTTGGTCTTTCTTTGTGCAGAGATGGCTTGTGCCCATTTATATGTGAGAGTTTCAACCAGCTACCTATGCTTTTAGAGATCACCTTAGTGATAGGCAGAGATAGCAGTTGATGGCCCTAGGCCTATACCATGTTACCTACATGCCCGTTATTCCAGAAAATAGAGATTTGCTGATAGCCCTCTATGAGAGGTAGCATTCTAAGACCTGCTCATTCCACCTGCCTACTAGAGAGGCAACAGTGACTTTGGAGGACATATATCGTATTCTCCAGATTTTGATTAGCGGAGAGAGGGTGGTCTACGATCCACATCGAGGGCGACAGGCCCTGATAGAGATGTATGAGGGTGTTGATGGTGCCTAGCTAGGCATGGACAGTTATGAGATCAGTTGGGACATTGTGGCTGATCAGTTTCCTAGATTCGATGCCATGCTTATGACCTTGATCGCCGGATTGCTGATCCTGAATCGTCATGGTCACGGATTTCCCATTGGACGGGGGGATGTTCTTGTTCGAATGCGAGGACAGAGGACTATGTTCACTTGGGGGCCATGCTTGTTTGCCATGTTGTACCACCAGTTACATGAGGTTGTCTATCACTAGGGGCATAGTATCAGTTGTGACACTACCCTCTTGATGATCTGGGTATGGGAGCACATCCTGTGTTTCGACCATCGGTGCAGATTTAGCAAGTTAGTGATGGGATGCCTTACATTTATTTATATGTAGGATCAGTGAGTTAGACTCATGTGGGAGATACCGGGTACTGGCGACATCATATTGATACGATGATCAATTTTGTCTGGAGACCCTACAGAGATTGTGCGTAGTGGTCGGATGAGGATGGCCACTTGTCCTTTTGTAGACAGTTTAGGTACTTGATTGGCTACACAGTACTGACTCAACAAATCATTGAGATGTATCTACCCCAGTGGGTACTATGACAGTTTGGGGAGTAGCAGGTTGTGCCAGTAGGCACAACAGAGTATGCTCGATCTTCCAAGGAGACCATGTGGGGGCTGCCCATATTAGTCATAGTAGCAAAGCAGTAGGTTGACAGCTTGGTGGCCATTCAGTGGGTATGGAGAGGGGGTCCAGCAGATCCAGGGACGTCTGCTGAGTTTGACACCTGGTGGCAGGTTCACAGGCCCATCCCTTTAACAGATTTGGATGGTCCACCATCTATAGATCGTAGATCGATCATTCCACGAATATCGAAGAGAGGTCGGGGTGGCAGAGATGGAGGGAGAGATGGTAGAGGTGCCAGGGGTAGAGATGGAGGTAGGGCAGGAGGAGATGATGGAGGTGGAGGATATGGAGGAGATGGAGGAGGCGGGGGAGATGGCAGGGGTACTAGGAGAAGGAGAGATGATCGAGGGTGGAGGCAGCCCAGGAGAGTCAGATAGAGAGTGGGTGGTGTACTGTTGTCACCCATTCAGGAGGAGGGGGAGGAGAGAGAGCCAGAGACAAGGGCCGAGGAGGTCAGAGGGGGCGAGGAGGAGGTGGAGGTAGTGGCTGAGTAGGAGGTGTAGGTGGTGGAAAAGGAGCGAGTAGAGGAGGATCCACTTGTTGGGGGACACCCTCTTGACATAGACATGGAGGAGGTTCGGGGTGAGGGGGAGAGAAACGAGGAGGAGGATGAGGAGGAGGATGAGGTAGATCAACGACTGCGGGAGTGTATGATCACCGGGGAGGATGAGTGTGATACATCCCCCATTTTTCCTGTTGATGCCACTATTGATCAACGGATCACGGACCTATAGAGTAGACTTGATGCGGCCTTGTCTCAAAACAAGGCCTTAGAAATAGAGTTAGAGGTCACCCGGGTGGAGAGAGATCAGGCTATTCTCTGACGACAGGAGTCCGATCGATGGGTGACCGAGTTTGCAAAGCTATGCTCTGGACCGATAGGGGATATGGCTTGGGAGTTAGCTAGGATGGCAGAGAGCAGGGGCCGATATAGGGTGTTATATGAGCAGGCTATTCCACCAGATAAACAGGACCTAGGGTTGTCTCATTCCCACAGCAGGACACGTAGTGGTAGCCAGACACACAACAACAGGTCTCATAGTAGTAGTTACACTAATGCTTTGGGGTCCACTTCATTAGGGCAGTCGTCAAGTCACAAGTCTCATAGCTGTCATAGGCATTCATCAAGGCACAGTCACAGGTCAGAGCATGGTCGTAGATCAGTGTCCTCAGGGCAGCAGAAAGAGCAGAGTCATCCTCCTGTTACTGATCCCTCAGGATCACAAAGTCAGATGTAGGAAACCGCTCCAATTTAGGTCACATTTCACGTGGTTGGTCAGACACAACCACCTCATAGTTCACCTCCACGGGATGGAGGAGGGCCATCCTAGGACTTGTTTGTGTAAACATTTGTATTTTGATATTCGAGCCTACGAGCTCTATTTTTTGGATATCATATGACTCTATCCTGTGACATGACATTTTGAGATTATACATATATGCGATGCAGTTTTGATGTGGCCTATATGGTGTTATGCATTATGGTATTCTAATGCTTTATCTGATGTTTATGTGATACTTTTATGATACTATGAAATGTATGGATGTTTAATACTTATTTTTATGAATGCAATTATGGATGTGTTTATGTATGTACACATTATGTGATGATGATGTGATTTTTATATGTTAATGCAAATTTTATTTATGATGCTTATATGTTGATGCAAATGATGGTTGTATGAATGATAGCGTTATGCAATGTGAATTATGGTATTTGATTTATGCAGATGTGAAATGTGATTATGAAATTCTCATGTGATCCTGTATGAAACTTTGTTTTTGTATGTCACTAGATATCATCAAACAACAATAGAAGAGAAGATGAAGATGGATGTTAGTGCGAAGAAAGATATGCATGTTAGTGTGGAAAATGAAAATCCTTCAAAGCTTTGCTATAGTGCTATTCTAATTGTTGCTCTTTAATCATCATTGGGTGAAAATGTCATGATGGTCGACAAACACTATGATATGACGTAGATCAATAGTGTGCAAGGTCGAACCATCTCGTAGATCCATAGTCAAAGACAAAGGATGATCATGACTTATGCAAGGAACATAATTGCCCCTAGTCACTTTGTCATGGCCAACCATTAGAAAAAACCAAACTAATCATGAGACATCGCTCCTTCTCTAAATCCTAATGATATGACATCCTTGAGAAACTAATCATATGATAGAAAAAATAGACAGTAAAGTCATTGTACTACGTCGTTGCTTCTCTAAATCCTGAAATCAGGACATCCTGGAGAAACTAATAGTAGAGTGATAAGCAAACAAAGATAATTATCATGATAAGTCGTGGTTCCTAAGACATAAGGAACTAATATCATGATAATTATCAAAAGATAGAAAAACAAAAGTTTTCCAAGTGTTTTCCAAGTGTTTTAATGTTAGGTGTTTGTCAAATGTCAAGCAATATCAAATTTAGGAAGGACACATCTTGAATGACATTGATATCTAGGAGATCGATTCTTGGAGTTAGGAGAATCCACCAAAATGCCAAGTGATGATGATGATGCTTAGGAAGGACACATCCAAAAGCATGAAGAAGTGAAAAGAGTTGCTCTTCAGAAGGACACATCTTGAAGAAGAACCCAAAGATTTACCATGATAGGTTGTCTTGATATGATTTTGACTACATGTCATTGCTGACATGCTGAATTGACTGAAGGTGTTTGACGAAACAAATTTTTGATGGATTGATAGCTCGAGATTGACATAATATTTGCTTGATTTGGAGATAATTTGACATGTGTGAATGTGTAGTGTCAAGAACCCTAATGGACTGACCTAGTGCAGCCTCAGGGGTCCATCGATTGATGGCCTTTCCTACATCGTGCACACAGAGACCTCATAGTTCGACATGACCAATGACGTTGTCCAAAGGACAAAAGACTGAATCATGATTTTATTTTTCCAAACCTAGAGGGATTGACCTAAAGTCTCGGGGATTCAAAGATGAATCTTACCTACGTAGCAAATGCACAGAGACAAAATAGTTTGGACATGGACAAAAGATTGATTGACATGATTGATTGAACTGATTAGATTGACTTTGATTTTGGATTTTGACATTGATTTGGATGTTTTTGTATTTTCTTAGGGCACTTTCAAATTTTTAGGTCTTTTTTCAGGACATTTTCAGATTTTTAGGATTTTTTTTGGACTTTTTTAGATGTTTAGGATTTTTTCAGGACTTTTTACGAATGCGGGATCATGTACAGTACCCACTGCAATTGCCTGATAAAGGTCTTTCCCCCAGACAAAGCGGGGATTATCTGAGTCCAATGATATGGAGATAAGCAGACAAAAGGCAAGGATATGCAAGGGATGGTGTCAACAAAATGTGAACCATGGTCGGAGTCGACAAGACTTAAAATGGATGTCATGAATGTGTCAGGCCCTTGTGATTATGAAAAATGGATAAAGGTTGATTTGAGTAACAGTAGATGGCAAAGCAACGATTGACTACACTTGGTGCCTGTTTGCCAGGTTTTCATCATGGTACTTATCCAAAGTGCCTGTTTGCTAGGTTTTTCACTATTGAATCAATTCACTTCTTTTTACTATTTTTGCCATTTTTTGATTTTTTTTATGTCACCAAGATGCCTGTTTGCCAGGTTTTCATCAAGGGATGATTTTTCAATTTTTCAATTTTTTTGTATTTTGTAGGTTTTCAGCTCAGCTCTCTGATGCTATGTGTAGAACTTTCTCAGATAAAAATTGTTGATAGGCTATGTTAGCTGTTCTCCATCAGGTGTGGCTAACTGATATGCTCCAAAATCAAATGCGGTAGTAATGATATAAGGACCAAGCCAATTAGCCTCAAAATTACTAGGATTTTCACAGTCCGCCTAATTTTTGGGGTTCTGCATGAGAACCAAGTCACCGATTTCAAACTTTCTCACCATTACTCTTTTGTTATAACTTTGGCAGAGATGATTTTGATATGCCTATAGATGATTTAAGGCATTTTGTCATCTTTCTTGTAGCATTTCCAGCTCATGTAAGCGAGTATGTCTGTACTCTTCATCATCAATCATTCCTTTCAAAGAAACTCAGAGAGAAGGATTTTCAACCTTGATGGGTAAGATGGCCTCAGATCCATAGACTAGGGAAAATGGAGTGGTTCTAGTGGGGGTACGGATGCTGGTATGATAGGCCCATAAAGCAGGATTAAGTTGTAGGTGCCAATCTTGGCCAGCGTCATTGACGGTCTTCTTCAGAATGCAAAGAATTATTTTGTTAGACGCCTTAGCTTGGCTATTACCTTGTGGATAGTATAGGGTGGAAAAATGGTGTTGGATGTGGAATCGCTCATAGAGCTCACGAACATCCTAATTTTTGAATGGATTGTCGTTGTCTGTGATGATGGACTGTGGGACACCACACCGACAAATGATGTAATTCATGATAAACTTGGATATTTGTTTACCGGTGATGTAAGTGAGAGGGATGACTTCAATCCACTTAGTAAAATACTCAGTGGCGATGATTATGAACTTATGGCCATTGGAAGAGGATGGATGGATTTTACCAATGAGGTTGAGTCCCCATTGTGTGAAAGGCCATGGAGAAGTGATAGGTCTCAATTCCTGTGCAGGTGCATGAATCAGATCACTGTGCACCTGGCATTTCTGACATGTTCTAACAAACTAGAGAGCATCTTTTTCTAATGTCAGCCAGTAGTATCCCAATCTGGTGACTTTCCTAGCTAAGGTTGGACCACTCGAAAGAGATCTACATATACCCTCATGTACTTCTCATAAAGTCATTTGGGCTTCATCGGTGTTGAGATAGTGAAGAAGGGTGTTGTTAAAGCCACGTCGGTATAAGGTGTCACTGATGATGGTATGTCTAGCCACTTTTCGGATAAAGGATTTTCATTGGTTTTTGGACAAGTTGGGTGGGAGGGTTTGGGTTTTAAGATAGTCATATATGTCCTAATACCAAGGTGAACTAGGACCAACAATCTCGCACACCATTTCGGATTCTAGAATATCGTATGCAGGCATCAACAGTTGTTCCACTAAGAATTCAAATTGTGACACATTCTTAGGTATGTCTAGGAGAGATCCAATGGTAGCCATTGCATCGACTACTTTATTCTATGTCCTCGGGATTTGTTCAAATGCAATCATTTTGAAATACATTAGGAAATTATCCACCATTATTTTGTAGGTAAGCAAATTCTCATCTTTTGTGTCATAGTCATCATTCACTTGATTGATGACTAATTGATAATCCCCGAATATGAGTAATGTTTGGAATTTCCATTTTATTTCTATCTTGAGACCTGTGACCAATGCCTCGTATTCTGCAATATTATTTCTACAAGGGAAGGAAATCCAAAATGATTTGGGAATCGAATCTCCTTGTGGTGTGATAAATAATATGCCAACTCCTGAGCCATGACCAGTGTGGGACCCATCAAAGTATAGTTTCCATGGTAGAGCTAGTTTTGCGTGAAAAATGGACTCATCCATAAAATCAGTTATCAATGGATGAGTGGATTGGATTGGTGCATCTGCCAGCTGGTCTGCTATTACTTGACCTTTTATTGCTTTGCGCTCCACATATTGTATGTCGTAATCGCTTAATATCATGACCCATTTCGCCAAATGGCCTGTCAATGCTGCTCGACTCAAGAGATATTTTAGTGGGTCAATTTTAGCTACCAAATGCATTTGGTGGCTTAGCATATAGTGTCTTAGTTTCTACACCGTGAAGAAAACTACCAAGCATGCCCGTTCAATGGTTGTGTAGTTGAGCTCATATCCAATTAGTGTGCGACTGATGTAGTATATGGCTTTTTCTTTTTCTTCATAGTCATTTTGTGCCAATAGTGCCCCGAGTGCATTTGTCATTGCAGAGACATATAGGATTAGTGGTTTTCCCTGAATAGGTAGCATTAACACTGGTGGTGTTAATAGATATTCTTTAATTTGGTCAAAGGCTATGTTGCACTTATCTGTCCATACAAAAGGAATGCTTTTGCATAGCAAATATTGGAATGGTTGACACTTGTCTACCAATTGTGCAATGAAGCGGTGAATAGACTACAATCTGCCTTGAAGTGTGCACAGCTCATTGATTCCCTTTGGTGGAGGCATGTTCAGAATCACTTTTACTTTTGCGGGATCCACCTCAATGCCTCATCTTGAAACTATGTATCCCAACAACTTGCCTGAAGTGACTCCAAAGACACATTTATTTGGGTTCAATCGAACCTTGCAATCCTCAAGCCACTTAAAATATTTGTCTAAGACTTTGAGATGATCCTTCCTTGTCAAATATTTTTCCAATAGGTCATCCACATAATCTTCCATTACGACATGCATCATGTCATGAAAGATTGTTGTCATAGCCCTTTGGTACATGGAACCTACATTCTTTGAACCAAAAGGCATGACATTCCAACAGTATGTTCCCCAAGGGCATGTGAAAGTCATTTTATGTTGATCTTCTGTTGCAATTCAGATTTGATTATAGCCTAAGAAACCATCCATGAGAGATAGCATCTCATACCCTACTATGAGGTCAACAATCATGTCTATATTTGGTAGGGGGAAGTCATCCTTTGGGAAAGCCTTGTTCAAATCTCTAAAATCTATGCAAATACAGATTTGTCCATTTGACTTTGTAACAGGGACAAGATTGGATATCCAATCAGCATAGTCTATTGACCTTATGAACTTAGCATCCAGTAACTTTTTTAATTCAGCCTTTACCAATAGGGCGATTTGTGGGTGCATTTCGCACAACTTTTTTTTGACTGACTTGATTCCTGGGATTAAAGGAAGATGATGTAGAACCAGTTCTAGGTCAAGGCCTGGCATGTCAGCATATGACCATGCGCAGTTAGTTTTCCTATCTATGAAGAATTGTTTGAATTCAGGTTTTTCTTTGTCTGACAATGATGCGACCAAGAGAATCATTTTGGGATTCTCTGGTGTGGCTATGTTAACCTTTGTTGTGTCTTCAATGAGCATAGCTGAATTTTCCTTTGTTATGGGAAGAAAGTCCAATCCTCCATCCTTAGGCGCTTTAGAGAGGTTTTCACCTTCGGATATGTCCTTTGTTTTTACTATTTTACTACCAGAAGGTGCCTTGCAGTTTTCACCTAAAGGCATTTCTTTTTCTTTTTTATTTTTTGTATTTTTGCAATTGGAGGATTACACAGTCTCCCCGAAGTAAGCTGCACAATCTAGATCAATAGAGAACCCTATTTTGTGAGCACCCCATGGAATACCTTCTCTTAGCCCCATGAACTCTGCAATTGCCTCGTCATTCTAAAATATGTCTATTACCGGTGAGTCTTGTTGGTCCCAGTCAATCAGTTGTGGATAAACAAGAGGGATCCCATCGTCAGTGTTGGTGAAGGATGGGGAAGATGCGGAAAGTGTGTAAATTGATGCCTAAAGTGTAAAGGAAAAGTTATCAATTTCCACTTCCATGTCCGATGCAATGGATGGTCCATACTCCGAGTCAGATGAATCAAATTCAAAATCATAATATGGGATAAAATTATCAACATCATGACTAGTGGTTGGCGTTTTAGAAGTGTGGATAGTGGGCTCAGAAAGGTTAGGCTCATGGGTGGGCTCAGGAATGGGGTGGGATGATTCAGGTATTGCCGATGACACCTTATGTTCTTCTGGATTCCAAGGAATGCGTACCCATTCCTTATTTTTAGAATGTCGGTCGATAGGGTCAATGTTATACTCTTGTCAGAATCTTTCTTCAAAAGAAAGTTGGCCGGGTTCCATGAATAGTTCATCAATGTCATAGTCACTTAGGGGTTTTTCAGATCCCCATTCCCATTCATTTGAGTTAGTTTCAGTGAGGGATTCTTCGCATGTCTCGACACTTTTTGTAGCCATTATGTTTTTACTTGAAATTTCAAGAGTACGTTGATCGTCAGTTCCGATCTGGTCAAACCCTAGCCCTATATTCTTTGGTCTTGTCATCATGATAATAGGTTCACATCTTCCATTGTTGTTCTTTCCAAGGCCACTTGTACAGTCAAAACCTTGGGCTTTGCATATATCATATCCTTTGCCATAGAGATGCAATGGTAGGGGAGATAACTCTGTTGGGTCTTTGTAGATCTAGTTATCCATGTCAATAATGACTTCATTACCCATATCACCCCACCATGTAAAAACACTGTTTGGTGGAACTTTGAAAGTTTTTTTGGGCTCTACTACAAAACATGGTCTACCATAGACCTTAGGTGGCTTCAGTATTATGGTTATACAGTAAGCCATATTCAATTTGAACTCTCCACAACCAAGGTCCTATATCTGAAGGTCTTTACTTGGGATGGAGGCTGATGAAGATGGTGTGGTAGAAGGTGATGGAATGGATGATTTCATGAGTGTCGATAGGTCAATATATTTGGATGAGGTGGATGATGACGCCTCCCGATTGATGGGTACCTGGTGCTCAGCAGTGGCTCATAGGTTGGTGCAGTATTGGAATGGATCAGGATCTCCTGGGATGGTGATCTCAATTCCATAAAAAGGGAATTTCAGACATTGGTGGTATTTGGGCAGAATAGCCTTTAGAGCATGAATCCAAGGGTGACCAAGTAAGATATTATAGTGTATGTCACGATCCAGGACCTGGCATGTTGTGTCTATGATAACTAGACCTACTCGGAGTGGAATGGTAATGATGTCTTTTGAAGCGCGTTCTTCATCATCGTATGCCTTGATGACGATGCTCTTGCTAGCATCTACACATGCATCCAAGAAACCAAGAGCTTTGACCAATTTTAGAGAGTAGATGTTCAATCCTGCTTTGCCATCTACTAGGACCCATCTAACCTTGTGCTTGTGGAAAAAAACCTTGATGTGGAGGGCATCATTATGGGATGGTTTTGGTGAGGAATAGTCATTATCTAAAAAGGTGATGTGATGGGGCGAATTCAAATATCCGACCATAGTCTGAAAGTGGTTGACATCCATGTTGGTTGGGACAGACAACTCTTGCAAGACTTTATACAGGATAGCTTTATGTTCGAGTGAAATATGAAGCAATTTGAGAATGGATATTTGAGCAGGTGTTTTGTTCAATTTCTCAATAATATTAAACTCCGATTTTGGATTTGATTGTCTAGCGGACGAACCAGGTATGGTGATTTTCGGTTGGCATGTAGAAGGATGTGGGATAGTGACCTTGCCTTTATGCATGGTGACATTACATTTTGGGGCCTTTTTTTATAGTAATGGTATTAACACATTCATCTTCATCAGTAGTGCGAAGATTGTTGATAATGGTACCACTAGGATAATTATATGTAGGATGGGTAGTATTGTAGGCTGGATAGATATGGTTGGCTTGATTGTTGGTATGCTGTGTGCCAGATGAGGAAGCTTTACCATGATCCTGTGGTGGGTTTTTGTGAATAGTATGATCTGCATTAGATGTAAATGATTGACCACCTAACTCGATAGTGTGGTTCTCAATGAGGTCTTGCACCAGATTACACAATTGACGACAAGAGGAAGTTTTGTGCCTTTTGGCATGGTGGTAATCAAAAAATGAATTGTCATCCCACCTTGACGGCTTGAATTGACCAGGGTCATATGGTTTTGGCTCTTCTAGCATTATGACGCCATTTTGTAGAAGTTTATTCAAGACAATTTCAATGGGTTCACCCAAAGGGGTGTATGTACATTTTTGGAATTGTCAGGGTTGATGCGGCTACCTTTGATTATTTTTCGCATGATTTCTTTGGATAGCATTTGTAGTTGGTGTTGGTGTAGTTACAGGTGCACTTTGATTTTGTACTCCTTTGATTGTGAGTACATGACCTGTTGCATTGACAGTTTTTGCATCAACTACACCATCGTTTATGATATGCTTGTTCTTAACCCAGTATTTGGTAATGTCATTTGAGCTACTTGGGTTATTATTGGTGGTGGTATTTATGGTTTTGCCACCATATTTCAATTCTCCTTTGGCGATCAATGCTTTCTCAAGTTGAACACCCTTCTCAACAAGGTCAACAAAAGTGGTGCAACAATGGACTTGTAAGCAATACCTTAGTGGTCCTAGGAGAGTTTGGACAAACATGGTGACTTTCTCCTTTTCAGGTATTTCTACCAAACATCTGCTTGCTAAGGTTCTCCATCTTTGAAAGAATGGAATGAAAGTCTCTCATGCATCCTCTTGGGTAAGTCCGCATAAGGAGGCAATGTCGATATATGTTTCAATGTTGTAGGCATAGTTTTCAACAAACTTGTTTGCCAATTCATCCCATGTTTTTATTCCCTTAGGCAAAAGTGAGAACCATTCTAGTGCATGACCTGCAAGACTTCTAGAAAAGAGTCTCATGAGATAAGTTTGCTCATATGCAATGTCCATACAACTAGTAGTGAATTCTCTTATGTGTTCAATGGAATTTTTTTTGCCTTTGTACTTGGGAAAATGGGGTATCCAAGAGGAAAGGGTGGCATATACAAGGTTGTGTCAAATGGATATGGACACAAGTCATGTGACAAGTATGACTTTTTATTGGATTGTTGCAAGGTCTCCACTAGTGTTTGAAGAGCAGTGAGTTGGAGTGTGAGTGCTTCCACCATGGGATGGTTGGTAGCATCACCTATGTTGTTGATAGGGGCAGCTTGAGTCCCCAACTATTGCGATGAGATGCGTTGATTTGGAATGGGTTGCCAGTGAGCAAAATGAGTGTTGTGATTAGGTGGTTGTTGGAAATGATTTTTTTGATGAGGGATGTGCTGCTGTGTATGGACTTGAGAAGCATAAGTGGGGATGTGATATCCTACGATGTTGGACTGAATTTGAGGGCCTTGTTGGTTTTGATTTTGTTGATGTCCAAATGGAGTAAAGGATTGAGGGCCTTGCTGATTTTGAGCTTGTTGATGCGTAAATGGAGTGAAGGATTGAGTGCCTTGCTTTCCTTGCCCAAATAAGATTGTGGCTTTGAGGAATGTTTGTGTTTTGGGTCACAGGAATGTTGGTATTAACCTATGATGAAGTGGGTTGGGTGCCTTGAATGAAAAATCTTCGTTTATTTCTCCCAAAAGGGTTGGATTAGTTGGTTGCCATGGCACTTGAGGAACCCAATAACAGGTTTGTAGATGTACTCATGGAACTAGATGAAGTTCCAAAGAGGTTAGATGTGGTTGCACCCATTGTTTGTGAAGAAATGATGGATGTTTTTTATGGAATGGATTGTGATGTGGTGTTGGTTTGGGAAGATGATCCTACAATATATTTTGTGTTGGTTGTGGTGGTAGTATGACCAAGAGAGGTAGCATTGATTGTGTTGATGGCATTTTGTGAAGAGGCTCCTATGGAAAGATTGTGTGATGTTGGAGTGGAAGAGGTTGCTCTAAGAGTGTTAAGATCAAATCCCTTTGGTAACTTAGCCCCTTGGTCAAGGAGCATAGCTAGGAATCTAGAAGAGTCATTTAAGACCATTTCTTCCACAAAAGAGGCCACTTTTGGGTTTTGGGCAGCAGCTTGTATGTCTTCTTCAAAGACATCCCCATTTTCATCCCGTCAGATAAATGGTTCAAAAAGATGTGATGGAGATGATGGGATGTTCATCTCACTAAAATGATTGAAGTTGGAATTTTCCATGTCAAAAAAAGGATTCTTCATGGCATTAGGAAATGAATCCATGCTAGTTGTGAACCCAAGAAAGTTGGTGTCTTGTCCAAAGGAATCCATGAGTCTTTTCTTTTTCTGTAGTCTAGTTTCAACCATACAAAGTTTTGCTCAACTTGGGATGATGGAGATAATGATCTAAGTATGAGACTATGTTTTTGGTTTCTTTTGGGATTTTTAAAGGATGTTATGAAATGCAAGTGGTGTGACACTAAATGGAGATGCCAAATGATATACAATAAATGATCCTAAGATGACTTACTAGTGAGAGATCTAAAGAGGACAAACTTGGGCAAACAAAGTTTTTGCAATGATTCAATTTTGGAAGACCAATGGACCGTAGAGGGACTATAAATAGGACAAAATGAAATTTCCACATTAGACTATTGAGTGGGAAATGATTCACAAAAGGATTGACAAAGTGACAAAGGTAATTGGGTCTAGTGATAACCTACTATTGAATGCAAAGTTTGGACAATGAATGTGTAATGCCCCGCCAAGTAACTTTAAAGGAAGTTGCAATTAACATCATAAATGAACCAATTTTTTTTTATAAAGTGCATTTAACATACACATTCACTTACTAATTAACAACAACCTCTAAGGCTACAAGGTTAGATTACTTTAACCCACACATACATATTACATATAACCATAGTAGTATGAATTGTATGAAATAAACATCATACATCATAAGAATACCACATAACATAATAAGATAATCAACCAAGATACAATCTCATAAACATTATCTTAATCCAATAGTTACACCACTCATTCCCAGAATGAGGCAATAGTACTCAAGGTTACAATTACAAACTTCTACCTCATAAACATAAGAGGGATAAAATAACTTATACAAGTTAAAATATTACAATGCAAGTAATTACAACAAGAACCACGAGCTTTCCATCTGGATGTCTCGCCACTAAATACAGAAGATCGATGGGGACCCAACGGTATTGGTGCATGTTCCACCCTACCAATGTGGTACCCGAAGGCCCACCCCCCATGCTAGGAGATAGTAACAAAGTAACATGGACAAAGATTCTACTACCTCTAACCAAAGGCAGACTCAAACTGACTCATACTATTATAACTAACCAAATGAATTAACAAGTACAACTCATTCACCATACAAGTATGAATCAAGTACAACTCAAGTACAATACAAGTACAAATCAAGTACAACTCCAACATCACTGACAAAGGTCACATTGCTTCTAGACATAAAGTAGATCAAGTATGTTCACAGAACCATACATATAAAACAATTAACAATAGTTGTCCTAGATAGAGTGTCATCGCAAGGTTTGTCATGAGATCTCCTCTAGGCATTCTCATAGGCTTTGGCACAAGTAATCCTGGTGGCCTCAACCGAATCCCGACACTCATACTCACTCATGCGAAATCAACTACCTCTCGCAAGAATAAGATAGTCGATCTTGCCATTCTAGGCCTTCTCACTCATCCCAAGTCTAAACGAGCCCTTGTGTCTCTAAGTGAGGATCAAATTATCTTGATCAGTGTGAACTACATCCTAATCATCTAAGTACATTAATTTAATTATCACTTGATTAACTCACTTTTGAAGGTTACTCGGTTTACCACTTTGGGCTCCGGCCCCTAACAAAAGCCACTCTTCTAATGGACAACGCACTCACAACCAATTACCAAGGGAAACACAAGTGCATACAAATTAGGCATTATAACCACTCCAACACAAGGAGGATACAAATAATAGAAACTCACTCCAAACATCTTGGAGGCAACAATCACATAGTCCACTCTTTTCACAGGAGGTACAAAAGATGAAACCACATCACAAGGTCACTCCATACAAGGAGACACGGATCCCATAATCCACTCCTAAACCAAGGAGGTGCAAACATCCCCATTCGTGAAAACCGGGTAAAACTGAAAAGATGCCATGCACTACCCAAGGGAAACAACTGGATGACATAAAGATTCAACAACCCTTATCCTCTAAGATCTTCTGGAAGACTTATAATTTAGGACTAACACTAAATCCTAAAACCAACAATGCAACTTGACGACATAGCAACAAAAGCATTCAAGTCATCAATCAAATCTAATATTTGGATTTCCTAAATCCATACTCATTCAATAGGTAGTGTTGACAAAGTCAAAGACACGATAACTAGATCATCTAAAATAATCATAACCCCTTTTTCCCTTTTCATTATTGGAAATCTAAAACAATTAAACTTACTTCCCTTTACTGAATACAAAGAATTAAATCCTTTAAGATAATCATGAGGAAGATAATACTTTTGGATATACTAAATCCATATCTCTTTCATAATCCAATCACAATGATTCAATTAATCTAAATAGAAATTAATTGGATAACATAATTGATTGCCTCATCAATAAAACAACTTCTTAATTTACTTTTAAATCGACACAAATCCATGCAAGTAAACTCTTTCCATTTTTTAACCAAATCTTACATCTCATTCAATTTTCTATTTAAAACATTCAATCACTTTAATATAATAACATATTGTTTCTCTATCGATTTTCCATATACAGTAATCAATCCATTTTTAAATCTCTATTCAATAATATATTGCATGCATCTCATTAAAATAAAATACGATAATGAATTTTACATTTAATATATATATATGCTCCATATTATATAGACACCAAATATATATATTAATAAATTTAATTACATATATTCTTTAATATTTCATTCACAATGACTAGATTACCCTATGGAACTAAATAAAACATAATAACTATTTGGCTTTTTCAATATAGATAGTTCATAAATTTACTTCTAATACAACCTAACACTATTGCAAACAATCCTTTCAATTTTCTATCTGGAGTCTATGTCTCTTCAACTATCCATTAAAAAACATGCAATTTCATCAATGTATAAAAATATTTTTTGGCTTATCTATTTGACCACGCATTCATATTGTTTCTAATTAAATCTTATTAATTAAAACAAACATTTAAATATAAATATTTCTATAATTCTTCAATATATTTAAATATCTTTTTCCTTATCAATTTTGACCATACATTCAAAACTTATCTTTTAAACTCTTCATGCAAAGCTAAATTACACGCACTTAAATAAAACAAGGTTAATACTGATTGGAAATACTCATGGATATATATATATATATACCTCAATATATTTTCTTCAATCATATTAACAAAATAAATATTTCCTTTTAAATCAAATAATTACTTCCATTAAAAAAAATATTTTTCTCTATTCATTTTCTACACATACTAATCATTTCTTTTACAACACTAATAATACCCAATTTGCAACAACAGAATAAAATAATATAAAATATTATTTATTCTCTCAAATGGATATATACCTTCAATATATATATACTAAATATAAATTAATATATTTAAATATATTTAATCATTAACATATCTTCTATTCTTTACAGAATATCAAATTGTTTAATTCAATATAAAATATCCCTTATCATTAATTCTCCAAAATATATATATATTTTTCCAATTAAATCAAATTAATAATTGGACCTTTTACACATGAATTTAAATTCCACAATTAAATTTTAAATTATGCATTCTTTAAATCAAATATATACCTCCTTCAATTAAATTTCAACATGTCATTTTAAAATAAACAATAATTTCCCCATACGTTTATAATTTTAATTCCACTAATCTAATATACAAATTTTATTTAAAATAATATAAATAAATATAATACTTTAATATTATAATAACAATACATAAAATATTAATATTTATAAATATCAATTTATTATTATTTTATTTTCAAAGCAGCCATGGGAAAATAACTTAACAGCAGTCTCATGTTTCAAGTATAACTCAAATTTGCGATTTTTTGACAGGGATAAGAAAATTTCAAAATGCAAAAACTCTTTAAATTTCCTGACAACCTAGTTTGTGAAAGTGAAGTTATAGGCGATGTAACCAGACCATTTTACCATAAAAAAAATAACTATACTGCAGATTTTAAAATCCGTTTTTTAATAATAAAAAAAAAGTTTCATTTTCTAAAAACATTCTAAATGCATTGTTCAATCTCTATGTTTGATTTCAATAACAACAAAATCGATTTCCCCAAATAATTTAAATTCAACTAAGGTTTTCACAAGCGAAGGCTGTAAATTTGTTTAATTTTTTTCTTCTAATATCAAATCTATTTTCTAAAACATATTTAACAAACAAATATTTAATTATTACTATTTTAAAGAAAAACAATCAAGAACAATAAAACACAAAGAGGAAAACCTGGTACAAGAAGCTACAGGAAGAGATGAATTTCTGATGCAAGCCTCCTCCAAGGATTTCCTGAATTTTCTTCAATCCTCCAATGAATCCAATCCAAAATCCAACAAATGCAAACAATTTTTCCTTCAATCAATTCTACAATCAAACTTTTTTCAAACCCTTGTACAAATTTTCCAAAATTTCTTCCCTGCTGTAAAAATGTATTTTTTCCTAAATCTCTTTTTGCTGCCCTAGAATTAAAACATATATTCTTATAAATAAAAAATACCTAATTCAACCCTAATTCACATTATATGCAAATTAGATATTTCAATTTCAATTTCAATTTCAATTTCAATATTTACAACCCTAATTCACATTACATGCAAATTAGATATTTCAATTTCAATTCCAATTTCAATTTAAAATGCAATTTCAAATAATAAATTAATTTCCAAAGTTGCAACCAATTTCTCAAATAAACATTTAATTACAATTTCTAATTTAATTCTGACACGTTGAAATTAAATTCCAAATTTAATTTTAATTCTTTTATTTCCTTTCATTCTCTTGCATCACGTTTAATTAATTAATTTAATTATTTAATAACTAAATTCAACCCCTTTGGATCAAATTTAATTAATTAAATAAACTAAATATAATTAATTAATTTAAATATAAACTTTTATCCACATTGCATTATTTAAATTAAATAACCATCAACATGATTTAAATACAATTATTCTAAATATCTATTTCCAAATCAAGAATGCTTCAGAATTAAATAACATCAAAGCAAGACAGACAATGACTCGACACACACAACTAACGACACACTAAGGCTAGGGTGTAAACTTGACACATGTTACCTATCTACTATCTCCCGTTCAACTTAACCGTTGGATCGACACGCTCAAACCTGTGAAACCAGGTGGAGTCGATGTCATGGACCTACAATCTTGCAACCAAGTAAACATTATACAATATATCCAACATATAATACACACTGTGAAGAAGAAATTACGGATTCGCAGGGCACTCGCAAGCGAGTGATGCAAAACCATCCTCTTCACCAATACACTCATCGAAACTGACACTTCCATCATAATCCAGGAATCTCATGTTAACTCTACAACATCATTAATCCATAATGCATGTGAAACAATAATCAGATAACTACATCCCACAATAATAGTTGTCACTCAATAGTAGCGATCAAAACATCATAACAAAATATATCCAGTATCAAAGTAATCTGTAACCAAAACATAGCATAAAACAAACTGAACAAGAAACAAAATAGAGGGGTATTATAGAATGATAAGAGTCAACTCCTAAAATCTGCAAAAAGTGAGTGTCTAAGGAGATGGTGAAGCTATCAATGCAATCTAATGGACTAGAAAAGGAACCTTATTGTGATCCTAAACTGGTACCTAAAATGCAATGTTTGAGGATAAATTAAGCAATCCAAAGTCTAGTTTAGACTATAACAGTGACAGAAGACTTGATTGAAATAAAGACAAGTTGTGGACTTTCTATTTTTTTCATAATGAAGAAATGTTTGCAGTTTTTAGCAAATGCATCACACCAAATGCGGTACGACAGAGCAAATGCGGCTCACAGAATCGAATGCATTTCTGGAAGTGTTGATTGTGACACGGTATGGCAAATGTGGGTTGATGTTTCTCAAATGCGGCTCAGTTTACCGAATGCGATTTAATGATGGCAAATACGGCTCTGCAAAGTTCAAATGCGGCTCAGAAGAGCGAATGTGGCTCAGGATGACTCAAATGCGGCCCGTTAGAGAAAATGCGGCTTGATATTAAGTGATTGCGGTGCATCAGAGTGATTGCGTCGCGAGGGACAATTTTTTGGAAAAAACCGAACATAGTTTTATAATTTTTGACAAGTTTTGATTCAGTTTGTCGATGTTTAGTTTGTTTGAAGTTTGTTTGAAAACAATTGGCAAACACAAAAATTAAAGAAAAATTAAGTGTATGTTCAAGCAGACTCACTCTTAATAGTCAAATGGGTCATCATAAGAATCATAGCCCACATCTTAAAATCACGTCGACTCACATAGCCATGTCACCCCCTAGAGGGCGCCCGTATTTTTGTCTTTTCCAGGTGCATACTCAAGGTGAAAGTGGATATCGAATCCCCTGAGCAAATAGTCTGTGGTGATTATATGGTGAGTGTCTTGGTGGGAGATTCTTCCCTCCCCTTGTACTGTGATTGAGATAATGTTTGGTTACTAACATAGCTGGCTTCTACACTATGGTTCTTAGTCAAGGTTTCCATTCGGTGTGACAATAGATAAACTCCCTTAGGAGACCTCCCAATCTTTAGAACAAAGATTTTGGAGATGGTTATCTTGTCTACTGCCATTGAATATGGGTTTCCCCAAAATTCACTTTTGATTATAGTGAGTCGAAAAACCTAGCTTTGGTTGTTCCCACTTAGGTCATTCCCATAGGGTAAGTACTTTTTCTCACTACGATAGGCCTTCTAAAGGATTTAATAAAGTAGTCAAAATGCATAAAGAAAAATGGGTAAGTCTAGTTTTTTGGTCACCCAGTAAAGGGGAGAGCATATACATATTACCCAACAAACACAGTAAAAAGATGTTCAATTTTAAGCCCAAATGAAGATTATCTAAACTAAGTGAAGATATTGCTTCACAATATGCATGGGATTCATTTTAACCAAACAAAAGTAAATGAAGTGACTATCCTAGATTGGTAAATTCCAATTAAGTTAAATGTCTATCCTAGGATTGATAAATTCCCTTTAATGTGTTTATCCTAGGATTGGTTCATTTTTAATCCCCTAAATTAATCAAATACTGGCTGCAGATGCGTCGGATCTAGATTACAATTCAGAGATGAACTTTACCAGTCATTTGAGTCGCAATATTTCGGATGTGGCTCGGTAAATGCGTCGTGTCATATGCAGCTTTCTAGGTAGCGAATGTGGTGCAGAAGATTAGTTGCATCACAACCGAAGGCGAATGCAAATCAGAAGAGCGCTCGCATCGCACGAGATGGAAAATGTGGTGTTCTGTACTGTTCCTATAAAAAAAAAAATCCGAAGCTATACGACACCTACAAAAGTTCGTTAGAATGTCGGGTTCACCAATGTAATGATATAAAATGTTATGCAAGATAAAAAAATGATTAGTTGTACCTATAGGTTAATAACATATCAAATAATAGAATGCAAAGGAACAATAAATAAATGGAGGAAACTGAAAAGGTCTCACCCATTTAGTACTCCATGCCTAACTTCCATTGCACCTCCTCAAGCTTTGGAATGATGGATGCCCTCATATTTGTGTGTGAGCAACTCTATATGCCTAGCCTCAACAAAGCTTTTGAAGGATTTATGAAAAATGAACTAAAGTTCAACTAGCAATTCAATCCTAGTATGCAAATAGTAAATAAAATCCTAAGATGAATAATGCTTATAATAAAAGTATATTAAGCAAATGATCATGGATCTGAAAATGAGATCAAGATTGTCATTTTATAGAAAATGCAATCTTGAACGGACAAACAAGATGAGAGCTTTAAAGAATGCCCTAGAATCAAAGGTCAAGATTCAATAAGGCAACTCTCAATTAGGGTTAGGGAAAAATACCCATGTGTGAATAAGATTTAATTAAATGAATTAAATCAAGATTGAATGTGACAGTTGAGATGAAATTAGTAACAATCAGAAGATAGGAGGATGGGATTTTAGAAAATGATTAATTTTAGAAATTACTTGATTTGTAGAAGAATAATTCCATTTTGAATTAAATTAATTCAAAATAGGGATTTTGTGAGATAAGAAGTAATTGATTTTTGAAATTAATTACTAAATGAAGAATCAATTAAGTATGTGAAATATTTTTAAATGATTTGTTTTATTTAAAAATATAGAAGTGTCACATGCCATAATTAAATAATTAAAATAATTATTTAATTTAGAAGAATTTGTTAATTAATTAAATAAATTAATGAATTTATTTAATTAAGAGAGGATTTAGGAAGTAGTGACATATTAAATAGATATATTAAAATATATTAATTTAATAATCAGGAGGACATTAATGATAAGGATTAATTAAACAAATAAGATTTTATTTAATTGCAAGAAGACTTTGATAATTAGTGACATTATTAAATAAATAAATAAGATTTATTTACTTAATAATTATGAAGAATGAGAGATTATGAATTAATTAAATAATTACAAATTATTTAATTAATAGTTGAATGTGGGTTAGAAACATAATTAAAATGTTATAATTATGTTATGATGAAAGGTGGTAAAATAGTGGTCACGGGCCTAAGTCATTTTTAGGTTTCTACACCTTGTAAGAACAAGGTTCATCAGTAGTACTCATCAAAGAAAATATACAATGAAAATTAGGTGGGATATACCTATCAATGGGATTTCATTGTCTTGTGGATCTTCTCAAAGAAGGTTCTTCTTGTTCCTTAATATGCTCATCATGAGAATGTATCTTAGAACTCTGTGAACTCTCCTCATCCAATCCATCCAATTTTTCTTCAACATGTGCATCTTCATGCTTCTCAATTCTTGTCTCAAAATGCATTATTCAAGAGGTATACTTCTCCTTTGGTTGTTCTTCTCTAGTATAATCTCTAAATTCCCTGAAAATCACATCTTTAGATAAAGTAATTTTTTAGGTTACAGGATCCCAAATCTTGTAACCTTTTACATTTTCACCATAACCTATGAATATGCATTTTTGTGCTTTTGAATCCAACTTAGACCACTTTTCTTTAGGCACATGAAAAAAAGCCTCACAACTAAAGATCCTTAAATGTGCAACACTGGGTTTCCTACCTAACCACATTTCATAAGGGGTTTTATCTTCAATCAATGAACTAGGAGATCTATTGATTATATAACAAGAAGTACATACCACCTCGGCCCAAAGGCACCGATCTAGCTTAAAAATACTTAACATACTCCTAGCTCTTTCCATTTTGTTGAGGTGTATATGGAGTAGTTTTATGTCTCACAATTCCTACATGCTTACAATAATCATCAATAAATGTGACATAATTTATCTAGATTTTCCAATAGAATCAGTATCCACAAGACCCATAACATTTGAGTGAATAATCTTTAATAATCTTTTAGCTTTATTTGTACCATTAGGAAATGAAGATCTAGATTGATTTCTAAACACACAATGCTCACAAAAATAATTTTTTCCAAATTTATAATTAGGAATACCCTCAACCAATTTCTTATTAAGAATGGTCCTAAGACCTTTTTCACCAATGTGGCCCAATCTATGGTGCCACAACATACATGTATTTTCAGCTTCAGATACATTGGATGATTTAATAAAATTGGAGGTATTAAGCTTAAACAAAGTCCCAATTCAAGATCCTTTAGGAAACACCATATTCCCTTTCACCAATTTGCAACCACCTTTGTCAAATGTCACATGCATTCAAAAATCATTGGACTTAGATACAAAAATTATATTTCTAGCAAGTCCTAAAATATGTAGAACATCATTAAGAGTTTTAGCCCTACCATCATTGAAACACAACTTTACCTCTCCTTTACCCACAATCTTTGTTGTGCTATTATCTCCAAAGAATACATTGCCTCCATCATATTCATTATAATTAGTGAACCACTCCTTGTTAGGATTCATATGATGGGAGCAACCTGAATCAATAAGCCAAGAGTCATCACTAACATTTTTACATGAAATGATTAATGCATCATTATCATCATCCGAGGATTTTTTTGTAGAAGCATCGAAACTCTTTTTCTTTCTCTTACAATCCTTCTTTATATGTCTTGGTTTCTCATAGTTCCAACAGTTTACCTTACTCTTACTCGGGGTTTTAGACTGTCCTTTGGACTTACCCTTTCCTTTCTTGTCTCCCTTAGGTTCCTTTTCCTTAGGCCTAGCTCTTACGAACAAGGCATCTTTCGAACCCAATTTAGACTTCCTCCTCATCTCCTTTGATAGGAGAGTAGGAATTATATTGTCCATCTTAGGATTTGCATAACTACCACTAATAGAAACAATTAGATTTTTCCAAGACTCCAGTAAAGAACAAAGTAACAAAACACATTTATCTTCATCTTCTATATTTACATCTACAAATGCTAACTGAATCAAAATCAAATTGAAAGCATTTAAATGATGTGCAATAGAATCACCATCTTTCATATTTAAAGAATACAACTTTCTTTTTAGATACAACTTATTAGTAAGACTTTTGGTTTGATAGATATCACCTATCCTCTTCCACAATTTATATGTGGTAGTTTCATCTGAACCATTCAAGAGAACAACATCAACAAGACATAATCTTATGGTTCCTCTTTCCTTCTTATCAAGCTTAGCCTAATCCTCATATGACATCGATGTAGGTTTCTCTTTATCATTACAAATAGCTAACCATTGATCTCTCTCTTCAAGGAGATCCTCCATTTCTAGTTTTCACATCTCATAACTAGATCCATTGAGCCTCTCAATAAATAGACAAGAAGTAGAAGTCATTGCAACACACTTATTTTACAAATATGCAATAATAGAATAATAAAAGCTCCCACTACAGCCAAAAAACCTTCAAACTTTAAGAGAAAGGTGTCCCAGACTCTACCCAACCATTAGCTCTGATACCAAATATTGAAAATGAAGGTAATTTTTTAGCTTAAAAATTGTAAAACTATTTGACTGTAGATATAATTAAGTATTTTTTGTCACAATTATGTGTGCATGATTAATATGTTTAGATCAATTCTTTGTAAATGAGTATTCACTTTAGATAAATTTTATCATTTATAGAACTAGATATAAGATTGTAGAAGAATGTAGACAAAAGATAGATGTGAAAAAACATATACGTGGAGAAACCCTTTTAAAAAAAACTCCACATAACCGATAGTGCTTGTATTATTTAACCTTAAAATAATATTACAATAACATTATATCAATCCTTGATTGGTATGCTTCCTTTTTCTTCAACAATGCTTCTTCACAACCTACAATAAAATTTCATGAAACTCTTATGCACTTGCTGCAATATATAGACAATAATGAGAATTGTAAACTCCTAAGAGTTGACAATTATAAGAGAATAAAGCTCCTCTCAAAAACCTATTCCTAGATTGTGCGAGTAGAGTTTCACATTGTAACATGAAGTCAAAACCAAAGTCTCCTCAATTTAAGCGCCCCAAACTGAACACTTAACTGAACTCTAGTCTCAAATATAACTTGTAAACTCCAACTCAAAGTTGGTGCCCAAGAATGGGTCCCACTTAAAAAATACTTGTAAATATCTTCTCATGCAAAAAGTGTTATTTGAAAGATGCCAACTTGGGTGCCCAAGGTGGGCCCAAGTAAATCGTGGTTAATTGAAATATATCTCTCCATAAATTCATGCAAACTTTATGCATGATTGATCATCCCCACTTAACTGAAAGTATCCACCTGTTATTTGTCATGCAACTCAAGCCATTAGTCAATTCAACTAGTATATAACTCAAAAATAACTACATGCAGCTGAGAATAACTGAACCATAACTGAACTGAATTGAATTGAACTGAACTAAACTAAAAAAAACTGAATTGAACTGAACTAAACTAAATAGAACTAAACTGATACTGAACTAATACCAAAATGATACTGAATTGATAGTTCCACTCTACTCTTGTAATTATCAATCCCTATTTTGTAGGAACCTAGGCATGCATTACTGAAGTGTTATCAATCCTCCAAATATTTAACTAAAACAAGGTGGGTTCCACCTTCCATGTGGGTGCCCCATGTTCTCTTATTATTTAGGAACTCATCTTGGACACCCCCAAATGTTCCTATTATTTAGGAATAATTAAAAATGGAAATTTACACGTTCATTTCATTTGAATTTAATCTCTCTCTAATCCTAGAGTTGGGGAACACTTTCCCAGGACTTAGGAGATACATGAAATATGTTTAGGATTGCAATTAAATGGCATCCTATTCCTAACATATTTTTTCATGCACAATGTATTTTCAAACTAAAATTAAATTAATTTTTCAAAGGCCACATCCAGGTCTAATTCAAACTATTTTTTGTATACACATTCCAATGTGGGAGGGTTGCTTTTCTTATAGATTCTCATCATGAATATACCGTTTTTGTGCAAGGCACTTTCCTATGTCACACTTAATCCATGTGATATTTGTACACCTAAAAAAAATTGTGGTGAGTCAATATCGAAAAAACATTGTGTTTTCCATGTGTATGTATGTTATCACCTTATATATCATGCACATTAATAAATTATTTGTTCTATCCAAGAATATTTGAATGCAAGGTTGGGTATAAGGTAGTGTGGTGTTTGCGGGCATGCTTATGTTTGGGATATGATTGATGTTTTCTTGAAGACCATATTTCTTTCCATGCAATGTATAAGTAACTTGTGGCTAGAAATTTATGGTTTTCCCATGTAGTCATTTTTTATAGTAACAGTTTAGCGTAGATGTAAAATGTAATATGTTTTCCATTTGTATGTTATCACCAATTTTTTATGCACTTTCAAAATTTGTCGTCTTGCCCAAATTTACCTAAAGGTAGTGTTCAATACCTATTAGTGTGGAACTTGTGGGTGTGTTTTTTGATGAGATACATGATTTTTTTGGAACACAACTATCTACTAAGGGTGGGTTAATTAGTAGATCAATTAAAACATTCTTTTAACCCTTTAAAGTAGATTAAACAAATATGCAAAGATCATACAAACACACAAATGCACATAACATAAAGTATACATGGAAAACCTAATATGGGGAAAACCATGGTGAGAATAGCTCAAGGATCTATTGTCTTAATCTAGCCTCACAATATAACCTCACTAATTGTAAAGTTTAAGGGCACCACCCCTAAAGAGACACCAATCCCGTGTTTTAAGAGCACCAACTTTAAGGAAGCACCCACTTAGCTTTCTAATGGCAAGTCAACCAATCAAATTTACAATGAAATTATGAAGAAAAAACTCCTAATTATAATTGATTCAATTGAATGCAATTCTATATTATAGACCTATTCTACAACTACTCAAATTCGGCTTTTCTTATTTGCAAGAATTATCTCTATTTTTGCTATCTCACTAACTCATTTATTTGCTATGCTCTTCTCCCCTTTTCAACTATGTTCCACACCTTTTCTATTTTGAATGCAAACCATAGATGATGTTTTTTGTGTTATAGTCTTGGTATCTTATCGTAACATTCACTTGCTTAGTATTCTCAACCATACTACACTTCCTTCTAATTGATGCATCTATTCTTTTCTTTACTGACAAGAATTCTTGCCTCGATCCATGCACCACAGACCTAATTCACTATATTTTTTTATGTTTAGCATACACCAAACCCTAGGTTTGATTTTCATTAAATGTAATTCCTTGATGACAGAGCCATATCTAATTTTTTCATCACCTTTTCTTGTGTCCCACCATCTTCATGTCTCATCACCAATCAAAGCTTGCAAATGGAGTGGTTACAACAATTAATTTCATCCTTTGTGTCATTTTCCACTGTATAACTAATTCTTATTACATTTTACATTGCCTTGTCATTGGAAGAATGTAGCTTTAAATTTTGGCCATTGATCTCCTACTTCACACCATGATCTGATGGTTATCGTTTGAAATATTAACTTTAAAACATGACCATCAAATCAGAAAATTTAATAATTAATCAATTTGGCTATTATAATTCTTCAGGTGACTTGAATTCCATAACAAATAGATACATACTAAAAATCATGGTTTAAAGCATGTATCTTTGTTGAGAAGCTTAAGACATAAGTATAAATTCTTTTTATTTTAGCATCACTAATACTCATTTTTACTCACTCTATGGATATCCATATTAATTCATTATTTCTAATAGAATAAATTTATGGATTAAGGATGGGAATATCTTGTTACAATCTGTGTATCTTAGTACAAAGAAGATTGCCTAGTTTCTATAATATTCAACTTCTTTATTCTTGGCAAATATTGATCACCATTCATCTTTTCACAAAGTATCTTAATGAATTACATTTACTAAAGTGGATTAACACTACAAAATATAATCATTTACATGCATAGATTCACACCTCAATTCTTAATGCAAATACCAATAATGTTAAACCTATGGTACCAATTTTACTAAAGTTGATTAACGCATTACCCTTGATACCTATTCTAAACCTCGAAGAAACCCCTAAGTTGGAAAAGTAGTTAGCTAGCTTGTTACCCTATCTACAAATATGGGAGATATGGAGTCCTATAATTTAATGGAGGATTATAATATAATATTGTGGGGCAATAAATTATGACCCTAAAGGATTCATTAGTTCCCTGAGATGAAGAATCAACAAAGTAAAGTTCAACCATGAGGTAAATTATTATAGTATGCCTCCTAAACATTGATGTAAGTGGAGATTAGTATAGTTTTATACCTTGAATAGTATTAGTTCCTTTCATATTAAATCAAATATATTGTAGTTGAACCCCATGAACCCTGATTTTCCATATCTCCCCTTTGCAATGGTCATCTTCATCAATCTTCATATATCAGTTAAGAGGAGTATGTGAGTAAGTTAGGTAAAATTATATATATATATATATATATATATATGAAAAGGAGAGAAGGAGAAATAAATCCAAGTATATGCGAATAATGTCAAAGGGGGAGATAAGAATAGAAATATGTGTGAACCCTTTGCCCTTGATATCAAAGGGGGAGAAGACATCGAGAAGAGTTGATTCATGTTTCCATCAATGACAAAGGGGGGATTGTTGTTGATATGTCAATTGGCAACGTGAAAAATACTAGATAAATATCATAAAAGCATCATAAATGTGGTATCTTTCTTACCTTTCTTTATAACCTAGTAAGGTTGATCATCAATCCAAGGATTATTAATATGGTACCAATTTTCATAAAGTATCCATGATTTTAAACCTGTATCTACTTACCAAATTTGCATCTATTATAATTACTATATTTCATTGTTGGCTTAAATATTAATAATGTTTTACCTATTATCATTGTCTATGATGAAAATATTTAGGATTGGTAATGACATGAAGATCCACCTACCTGATGGTGATAGGTGTGTACAAAATTAATACCATCATAATCATTAATATAAGGAAGAGGTCTTTGATCATGTTTATCAAAACAATTTAGATATTAAAATAAATTAGTGACTTGCTAAGGCTAGAAAACTTTGAAAAGTTCCTTAAAGAAGGTACATTGGAGGATTTAAGGGAATATTGATATTTATTAGTATAATGTAACTATCCTATATGAAGAATAAAAACCTAATAAAATAGTATATATGGGATAGATTTCATCCTTTGAACCCAAGATCATCATATGCTAATATGATACATAGTATCCTTGTCTATGATGAAAACATTTATACAAATGGATTATAATTGGGAGTGATGAAGGTTCACCTACCTGATGGTAGTAGGTGTGTATAAAATTAGTACCATCATAATAATTAATATAAAGAAGAGGGCTCTGATCATGTTTATAAAAAAAATTAGACATGAATATCAAATTAGTAACTTGATAAGGCTAGGAAACTTTGAATTTTTTCTTAAAGAAGGTACATGAGAGGATTTAATAGAATATTGATATCCATTAGTATCATGGAACTATTATATTCAAAGAAGAAAAAACTCCTCAAAGATTCTATATGGGATATATTTCATCCTTTTAACCCAAGGTCATCCCATGATAATGTTATACCTAGTATCCTTGTCTATGATGAAAAGATTTATAAGAATGGTTTAGGATTGGGAATGACATGAAGGTCCACTTACCTAATGGTAATAGGTATGTTTCAAATTAGTATCATCATCATAATTATTATAAGAAAGAGGGATTTGATTATGTTTATCAAAATAATTTACACATGAATATCAAATTAGTAACTTGATATGGCTAGGAAACATTGAAGAGTTCCTTAAAGAAGGTACATAAGAGGATTTACTAGAAAATTTATATTTCTTGGTATCATGGACCTATCCTAAGTGAAGAAAAAACCTCAAAATATTTTATATGGGATAGATTGCATCCTTTGAACCCAAGGTAATCCTAAAATAATGTAATACAATTAGTACCCTTGTCTAATATGGAAATATTTATAGGAATGGTTTATGATTGGGAATGACATGAAGGTATGACTTCTTGATGGTAGTAGGTTTTAATTTTCCATAACCTATTAGCTTTTTTTCAAAGTGGCTAATATGTGCCTAATCCTAAACCATCCTAGAAATAAGAAGAGGACCTACTTTTCTTGGTGATAGGAATACTATATTTGAAGAGGGGTTCACTAGGTAAACTTATATGCTAAAAACACACTATATCAATAGCTAGAGCTATGAATAAAGACTTTTAAAATAGGATCTAAAACTATAACTAAGAGGAATTAATTTTTTATGAGATCAATATTTTTACTAATTTACATCATGTGTTTAACCTTTGAATATTTTAGAGAGGAAAATACTAAGTTCATGAAAAAATAAGATGAGTGTGAGGAAATTGAATGGATGGATACAACCATTATTTTCTTGATCTTATATTCTTTAGAATGAGGTAATAAAAGATGCATATGAGGTACTAATTTTAGCATAGAGAGCACACCTATATTAAGTGGTGAAGTGTACTATATATTTTTATGATCCTATCTAATGTGGAGGAACTTTAAAATGTCAATTTTGAGAAGTTATTTTTATGTGAAATGAGTTCAAATACTCCATCCACTAGTAAAAATGTGTGAATAGAAAACTTAGGTAACTCATAATACCAGTCTAATATAATTTTATATATTTAACCATAATTTAAAGCTTTTATATGAACCTAAAAAAATGAGAAACACTATTAACATGTGTGGTCAATACTAAAAATTGGTTTCTTTTATGTATAAAACATATAGTGATCACATAATATTAGTTACTCTAGGAAATTCCCTGTTTGAGATGAGAGAGAGAGAGCATGCATGAGGAATTGCAATATGAAGGAATAATAACCATTGTGTATAGGGATGAGAAGATCTAAATAATGAATCAATCATATCCTAGGGTTCCATGGGATCTCTTTGGATCAATATCTATGTATAGATAGTATAATTTGTGTAAGAGAATATGGGTGAACATGGAAGGATATTTCAAAATTTTGGTATCCTTTAGGTTCTACAATTGAGTGAAAATTTTATCTTCTGGGTGTTGGGATAAGTAAAGATGGAGAATTTTGGTGGTAGTATTATTATAAAGGATATGAGAAAAAATAATTTTCTTTAGGTACATGTTTCTCATCCCTCATTCCTTGCAAGAAGAGGACAAAAAAGTGACCACATGCTACACATGTCATAAGTGTTAGATTTAAACCCTTTAAGGGAAAGAGAGAAATTGAGACTAGTTTTGTATGCTTTCCTATCTATTGAATAATGTTTTAGGCATAAATTATAATAATTTAGTATTTTATTAGGAATATTTTCCAAAACAATAGTAGGTTGTTCACATTTCAGTTTAGAGAGCTAAGAGGAAAGCCCACTGTATTTCTTATAGTCTATATAGAGGGTACATATTTACACTAGTTGGAGATAATCTTACATGTTATGATGTGGGATATGAAATAAAATCATTTAGAGAAAGTGATAACAAGTTCCAATTAGAGGTGCACCACAAAATTAGGGAATTTGGAAAAATGGTAGGTTCAAACTCTATCATCATAACTATTGGGTGAACTTTTAAGATGTTTCTGAAAAGTAACCTTCTAGAAAAATGTTAGTTGTACCAAATGAGGTGGAAATGTTAGAAAGGCATACCTCACATATTTGGTCAACTTGATAATTTACTAAATATTAACTAAAAAAATGTAAGAAGGGTATAGTGTTACCTAATTTGGATAATTTCTCTTTAGGCTACATGGTAATGAATGAGACAAATTATAGATAAATCTTTGGGATATATTTCTCCTTTTCAATAGGTGGAGTTAAGATTATGATTTTGAATATTTTTTCTTCTCATACATTTTATTCTAAAACCATTTCTAGATACATAGCTAATATTATGTTTAAATGATTCATTTGTTGCCTAGGGATGATTAAAAAAAATCAAATAGACTACATCTAATTGAAACCCTAAATTTTATTTTTAAAAAAATTACACCAAAAATCTAATACCTATAACCCTAAACCCTAAATATTAAAAAAATATAATATTTTTTTTAAGAACCTATCTAAAGAACTTATACTTGATAATGTGGAGGGAGGATATATAAATAAGTATTGGGTTGGATCATAGTAGTGGGTACCTATTATGAGGAGTCATCCAAAACTCACTCTTGTTGTGTATGCAAGAGAAAATGAGCTCACATAGCTTTAAAAAAATAGCTTTATGAGTACTCATTATAAAATGGATATGAATTCATGGTGGGTAATTTTTGAGGCACACGACCCCAAAGCATAATGGGTACCCATTCATAGTAGGTACGTTATTAGGATTGGGGCCCCAATTCTAAACGAGTATCCATTTTTTTCAATATTATTTTCAAGCTTGACACTCCCACTACAAGTGGGCTTATTAGCATATACTTATCCTTATATAATAACCAAATTTATTTACTCTTTCTAAAGAATCATGTTTGAATATCTAGTAATAAAAAAATTAAGTGTAAGGGATTATAATAAAAGGGAAAAATGTATATCATAACTTTTTCTCCAATTATATTAGATTGATTATCTTATTTACTCTAGGTGCATCTTTTGACACCCAGATGAGTTGAATAGGGTGCCTGATGTGCCTCTGACATGATCAAGGTATGGAGATCTTCTAAGGAAGGAACATAAATATGACCCAAGTTCCTTCAAAGGCCATCTAACTCAAGGGAATATTCTATAAATCTGCCCTCTAAAACTCTACCTAACTCCACCTCAGTCCTCACCTCCTGATACCAACTATCTATAGGAAGTGTGATAAGGATCTAACTCCTCAAATCCACTCTAAGAGTCATTACCAAAAGCTCGTGTCTTCGTCGACTAAGAGAATCTTCCACTACATTTTCCTTTCCCTGAATATACTTCACCTCAACTCATACTCACATACAAACTCCATCCACCCTCTATGCCTCACATTTAGATCAGGCTATGTGAAAATGTATTACAAAATATGGTGATCATTGTGCAGCTCAAACTGATGCCCCAACAGAAAGTGCCTCCATCTCGTCAAAGCATGAACCTCAACAACTAACTCCAGATCATGTGTAGGATAGTTCAACTTTTGATCCTTGCGTTTGTGAGAATCATAGGCAACCACGCGACTGTCCTGCATTAACAATGCTCCTAAACCCTCCAAGGATGCATCTGTACAAACCACAAAATCCCTAGTAGGGTTAGGGAATACCAAGATAGGTGCACTGGTCAACCTCTCCTTAAGAGTCTTAAAAGTTTTCTGTCATTGCTCTAACCAAATAAAATTCTTCCATTTCCTTTGAAGAGAAGTGATGGGTTGGGATATTCTTGAGAAACCTTGCACAAACTATCGGTAATAACTTGCCAAACCCATGAAACTGTGAACCTCTATAAAATTAGTGGGTGTAGGCCAATCAATGATAGCTTGGATCTTTGAAGGATCCACAATAATTCCCTCACTAGAAATGAAATGACCCAAATATTTCACCTCTTTCTAGAAGAACTCACATTTTTCCATATTTGCATACAATTGGTTCTCCCTCAGACACTATAGCACCTAAAAAAACTACTCCTCATGCTCCTCTATAGTCCTTGAATAGATAAAAATGTCATCCAGAAATACCAAAACAAATCTATCAAGGTAAGTATGAAATACACCATTCATCAAACTCATGAATATAGATGGTGCATTCATCAACTTGAATGACATAACAGTGAACTCATAATGCCTATAATGAGTGTGAAATGTGGTCTTATGGATGTCTACCTCATAGATGCACAACTGATGATATCTTGACTTAAGATCAATCTTTGACAGTACCCTAGCACCCTTGATCTAATCAAAGAGATCATCGATCCTTATTAATGGATACCTGTTCCTCACCATCACCTTATTCAACTATTGGTAATCAATGCACAATCGAAGGGATCCATCCTTCTTTTTCACAAAAATCATTGGTGCTCCCAAAGAAGAGACACTAGGATGAATAAACCCCTTCACCAACAAATCCTCAAGCTGAAACCAGAGCTCCTTAAGCTCCTCAGTGGTCATCCAATATGGGTCTCATGAAATAGGCTCAACTCCAAGTACAAGATCTATCTTAAAATTGATGTCACGCTTAGGATGAATCCTTGGAATCTCTGTAGGAAAGACATCAACATACTACGAAGGATAAGATTACTATCAAGAGATACCTCTCGACTCTCCTCTAACTCTAGATCATTAACTGATACCACAAACAACTAACATCCCTGATGCAAACACCTCCTCAACTACATAGTAGAGATCATGCGCAAGGAAATAGGTCTTTGAACACCAACTACTTCAACCTCACTACCAAAATCATCTACACACTACACTGACTTACGTCGATAGTCTATGACTTCTCTATGAGCCTCTAACCAATCCATGCCCAATATAACATCGTAAGACCCAAGGGATGTAATACGAAGGTCTATTATAGTGCAAAGAGATCCTATCCTCAAACCATAACCATGGATAATAGACTCAATTGTGAGCTTAGCACTAGAGGCCAATTCGACCTGCCACCTAGCATCTTGCTTCACTACCACCAATCCACATTGTGCCACTAAAAAAGGAGAAATAAAAGAATATGAAGCACCAAAGTCAAATATAATAGAGACTCTACTACCCTGTAACACACTTGTAGTCTCAACCACTATACCTTGATGCTCAGATTGGCAATTATAAATCACTGCACAGACTCTGTGTGATCTGCCTGCATCTCCTACTATCATCTTTGACATTGTTGGCCTCTAACTAAATCCTTATATGCCCTTCTAAGGAAACTGTCTAGAAATGTGACTCTACTGGCCATAAGAGAAGCACCTTGTACCTCTATCATAACCTCTACAACCTGGAGGTGCACTAGACTATTGAACACTGCCCCTACTAACTGCATACTATGAACTCCATGTTGGCTGGTCAGAATGATAATGATTGTTTTCCCTCCAATTCTAATCTTTCCTGAACTAAAACCTATCAACTTGCCGACACTGACAGTTCTTATTTTTTGATTGAGAGTGCTACTCATTTTGCTGCTATTGACCACCCTTAAAGGGTGTTTGGTGGCTCCTAGAGGGGCCTACTATATGAGTTTGGCCACCTCAAGAACTAAAACCTGTTGGAGGTGCACTACCAATCTGCACACCTATATGACCACCTAATGCCATGGCCAAATTATCCTCAACTATCCAAGCCTTATCTATAGCTACCTCCATGGTTTTTAGCTCAAACACACAACACCCCCACTGATACGGGCATTCAATCCCCTGATAAAGTGTTGTACTAACATACCCTCATCATCACCTATTCCGGCATACTGCTTAAGCTCATTAAATATCTACTCATATTGCTCAAATGACATCGCCATCTGCCTCTTCTCATGGAACTCATCTGCACAAAACTACCACCAATGATCAAATAAGAACCAAGCTCTAAATCTCTCTAAGAACATCTCCCATGAGACTGAATCTATATCTAAATGAAGCTTCTTCTCCTCCAAACGCCACCACGTGGAAGCAAACCCTTAGAGATGCATGATAGTGCACTTAGCCTTGGTGTTGCTACCATATGGGTGCATAGAAAAACACCTATTCAGATAAATTAACCATGTCTCAACCTCCAAACCACTACCAATCCCATCAAAAGTAGGAGGATGAGTTCTCAAAAGATCCCTCATGTGCCCGACTAAAATTTCCTCCTTCTCTATAGTAACCTCCTTCCTCCTACGAGACCTCTCCCTCTCTCTAACCACCAATTGTTCACCCTCCTATCTCAAACCAAGATGGGAAATTAGAACCTCCTCAAGTAAGTGATGTAACTATGTGCCCTCCAATCTTGGCTGACCTGGATTCTGATCTCCACCTTCTTGATTATTTTGGGAACTTTGTTGTTCCTCATGATCAAACTCATTGGAACTATGAGGAGGGGAGTCCTGGAGATTAGCCCCACAGCCACCACCATGAACTCTACCATGTTCCCAACCTTGAACCCTACCTCTACGAATGATTGTAAACAAACACAACCAAGAACAAGTTTAGGGTGTTAGACAAGGTAAACAAGGGAAAAACATAAATTTTAGAATCCTACATATCTAAGACAACCTAATGGGCTCCTATATATACCCAGAGTACCTAGTGTTAGAAATTGGGCTTTGATACCATGAGTAATGCCCCACCATAGCACCCTAGAGGGCAACACACTAATAACACATAAAACTGCAACAATTTTTTTTTTGAGGTGCAACATAATAAAGGTTACAGTTCTCAATAACTTGTATTTAACCTAAGTACTCTAAGGTCCATGACTACTCTATCTAAAAACCCATTAACCAAATTTATCTAACAATGTAAATATCACTTAATCTATCTCATATGGAAGATCAAAAATTATGAATCATTTGTATTATTAAATCAATATAGTAATAGCTAAGATCATTAATTAACCAACATATGCAATAATCATCATTTACATTATCCATTACAAGTGAGAGAATAAGATTGAATTGCAAGAGAATATAACAAGAATGGTAAAAATATCTAAATATACATAAAGTTAAATTATGCCATCTAAATTAGAACAAGACTACCATTTTCCATCTTGAACAATATTCAAGTATCTTGATGCACTAAGAAGTTCATCAAGATAAGATATCCTTAGAAGTGACTTCTCAAGATACCTAAACCCTCGAAAGTCACTCCTCAAGATATCAAATCTTGAGTACTTCTCGATCCAAACAATGCCCTCAAGGTTTAATGTCTATAGTACTCATTAAAATCAAAACATATATCTCTAAATCATAATATCAAAAGCAAAATCATTAATCATAACAAGTCATCAATAGATACCATTCAAATCAACTCCATTAACTTTATCAATTACAAGATAAAGTTCCACAATAAGTTACAATATTACATCATTACATCATGAATAACAATGTCTCCTTGATCACCAGTGAGGAGAATACATTGGAAGTATAATACATGATACAAGAGATTCATAGTACAATACAAGTACATGGAATGTAGTCCACATGAACGAGGACAAGTGCAAAAGTCTTCATATCTAGGTAGTCACCACAAATATGAACAAAGTGAGGGGACTAAATGGAGTACAAGGCACATTCCACCTGACCATGTGGAACCCTAAGGTCCATCCCCCATGCTAGGAGATAGCATTAAGGTCCCACCAAAAAATAGTCAAGGGAAAGAAGACAACACAAAGGTCAACATGACTCCTATACACAAGTATAGTACAAAATCACATGACAATAACACCACTTCGAAAGGCACACAAACACAAAAGGAAGAAAAGAGGCAAAGGAATACTAGGTTGTCATAGGAGGAGTGTCATCACATAGTTTTCTATGGGTTACCCTCATAGATCTTCCTAGGCCCCAAACCCCATCCTAACTTACCCTAGTAGCTATGGATATTTAATATACCCCATGCTCCCTTCGGGTTTGTTTTAGTATTTTACTCAGCCTCCGATTATGCCCAATAATTTTAAATCTCTTTCAGGCTAAACTTTCAGCTTTCTCCATTCTACTGCCACGTGTTGCTGAATCGACCACTGAAGGAAAGCTTCCCTTTCGTTCTCTTCTAAGCCTCGAACTACTCCCACATGTCAATGAATTAGGAATGTTAGGCCTATTTCCATATAAATCTCTTTTGGGCCCCCACTTCCTACCACGTAGCCTTCGCCCATGCAAACTTTGGTGGGCCCCTCAAGTGGTGCGAATAACAAGAACACTACCATGTGTCTTCTCATTGCAATCTCTCATCAAAGGTTGGAGAGGATGAAATTTGAGCTATGAAATGCCACCATGTACCCATTCAACATAGCTACATGAAGGAAGGAGTTTTGTGAATGCTACTTTGCTATTTTGTGTCACGTGTTCACATAGGGTAGGCTAGACCATTTCCATCATTTGTAGGGGATGCACCTAGCTAGCAGGTGATTAGTTTCATGCTCAAGAATCTTTTTGTTACAATGACAGTGATCAATCATTGCTTCAAGAATTATGATTCATGATGAGGAATCGTTTCTATTATCGGCTCTCAGGCGGTGGATGTCCTTGGCTATATATACTACTTCTTTCAAGGAGTAGAGGGATCCAATATGTTCAAAAATATCTATGGGAGGATTTGGGAGACGCCAAGCCTTTGTCTTGTTATATGATTGTAAAGACTCACAGACTGTGCCCTTGTAATTTGGCCTTTATGTTTCTTAAGCTATTGATAACATTATACTGTGTTGTTTCTGAATAGTTTGTTTGCAACTTCAATGATTTGAACATAATGCTTAATTTAGAACCATGTTTTTGACTCTTTCTATTCAATAGAACTCTGTTCAACTTATTTTATGTTCTGAAATGAATTATTTAGGTCTTTCTATTTACTAGTGGTTATTCCGAACATAGTAGACCACTTAAGTGGGCCCTTATATCACATATATAAGATAGGTCTATCGTGCTTTATATCCAAGTCTTGGTGCATCGCCTTAGTTAGATCCTTTAATTTTATATTTTCTTCCTTTTCCCATTAAGAAACCCAGTTATAGAAGAAGTTGACTTCTTTAAAATGTAGAGGTTACTCAGTTTGGTGCAATAGGTCCCCCCTAAAACTAAGTTTCCCATAGAGGGTTGTTACCTTGCCAATTTTTGGCATCAATAGTGTTTTTCCCTGGCACACCCAATGGGACCCCAAAAAGATATGCTTGAGCTTTAGGAAAGTACATGAGCCATCAACCTATCACAAGATCCCAAATAGTAAACAATCTTAGTTTGTTGGTACCTCCATTAGGGTCAATACCAACTAGAACCCGTCATAGAAACATCCTGAACCCCCCACCAACTATGTTTCCTATCACCAACCAAAATTATGTGGCTTGGGACACTGGGAGTCCTCTTGTTGCCCCAGTAGCACCTATTGTTTGGGCCCCCATTCTAGTCTTTTCCCTCAAGTCTATTCCTAAATTTACCAGAGATGGCTTGAGAACACCTTTTGAACATCTACAAGATGTTGCAAATGTGTGTTTGGTGCATGGAGTAATAGATGAAAACAAAGCATTGAGGTTGCTTGCAGCCTCTTTCAGAGGAAAATCATCAAACTGGTATCACACTCTATCAGCTAACTCTATCGACACATGGAATCATCTTAGAGACCCCTTTTTTGATAGATTCTCAAATGATGGCGATAGATCTTCTTAGTATCACTAGCTAGAGATCATAAAGCGGGCCCCATATGAGGCCCTAACTAACTTCAACACACGGTTCCACATAAGTTGGCAAAGAGTTCAAGCTGCAATTCGCCCACCACCCGACTTGGCATTCATGTTTTACCTGAAGTCCATCAATGCCAAAATTTCCATGATGATTCAATCCCTTGGTAGAACCACGTTACTAGATGCATACAACATAGAGGTGAAGGCAGAGAACAATCTGATCAATGCTGGGAAGTTTCCACCTTGGACCATCATGCCTATATTCCCTGAGACACCAGCTTCCACCTAGGAAATGCCACCTACCGCACCAGCTGCTCCTCCTCAATATATGTACACATATGCAAGCATGCCTCAGAGTGTTGCACCTGGCTCCTTGAAGGATGAGATGAGCGACATAAAGGAAATGTTGCAGGCTATGGCCAATGAAATAACCATCATCAAACACAATCAAGCTACCCCTCCAAAGCCAACCTATCAAAGTTATCAGGGTGGAAGGTCCTCTTATCAACAAAATCAGTTCCAAGGAAGTGCTCACACAAATCCTCATGCATCAACAAGTCAAATAGTATCGGTACCTACTCCATTGCCAAATTCCAACCTAAGCTCAAACATAGAGTTGACTATAGGGAAAAACAATTTGATCAATGATGGAAACCCCTGGTGTTTCCCTTGTAGCGATTCACATATGCCTCAAAATTTCCAATGTAGTAATCTACAATAGAAGGTAGCAAAGTAGGATAGCCAAGGCATGATGTCAGATAATGGGGGCTATGTATATACCTCCCCACAAATGGAAAATGTGGCACTCACTGGTCGAATGCAAGGAATGTCTCTGGAACAAGAGATCAATATCACTCCCGATCATGCCCTCTTCTCATGGATGGAAGGAGAGGAGGCGGTGTTCACCTTTGAACCATCCACTTCAGAAGTTTTGCATGAGCAGTCTAATTACAACACATGCTTTGAAAAAGGACCCATCGATGAAATACTCGGCTCGTAATTGGTCAGTCAGTAGTCTGAAAATTATCCCAACCACCAGGCTAGTGCCCCCATGAAAGTGACACAAAGCCTTCCACAAAAGAAGACCATAACCACTAGAGAAAAGGAGCAAAAGTAGCAGAGTATGCCACCATCAAATGTGGTAGAGTAGTTAAAGAAATCACCTGCTAATGTTTCCAGGTTGTGGGAAATCCTAGCTATGCCAGAACAAAATACACTATTACAAAGGGCTCTTCAAAAAGACCTAATCGCAAGACCAAAGGAGCAATCACTTTAGGAGGAAACTACTAAATTATTTCAACCAACCAAAGTCCTTGCAAATACTGTAGAAGAAGCCCCTAAGGAATATCTTGACGAAGAATCAGCATTTAGAATTGGTGAAGAAAAACCAAAGTCAAGGCCATTTCTCTTAACCCTTATTGTGGGTAATAAATTACTACATAATTCCATGATTGACTCTGATGCCAAAACCACAGTCATGCCTAAGCTAATAGTTGAAGCCTTGGGATTAAGCTATGAACCTTTGAATAAGGAAGTCATGCAATTGAATGGTAATATGGTAAATGTTGTGGGAATAATTAAGGACCTTCCATTAACTTTGTTTGTCTACCCAAATATCACAATCAAGTAAGATACTATGATCATTGATATCCCTCTAGTTTTCGGTCTATGCCTGTCTAGAGAATTCACTTCCAAGCTAGGTGGATACCTTTCTTTAGATTGATCACACCTAATTATAAAGACCAAGCATGGATCCAAAATGAAACTAGATTCTGAACCTTTGCATCCTGAACATGTTGCAGACGAAGCTAGGGCAGTCTTTGAATTGAATCACACTTCCATAAGCAAGTGGGAGATGTACTACACAGAGCTTCTAGAAGATGAAGAAATCACCGAAGATCAGACCAAGCAAGAGGAGGTTCTCCTAGAAGTGAGTTTATTGATTTTTGAAAATGTGCCTCAACTTGCTGGCTTGAACCTCTATTAAGGACTTCATGAATTTACCCTCCATATTATGGAGTCCTTCCTTCCTTTGGTGGGAGTGTGATGGACCTTGGCTTCATTAGCAGAATGATTGCATATTGATGAGTGACAATGTGATGTCTCACTGATATGTCAATATGCGATAAATGTTGTGTCCGTGAGACTTGGGGTCATCAGTGGAACCTGATCAGTAGTCTCAATGATAGAACGATATGATCTGTTGGTGTGACTTGGGGTCATTGGTGGAACCCTTCACCGAGCTACGCCGATGGACTGATGGCAGGTGGAAGCAACTTGGTGGGGTCCACAACATAGTATACCAGTGAATGAGGATCTTGATCTATGATTGAGATTTAGCTAATCCAATGGTGCTCATTTTATTCCATGCTTAGCCGAGGTGAGTATCGATGAAATCTTGTGAACCAAGTGGAATTGTCTGATTGTTTGACACTTGGCGGAATGTGAGGTGTGTAGGCTTCGAGTACATGTCACTATTTCAGAGAAACTTATTGGGAATATTGTAGATGCTTTTTTGATTCCCTGAAATTGCACAAGACGTGTACGCGTGTCTTGGTGGACTCTGGTTGTCTGGTGATCAGATGGTTATCGCCATACTACAGTGGCCATTAGGCCATATTACAGCAGCATGGTAGGAGATGCTCAAGGCATAGTTGACCATTTTGATAGTCAAAGTGATGGATGAATGGCATGAAAACACATGGCATGATCTCATTTGTTGATTTTACATTGCTGTTGTAAATCAACAATTATTGGATGAAAGATTTATTCTTTGACAATGATATATTTGCATTTACTGTAACATTTGATTTGGCAGTTGAAAAAATCCAAATCTCGGTAATTATTTGTAACTGAATTTAATGCTAGGGCGGCCCTATGCATGTTGCAGGGCAGTTTGATCAGAGATGGAGAAAGCTTGTCAGTGAAGCATGTAATTAATTACACTCTAATATTTGTTGGTTGCAGATAAATAAAAAAGGGTAGTAGGACTAAGGTGAAGCAGAAAGTCGCGATTCATTATATGTGGTAAGAGCATTGTAATAGTGAGTGTGTTTGAACTAAAGTCTGCTACTATGAGTGAACCTTAGAAAGTGAAGTCTTTAACTGTGTATGTAATTTGTTTACTACAATACAAAGTGATTTTGCTTGGTGTGGTGGGTTTTTCTCCCGTAATGGTTTTCCCATGTATATTTGGTGTTATCTTTGTGAATGTGTTTTTATGTCTTTCCTGTTATACTATGTTTGTTCATCTCAGATGCTCAAAAGTTTTAAAACTGGTCTTTTCACTTCTCCTCTATGGTTTTAGCATTAGGAAAGTGTATTCTGCACCTTTTCTTTTCCTTTCAAGTGGTATCAGAGCCAGACCAATTGTGTTATCCTTGTTAGTAGGGCTAGTTTTCATGCTAATCCTATTTCAATGGGAGTTGTGTGAAGGAGAAACAAATACTATTTGAGATGGAGAGTACATTAGGAAGAGTAGATATTGAAAAATTCAATGGCGGAAATTTTGAGTTGTGGAAACTCAAAATGGAAGACCTATTGGTGGATAGAGACCTCTAGATTGCTATGCTTGGAACTATGCCACAAACCATGAAAAAAGAAGATTGGGATCTTTCAGATAGAAAAGATAGAGTCTTGATAAGATTTTGTCTGACCAATTCTATACTCCTGAATGTCCATGAGGAGAAGACTGCAACTTCATTATGGAAGAAGCTTGGTGATATTTATCAGGGAAAGTCTCTGGTGAATAAGTTATTCCTAAGGAAGAAGTTGTACTCCTTGAAGATGGAAGAAGGTTCATTTGTTGTAGACCATCTGAACTCATTTAATATGAGTGTTGCTTAGTTGGCATCTGTGGGTGTGAAGATAGAGGAGGAGGATCATTGCATGCTCCTATTATGTTCCTTACCTGACACATGGGACCAGCTAGTAATGGCTATTGTAATTACGACTGCTACTTTCAAGATGGAAGACGTGGTTGCTTCATTGCTATCAAAATAAATATGAAGGAAGTCTTTAGATATGGCCAAAGAGGCTCTTTCTCTTTGGGGTAGATCGAAGGAGAAAGGCAAGAAGAAGGACAAGAAGTCTAAATCCAAATCTGTAGGGAGATCAAAGTCTCCTAGTAAAAAGTCCAAGGTGAAATGCTAGAACTGTGGGCAACCTGGTAATATTCGAAAGGATTTTAAGGGGAAGAAGAAGAAGAATGAATCTCTGGACAATGATTCTTCTTAGAGTGATGTAGATGCCTTCATTGCAGCCTTGGTGACTCAGACATCAAATGATGTTTGGTTGATTGACTCAGGTGCATCTTTCCACATGACATCTCATAGAGAGTGGTTCACTAAGTAAAAAAAGTATGATGGCGGAAAGGTGTACCTAGTGAGTGACTCAACTTTGGAGATTTTCAACCATGGAAGATTCAAAATACAATTCCCTGATGGAAGAACCAACGGGATTGGTGATGTAATACACATACCAGGATTGGCTCAAAACTTACTTTCTATCAGTAAGTTGAATGATGTGGGCATGCAAGTTTCTTTCTCGAGTGGAGGCTGTAAGATGACTAGAGGTTTAATGGTGTTGGATAATGGTGTATGAATTGTCACTCTGTACAAGATGGATGCACATCATGTTCAATGTAACAATGTCTCTGTAAAGTCAAGCAAAGCTGCTCATGTAGAGAAGAAGAATGATGCTCCTCTGGGTGAAAACTCCTTGGAGGTGAAACTCCCAGTAGAGAAGATCATGTTTTGGCATCATAGACTCGGTCACATAGGTGAGAAAGGTTTAAAAACCTTGAAAAATAAAAATATTGTTGAAGGGCTTGTTGATTGTAATCTTGAGTTTGATTTCTGTGAACATTACATTTATGGAAAGAAACATCGTATTTCATTTTATTTGAGTTCTCATAAATCTTCTGGTGTACTGGATTATGTTCATTTTGATGTGTTTTGTCTAGTGAATGTTCCTTTGTTATCAAACTCTATATATTATGTTTCTTTTATCGATGATTATTCAAAAAGGGCATTTATATACTTTCTTAAAAGTAAATTAGAAGTGTTCAGTCGATTTAAAGAATTTAAAACTTTGGTAGAAAATCAGACTAGAAGGAAAATCAAATGTTTGAGGATGGATAATGGCGGTGAGTTTTGTTCTATAGATTTTGAAAGATACTGTAGAGACCATGGGATTAAAAGGCATAAAACTACACCTTATACTCCACAATAGAATGGAGTTGCTAAAAATTTGAACAAGACATTGATGGAAAAGGCAAGGAGTATGTTGAGTAGTGTTGGTCTAGAGTAGGAGTTCTGGGCTGAGGCTATGGCTACAACATGTTACCTGGTAAATTGTTCACCTTTCTTTTCTCTTTTTGAAAATACACCTTTGTAAGCATGGTCTGGTAAGAAGCCTTCTCTGAGACATATTTGTGTCTTTCGCTATGAGGCATATGCATATGTCTCAAATGAGAAAAGATCTAAATTGAGGAACAAGGCTGTTAAATGTATCTTCATTGGCTATGATGTTGGTGTGAAAGGATACAAGTTTTGGAATCCTAATACTGAGAAGGATTTGTACAATGAAAGTGTTATATTTCGTGAGCTGAAGCCTTCAATAGCTGATCCATAGTTAGAGATAGATGAAAAGGAAAAGAAGAATGATGTAGTTGAGATTCTTCAAACTCTAGAAAAAGAGGAACTACATGTACCTGAAACTGAGGAGAGCTCTAGTAGCTTTGAGAGTTCTGAAGAAGAAGAACCAACACCTCAGCCAGTGAGAAGGTCTACACATGAAATACATTAACCTGATAGGTATGGATTTTCTATGTTAGATTTGAACTATGCCTATGCTTTAATTACTAGCACTGATGAGCCTAGGACTGTGAAAGAGGTGATTAATATGTCTCATTCAAATTCTTGGTTGGAAGCTATGAATGAAGAAATGGAATCATTAAAGAAGAATGAAACCTTGGATTTGGTGCCTTTTCCTAAAGGGGGAAAGCCTGTTGGCTGTAAATGGGTATTTAAGAACAAGACTAGTCTGGATGGAAGTGCTGAAAAGTATAAAGCAAGGTTGGTTGCAAAGGGATATTCCTAGGTATAGGGAATTGATTATGGAGAATTTTTTCCCTTGTAGCTAAGTTGACATCTATCAGATTTTTGTTGTCACTTGCAGCCGTGTATGCCTTAGAAATTGAGCAGATGGATGTGAAAACAACATTTTTCAATGGAGAGCTGGAAGAAGAAATTTATATGTCCCAACCTAAGCATTTCATTGAAAAAGGTGAAGAAAACCTGGTCTACAAGTTAAAGAAATCTCTATATGGTTTGAAAAAATCACGCAGAATGTGGTACCAGAAATTTGACACTTTTGTGTTGTCTATGGGATTTTTGAGATCAAAATCTAATCATTGTGTGTATTACAAATTTGAAAATGATCGTGTGCTTATCATCACTTTGTATGTGGATGATATGTTGTTCATAGGAAATTGTAAGACTATGATTTTTGATCTTAAGTCTCAGTTGTCCACAAAGTTTGAAACGAAATATTTGGGTGTAGCAAGGTATATTTTGGGGATGGAAATAACTAGGGACAAAATGAATAGAAAGCTTTGGGTCAACTAGAGTAAGTATATTAACACTTTTCTGGAGAGATTTGGTATGAATGATTGCAAGAAGTTAGTTGTTCCAGTTTTGTAGGGAATGAAGCTATTTGTTGAAGACTCTCCAAACTCTGCTACTAAGATGGAGGTCATGATTAGGATGGCTTAGGAAAGTTCTATTGGAATTTTAACATATGCAATGGTCTGTACAATGCTAGACATTTCCCAAGCATTGGGAGTACTCAACCAATTTATGGAAAATACAAGGACATATTGGGATGTTATGAAAAGAGTGTCTAGATATCTTAGGGGGACTTCAGAATGTGCTTTGTGTTACCATGGAAATTTGGTTGGATCACAAAGAACTCTCATCACTCATGGATATGTGGATTCTGATTGGGTAGTGGACATTGACAATAGAAGATCCATTAGTGGATATACTTTCATGTTAAATGGTGGCGCAATTAGCTGGATGAGCAAGTCACAAGCTATAGTCGCTTTATCCACTATAAAGGCTGAGTACATGGCAGCAACTCATGCCTACAAAGAAGTTGTTTGGCTTGGTCATTTGTGTTCTGATATTGGTTTTGATGTAGGGCAGATTACTATTTTTTGTGATAGTTAAAGTGCCATTTGTTTGGCAAAAAAACCAACTTTCCATGCCAGGACGAAACATATCAATGTGTAGTATCACTTTTTTAGAGATATGGTGGAGGATGAAAAGGTCTGTTTATAAAAGGTGGATACTCTAAAGAATGTTGTTCACACATTGAAAAAGCTAGTGAGCACAAACAAGTTTATATGGTGTGCAAATTCAATGGGCCTTGGGGCCTATGATTGTCAGTAAATTCGAAGTTTGGAGGAAGTCAGTAAGTCTTCGTCAAGTGGGAGCTTGTTGGAAAATGTGCCTCAACTTGCTAGCTTTAACCTCTGTTAAGGACTTGATGAATTTACCCTCCATACCATGGAATCCTTCCTTCCCTTTGGTAGGAGTGTGATGGACCTTGGCTTCATCGAAAGAACAATCGCATATCAGTGAGTGACGATGTGATGTCTCACTGATATGATGATATGCAATAAGCATTGTTTCGATGAGACTTGGGGTCATTGATGGAACCCGATCGATAGTTTCAATGATAGAACAATATACTTTGTTGGTGTGATTTGGGGTCATCAGTGGAACGCTTCACCGAGCTATGTAAATGGACCGATGGCAAGTGGAAGTGACTTGGTGGGGTCCACAACATAGTGTATTGGTGAACATGGATCTTGATCTATGGTTCAGATTTAGCTAATCCAATGGTGCTCATTTTATTCTGCACTCAATCGAGGTGAGTACTGACAAACTTTTGTGGATCGAGCAGAATTTTCTGAGTGTTTGACACTTGGTGGCATGCAGGGTGTGTAGGCTTCAAGCACGTGTCACTGTTTTAGAGAAACTTATCGGGAATATTGTAGATGCTTTTTTGATTCCCCAAAATTGCACAAGATGTGTATGTGTGTCTTGGTGGACTCTGGTGATCTGGCGATCAGATGGTTATCGCCATACCACGATGGCCATCAAGCCATACCACAGTAGCATGGTAGGAGATGCTCAAGGAATATTTGATCATTTTGATAGTCAAAGCAATGGATGAATGGTGTGACGACATGTAGCACGATCTCATTCATTGATTTTACAGCGCTGTTGTAAATCAATGATTTTAGTCAAAAGCTTTATTCTTTGACAGTGATATATTTGAATTTACTATAAGATCTGATTTGGCAGTTGACATAATCCAAATCTAGGTAATTCTTTGTAACTAAATTTAATGTTGGGGTGGCTCGATACATGTTGCAGGGTAGTTTGATCAAAGATGGAGAAAGCTTGTACATGAAGCATTTAATTAATTACACCCTAGTAGTTGTTGGTTGCAGATAGATAAAAAAGGGCAGTAGGACTAAGGTGAAGCAGAGAGCTTAGATTCATTGTATACAGTGAGTGTGTTTGAACTGAAGTTTTTTGTTGTGAGCGAACATCAGAAAGTGAAGTCTGTAACTATGTATGTAATCTGTTTACTATAATACAAAGTGACTTTTCTTGGTGTGGTGGGTTTTTCTCCCATAAGGGTTTTCCCATGTATATTTGGTGTTATCTCTATGAATGTGTTTTTTTGTCTTTCCTATTATACTATGTTTGTTCATCTCAGACACTCAAAAGTTTTAAAAATGGTCTTTTCACTTCTCCTCTATGGTTTTAGCATTAGGAAAGTGTATTCCACACCTTTTCTTTTCCTTTCAATTGACAAAGGTCCTTCTAGAAATTGTCATACCACTAGACTATAAAATTATTTCATTGATTATAAGGATCAAGCAATCTCAAAAGTGGTAGAAAAATCCAAAGGGTTTTTGATGACCAAACCATGGTTACTACATTCAGATGGTGCAAGATACAAGGTTGGTACATAAGCTAAAATAAACTTGACTTCCCAAAATAGAAAGGATAAAATCATGTCCCTTCGACCCCGTTTTTCCTATCCTAGTGACCAAGTTGAATGTGGAGGCCTCATAATAATTTTGAGCCCAATAGAGAAAATCCACATCAAGCAAAAAAATCAGTTTGGGATTTTTGAACTAATCAACAACCAAGTTCAAAAGGATGGACATAAAAGATCCTCCGAAGGAAAGGTTCGAGACCTAATTAAGAGCTTTGGAACTTCCAATATTTAAGTTGTTCCTCAAGAAAAAAATGATGATACACAAGGCTTGGCCAAAATTGGATCTCAGTCCGAACTGGTACTAGACCTGATGTACAGCCAATGCTCTAAGTGGATGATACTCCAGCTCACAAAACTAGGTGATGGAAAGAGTTGGCAAGTATTCGATAGTGGTGAACACATCACCTTGGTCACTTCACAACTAGGAGAGGTTACAAACCGATTCCAATCAGGGATGGTCAAATGCAAGGACAAATAAGAAGCACAATAGGAACTTTGTGAGTTTTCAAGGAATTTGGTCACTTCTCAGGGTCCCCCTTTTGGAAGTACTAAAAATAATAAGAGGAAGTTTGTAACAATTGAAGGTGATTATGCCCATAGTCAAATCAAAAGAGGTAAATAATTCTAAAGTCAGAGGGAGCATCCTACATCAAGATGAAGAAGGATGCACATATTTTTCAAAATAAAATGAACAATTGTTGGCTTGGTCGTATGAAATATTCATGTAATATGATCCCAAAATCATCCAATCAACTTTTCAACCAAAGAGAGGTCGGATCGGTGTGTCAAACCAAAGGTCTAGCGAATCTCAGGACTAAAGTTTCAATCAAGCCTAAAATTCAAAATTTTGGCCTCATTCTAGTCCAAGAGAGTCTAGGCCAAACACCAACGAGGAATTATCACTCACCACCCTCTATTGAATAAATTTTAGGTGACATAGCAGGTGCAAGCGTGCTATCCCTATTTAATGACCATTTAGACCAGACGCTGGATGGCAAGGGTCTAGTGGTAATATGCAGTCAACAAGAATCAAGAAGTAATAAGCACGGGAAGTCTAATGGTAAGAAGGGTCTGGCCATAATGATTCAAGCAACACAAGACATTCAAATTAAAGAGCATAGAAAGAAAAATGTAAAGGGTTTCCCATCAGGGGAATTCACTTTGAAATTATAAAAGCTCAATTCAAAAAATCCTACCATGTAGATATGTAATTAGTGTGTTTTTTTTCTTCTTTGTTCTTTTGTTTGTTCAACCAGTCTTCCCAAATCAGTGATACAACAAAGAATTACAATGCAATACAAAAATAACACATATGCCAGAGGGGTTTAAAAAATAAAATCAAAGCAACAAGGCAAAGATGTTTTACACAATCTATATTTTCATTATATTTATGTACTATGAAGAGTAGAATAGAAAAATGGCCTTGAGGCCGTGCTTCAAAAGAGTATATACTTATATCGCAAAAGCCTTTTCTAGGCTATATACAAAACTAACAAAATTTTGATCTTAATGTAGCAAAGGAGAAAATTTTCAATCTTCCATAGGAGGAACAACATCAACATCATCCAATACCACCTCATCTTTGGTTTCACCAGTAGTACCATCTAGAGCAACATTGGCAGGTGGTGGAGGGAACACCAGGCTCTTGAAGTTAGTATACCAATCAATATTGTAGAATGGCACCATGTTGTAGATCCAGAGTAGAAAGTAAAAAGCACAAGAAACCTTCTAGCGATGGAATTATTATGAATGAAGGTGAAAACCACTCAAAATCAGCAACCATGGAACGACTGCATCCTCTTGAACAAGCTGGTGAAGCTCTCTTGCAATCGGTATCCTACCAAAGGTAGCATGTGCTAACACCTCTCCAAGGCCATTTAGGTACTTCTTCAGAAATATTTTTGTCACCAATTGGATGCTAAGCAGCTTGGGGACTTGAATTTCGAGTAGCGATGCCATGAAGTATGAACTCACATCATTATTTACCCTATACTTGTCCTCGTATTTGAGGCAGTCACGACCAATGACCCATTTCATAGCCACGATGGCCAAATAATGTTTATTCTTCATCATCGTTTTCAAATGCCTATTTGAAATCTCACCAAGGAAATCCATTTGTGGTTTAGGAGAGGTCAGACTGATGGGGGTGTCCATGGCATCATATACTATATGATTGTCAAGTAGAAATCCTATGCAAAGTGTCTAAATTCAAACTCTATGCTAAATATTGTGCAGACTGCAATTACAAAATGCTAAGCCAATCGCCTAATGAGGATTCTGCTAAAAATTGCTAAGTTAATCTCCCTACTGACTAGACTCCTATTTATAGAAGCATTAGGGATAAGCATGGTAATCTACATACCATAAGCATGAGGTTAACCAGGTACTACCTCGAATACTGCACCAATTCTCACTCAAATTTTTCATGAAGTTGTGATTGCAGGTATGATTTGATGTAGGCAAGCTAATTAATTAGCACAAGCTACTGGCAACATTTGATGGTAGCCTTCTCAGTTAGATGATGAGGTGTCATCCTTCTGAGTGTTCCTCAAAGCCTAAGAAAAGATATAGATCTGTGTGATGGTTATTTCCTACTTTGGCATAATCATTCCATTCGGGGTATTAATTACCATGGCATACAATGCCTAACCTACTTTCAAATCATCAGCTCAATTTCTAAGAAAAATCACATCGAGGGTTGCGAGTACTTCAGGTCATCATGGAACCTTTTCATTTCAAAATAGTAGGCATTTTGCTTTGCATAAACCTAAGGGTCAACAATACATGTCGAATTTAATGTAGGAAAAAGAAACCATCATCTACCACTCAGAAGAGGACAAAAAATATAAGGATTGCATGCAACTATTTTAAAGGAAAAAAGGGATTTTGAATACAAGAACTATTCAGATAATTTTGAAGTGCAGAGTTGCTAAAAGGAAAGTAGCAAAATTTCAGTAGTTCAAGATAAAAATTGCATCCACTATCCATAAAGTAACCCAAAACCCATAGATGAATGAATCAAGCCAAGCATCTCAAAGTTTGGTCAATGTGATAATCAGTGCACCTATGGTCAATATCTTCGAGGAGCAGAAATCCTATGCTACCCTAGGGATTCCAGATAAACCAAAATGGGTTCACACACAAGCGGCTAAGAAGGGTCAAATTAGAGATGCTAGTCTGATAAAGGAAGAGTGGGATAATATCTATGATCTTGTCCTCAAGACTAGCCCTAAAGGTCTTAGGGAAGCTGCTTTTGCTAGGATGAAGAAATCCCAAGAAAACAAACTAGCATTCAAGCAATGGCAATGTAGACTTCCCCAATATATGGTCCCTTATGTGCCCCACTACCCAGAGATGATTAATGGAAGTGTTCACTGCTTCAATTCGATGACTGGTGCCATTGAAAGAAGAAAATTAAGGGTGGTGCTAAGCACAGAGGCTCTTAGGCACATGTTGTGTGTTCCCAAAATGGGGACCAAAGAGCAGCTGATGGAGCACTCTAGCCAGAAAAAGGGTTATGAATTCTGGAGGACTAGGGGAGGTGCCCTCAACTTTTGTAATATTGAGACCGGGAGACCCCAGGATAGAAAACAACCATTGAAAATTATGAATCATCGTCTCGACTATAAACAAGAAGACATGAAGGATGTTATCTCCATGATAGATTTTGTGTGCAGCTTTGATAATGATGAGATCATGTTTGAGGCTTAGTTGGGCCTAGGTTTCCAACTCCAGATGTAGAGGGAGCCTTTTTGGTATGATTTCACAGAGATGATTATCAAAGACATGAAAAAGAAGATTGGCAAGTTCAAAACTATGGGAAAATTCAGGTATCCTTCTCTTCTTGCCTAAATGTTTCTGCATCAAAATCCTGATTTCTTTAGGGAAACAATGGAGTTGGCAATATTTGATGAAAGAACGCATCAGAAGCCGGTTTTGGTATGGAATCCCATCATTTGTTCGACTTATGATTATTATGAATTTTTCAAAAAAATTCCTTGATCCGATTTTACACGACCTAAGTGAGGATGGTGACTATTATCACCTATCTGGCGATCAGACTAGCTGGATGTGATCCCTATTCCCTAAGTGTGACTGGTTCCTTGGTGAAGATTTCACATGTGTCTAAGTGCATGGCTTTTGTGAATAGCTACTATGACTCCCCGCATCCCCCATTGATCAGTTGTTAGCCCTTGAAGCCTTTTGACATATGGTTCTTATGGACTAGATCTTTTGCTCCGACCCGAAGAAGAAGAAGAAAGTATTTTTTGATTTCCCCATGAACTACAAAATAGTGATCATGGTAAAGAGGAGATCAGCAGAGCTACTTCAGGCTAAGTTGGAACACCTTGGGTTGGTTTTTATTTGTGATAAATGGGACTACAACCTCGAGGATGATTTGGGTGACACATCTATTAGGGTGAAGCATAGCCCTCAGCCATACTGGGAAGCACAGAGAAATCCGATTGAAGATAACCAAAAATTTTGGGTGGGCTTGGAGCTCATGCCAACAAATAATCAAAGGTCATCATGGCTCAATTTCTACCTCATTA
>CM021107.1:372640297-372752823 GCA_007115665.2 Sequoiadendron giganteum | reverse complement strand
TTCTTATTATCACGGATTTCAACCTAAAGTGTTGCTTTTATGAGAATGTGTTTGTGATGTTCAACCTCTTGTGTGGTTGAGTTGTTGAGAAGGTGTTCCAAATGTTGTGTTTTTCTTATGGTGTTAGGTTTCTAAGTGCTTTTGAGAAAATTTGAATAAAAGAGGAAATAATGTGGTGAAGAGTGTTTAGTGTGATAGAGTGTTGTTCAATGTTTTTATCAATATTCTCCATGCATGAATATATTCCTACACAACTCAAGTATGTTTCTTAGAGGTTTTATATCTAGATTTTATTATTCTAGATAGTTTTGCAAAGAAATTTGTGTTCACTAGTGTATGAACTATGAAAGTAGTATTGTCTAGGAGAAATGGTTTTGCTCCACATTTCTCCACAGTGAGGTTTTTGGTCTTATGGATATGAAGGTGTGCTTATATTGATAATATCTATCTTCAATATGAGTTTTTCTCTTTTGGTGCTCCACAAGGTTGGATTTAGGGATTGCAATGTGTGGAATGTTAAGTGGGTGTATAAGATGAGTATATTCTTTAGGTGAATGTTTTTGCAAAGGATTTATTGGATTTAGGGTGTTGATGAAATATATTAGATTGTGTTCATGTTTTTTGTGTGGTACGTGAGTCATATTTGGATCAAAGGAAGTGTGTAATTAATTGTTTATTGGTGTTAACATATGTTTGACCAGCCTTCGGTGTTTACACTAATTGCAGATGTACTTAAATGTTTTTGGAAGCATGGTGTGGAATTTTTGTGTGGATTTAGGTTTGAGTTAAGGTGTGAAGTACTGGTTTTCCTTCATTCCTTTCCACTACGGGAATGTTTTGGTGCTAACCTAAATTGAATTTGTACATTTGAGGTGCATATACGACATTGTAGATTGTTTTCAAGGTTGCAGATGGTATATATGTGTGATGAATTGATGAAGGAAGAGTGTGTTAACTGTGTAATGAAAAGTATTGAGATGTGAAGTGTGAAATTGTGAAATGCAGTGTGAGATTTAATTCTTGTGACTACTGGAAGTAGTGAGTAGAAGGTATTTGCATTCTTCAGAGAGAGTGAATGTATTGATGAAGTAGTGATGGAAGTTTTCTATTGCTCTTAGATGGATTTATCATTGTAACAATATTCTTTCTTCTTATTTCTAATCTAATAGTAATCTATTGGTAGTGATCCTTCTTTTCTTTTGAGAAATGAACCCTCTAGTAGTGAGCATATTGTATTTGATGTTGCAATTACTTTAGATTGTGAGATAATCCTCACCACGGTTTTTTCTTTGACTTTCTATGTAAATCTTGTGTTCTCATGTGATTTTATGTGTTTGCATTACTTTTTCTCATGTTTACATTTCTAATGCATGATAAGGGTTTAAAGGTTGTTAAGGGTTTAAGGAATAATGTAGATCTAAATTTTAATGAGGGTTTACTATTTTAATGAACAACTAATTCACCCCGTCTTAGTTGTCTTGTGTAATGCCCAAAATTTCTTTAACAATAAGTTGTAAAGGAGTCCTAATTTTTTTTTTTGTGTATTTCACTTCTCTACTTAGTACAATTTAGGATTGTATTAACCAATAATTTATAATTCTTATTCCTGTGAACCTACTATAGCACCCAATTATTAAAACACACAAATCTAGCACTAAGCTCATAAATAATTCATTTGATGCTAGCTCCCAACCCTTCTTTTAAATTTTATAAAATTGACTTCATTTAGAAGCCTTCTACTAGGCTACATTTAAAGTTATACAAACATAAATAAATACATATGTATGTATGTATGTATGTATGTATGTATCCTAGTGAAAGATAGTTTCTAGATCCTTGATGCTCAAGACATCAATTATGTAAAATCACCAATATATATAAACCTACTTAAAGCATATTATAGAATGATATAGATAATGTTATTACATAGATAGATGAAAGTATGATTGGAAAAAAAATAGAACTAAAGGGCATGACCATAACTATGCTCTAAGAAGTATTGCTTAATTTAGGTATTAAGCTCTCTTTTAGAAAAATTAGTGATGTGCAACTTATTAAAAGTTGTGATTAAGGGGCGAGTGGTGTAAGTGAACTGGTGGTGTTTTCTGCACAACAACAACTTAGACAGAATATAATATCCTATCTCTCTTGAAAGGTAAATCTCTATCAACAAGCCTCAAGAGATAACCCCAAGGTCTCTAATGACAGGTCTTGACAATGCATAAAAAAACTTAGATAATATGTGAAATTTCTGGTAATCACAACGGGCCTTACAAAACAACTAGTGGAGGTTTCAAACTTATCAAATTTACAATATTTTTTTATGCTTTTAATCCTAAAACTAGCACAAGTTTTAAAACAAACAATAAAAGATAAGGGTTTAGAGAGAGAATCTATTCTAATCTAACTTCTAAGATAAATCATAATAATGGTGAAAGTTGTGAATAGACAAATCTCCGAGAAACCAATCTCTGTTTGATCAAGGACAAACCTGCAACTACACAAAAATAGTGCAACCTTCCGAGGAAATCAAAAAATTTCTAGACTATGAATATTTTCCCACATACCCGATGATTGGCATAATGTAAATAAACCTTCATAGTGGAACTTAGCACAAAATGAGGCCCAAACTAACTTTTCATGAAAATTTACAATCAGAAAATTACTAAAAGTATGGATCAGAGATCGATCAACATTCTTCACACTTCACCATTTCCATGAAAGACCTAAAAGCTAATATTCAACATGGAATTATAAACTCCAGAGAAATTTTAAAGATAAAGAATAAAAAGAACCTTGCAAAGATAAAGCAAACCAAGAGAGAACACCAATGGGCAATTTCTTCACTATATTAAATCACCCAAAACTTGCAACAATTCTTACATTCAAAGTTCTAGCATTTTCTCTCAAATGAATAATTCCTATCTTAACTACAACTATTACAATAATGTTTAACTCTTCTAGAAATGTCTAACCCAAACTAATGAAGCTAAGGCTTCAATTTAGAGCCAAACATTCCCCAGGGTGACCAAAAAAGAGGGCCCATAGAGCTAGGTGAGCCATGCATCCGAATTTACTATGTTTAGCCAACTATGCAAGGTGAATGGAAGATTCCATTGAATAAGAAAAAATACATTTTAGAAATATAAGAGTGAAGTCCTGAAGTGATTTAAAGCCATCTGGCACATCCTATTTTTGGAAGAAACCCAAAATTCATCATCCCTTGTCTATCTAACATGGATTCCTAAGTGGCGCCTCGTTGTCTGGCATCTTCTATCTGGCTGGCATCCAATTTTTGAGTTATTTCTTTACATATCTACAATATTTCCTTTACATCCGCTGGATCTGGAACTAGAATAAATTTTATTTTTATTTTGTGACTACTAAATTCCTCCAAGTATTGTGGCATCACTTTATTCCATTCAATTTGTAACTCTTGGTACTTGTCCAACTTGGAAATATAGATAGTCGCATCCTCTAGGTGCTCTTTTGCTATTGGAGAATTATCCAAAGGGGCATAAACCTCATGCCACCAAGCTTGTATCCTATCATCATTCAAATGCTTTTGGTCAAACTTCCTCCTCCTAGTCATTATATCTAGGAAACTAACACAACTACTTGAATCTCTTTCATCTTGCCTTGTAGTTTCATGATTTTCTTCAATACTTTTTTGAGTTCTTTCTGTAATTCCAAACCTCGATCCACTCCTTCACTTTTCCAATCTCATCCTTGGAAAAGACATTCAATTCAGTTAATGAATCCTTAGGAATTTGCAAAATTTTCTTTAATTCTTTAGTTGTAAGCTCATCAACCTTTCTACAATCTGCAACAAATTGTAAAGTATGTTCCAAAAAATTAGAGGCACTGGTGTGAACCTAGAGAATTTGTCCAATTACCTCATCTCCTCTCTTTCTGTCATCTTGAAGCCACTCCTAAGTATTATGAACTTAGCTCTTTATTTGTTCGATCTTCGAGACTACCTCTTTAGGAAAAATTCCTTTTGGTAGAGCATTGTCACCCCAACTACCTGCAATGGCCTCATCAAATGTTGGACATATTTATAGACATCATTCAATTATTTTGGTAGCTTCTGCTTCTCCTTTGTTTCCTTATCTAGTCTTCTTAGAATTTCCTAAGAAGAGTCTCAGAATTATTCCTTTTCTTGTTTATTGGTAGTTGGTCCAAATTTAATTGTTTCTACTTTGTAGTCCAATGGCCTGATTTAATCTTTGAATTTGTCACTGGCCGGTACTGCTACATGGATAATTCAATTATTGAATTCATCATAGGAAAGAATCAAGATTACTTTTTCCCTCTTCCTTTGCTTTGATTGCCCCCATTGTTCCAACAAATTTTCCCAATTGGGAGTCACTTCTTGCACAATGATTGTCTTCTTATTTATTCTTTTCTCTTGCAAATTTTGAACAACAAGTCACTCTGTATTTACTTATGTCTCCTGATCCCCTTCAACTTGAGTCAGAGTGTTAGCAACCTCTTTGATACTTATCTCTTTATTAATTTAATCATCAACCTTGTCCTTCTTTGGAGACTTAGACTATCCCTCCTCCTGGACAACCTATGATTCTATATTTTTACTTTGATCTCCAGAAGTAGATGGCCCCACATCTTGCATTATTTTTCTCCATTCCCCACTATTGGGGGTAGAAATCTCCTCATCTTCTGAATCCTTAGGCTCAAGGTTACTTGATACATCACCCTTGTCCATGGCAACTTCTTTTGATATATGTGTTCTAAGAGGGGATAGGGGAGGAATACTACCCCTCACTGGTAGTTCTTTATGCACCTCTTCTCTAGTAACCCCTCCTTCAACAATTGGGGAGGAATTTTGCTGAGGAGAGTTTCTCCTAACATATATTTGTGGCTTTTCTTCAGATATTTCCACCTCCACAACCTTAGTCGAGGAAGGATCGACAGTGGCTATGTCATCCTTCTTTGTCTTGGTTCCCTTCTACCTTTTAGTGGCCAACATTCTCTTTCTTGTTGGTTGTGGTGTCCTTCCCTCTTTGTTTGTTGAAGTTCTTTTGCCTTAGGAGATGGCTTCTCTCTTTGTCTTGATGGACCCCGACTCCTGGTTCTTCTCTTTATTCACATTGGATTCTTGCCCTCCTATTCTTCATTGGTATGCGGTGCTGAAATATCACCTCTTTCTCCTTATACTTCCCCCTCAGAGTGGAATTCCAGGTCTCCAATCAGGTTATATGTAAACTTTGTGTCATCAACCTCTAGTTGTTGAAGTTTTACTTTCCTTAGGAGATGGCTTCTCTCCTTGTCATGATGGAACTTGACTCCTAGTTCTTCTCTTTATTCACACTAGACTCTTTCCCTCTTGTTATTCATCATTATGAGGTGCTCAAATATCACCTCTTTCTCCTTCTGCTTCCCCCTCAGAGTGGGATTCTAAGTCTCCCATTAGGTCATATGTAAACTTTGTGTCGTCAACCTCTAGTTCTTGTATTCTTTGCTTCACCCATTGCCTAGAATACTCCCTGACTAGCTTAGTTATATGGTTAAGATTTGTTGCCTCTTCCTTTGACTAGCTTATTGATGCCAAAGGCCTATTCCTAAATGTATCATAGTACTTTCATTGTACCAAATCCTCCTCATCATCATGTACCTAATCAAGCACTTCTATTACTTTATATAATCTTATCATTTAGAGGGGCATTCGAGAAAACCTTCTTCTGAGGACTTCAAAGTCATCTCTGCAATTTGCCCAATAGTCCTCTATATGGTCCTTATGCCTGAATGTTCTATTGGATTGGCTCATGACTCTACCATATGGATCAAACTTTCTTTTGGTTGAATGAGAGTATAATTCAAATCGTGCCAACTCTTTCTCAAAATTTTGGGCACTTTGAAGGGAAGGGCATGATTCTAGAGTCCCAATTCTGAGGGGGAATTTTTCTCCCAATCCATTTTTCTTAATAACTTGTTGCATAATTTCTCCAAAGGTCACGATTTGACTTGTGAGTTCCAACATCAGAAGCTTGTTGATGGGATATAGGCAATCTAAGTGGAACAGCGGGAGATCACTATACCCAGATTGTAGGTAAACTTCATAAATTGGATGAACCATTATACATATTGCTTAATAAAATCCATAGCCTCAGAAGATATTCTAACATGAAGGGCATCCTACAAGTGTCTAGGAATGTACATAAACAATTCATCATTTTCCCTTCGGTATTTGGTGGTTTTATACTGCAATTGAGGATGCATATCCCAAATCCTATCTTTTCCCAATGTTCCCTAACAATTGAGCCCTTTGTATTTAGTTTTTCTCACCAACATATATACCATATATGATGGCATGGTAAATTTATTTGTCTCCTGCACACTTCTCAATTGAGCATCTAGAGTGTTGCTAATAATTTTGGGCCAATGGTAATTCTTATTAGCAAGAATTTATGTAATGGGGCAGAACATCCATGTTTGGAAGATATGTGCTTCTTCAATTCCCATTACCCTACCTAGGAGGGTTATGATATCATGGTTCTCCATTTTTACATCACTTTTGTGTAACTATTTTGGAAATTTGGAGAAGTGAGGTTTGGGCTTCAGGATCCATTCATTGTTCATGATCTCAATGGCTCGGTTTGGATCTTGATCGTAGAATTTGATTGCCTCCCCAATGTTAATTTTCTCGATCAAGTGGTGATGTGAGGCAATGTTGAAGATCTCTACAATAGACTCCTTAGTTAGATTGGCCATGACCCTCCCTTGTGGCCCAACTATGATTCTTGTGCTGGAGTCATAATGCCTTGCACATTCAAGATCTAACTCTAGGCATAATTTTGTTGGGGAAACCCTTTTGCTTGTGCCAAACCTGTATAAGTGATAACTTGTGCTAACTGTGTGAGAGAATCACCATATGTCCTCTTATGAAAATCATCATAATCAACATTTCCCACGTTTGTTTCTACAATCTTAGACCAAACATAAGATATCTTGGTTTCTAGCCAGATTCCCTTGAAGTCATACTTCATCCTTTCTTGTCTTTTCTAGACCTCCTCTTGCACCAGAGCAACCTTTATCTTGGTGGCCTTATTGGAACTCAATTAATCTTTCATTTGTTAGAGAAAATCCATAATCACTCAAATGCATGTAAATTTGTAATATCTTTAAGAAAATGTAAGAGGAATGATCTACTTCATCTAATGATATGTAAATGGACCAAATATGACCATGAAAATTCTTCAAGCATATGCTTGCACAACAATTGCACTTAGTCTTGCATGGAACCTAAGAAAGTTTGGATAATCTGAGTAGGCTCAAATTTTCTAACCAGACTAAGGTTCGGATAATTTGAGCTACCTCAGATTTTCTAAAATTTCTTAATCTGTGCATTTTAACCTTTGAATCATATGGAATTTGAAAGATGAAGTTTCAATAGTGAAAATGAGACAATTTCTATCATAAAATTCCTAAAATTTCTCCTCAAGATTAATTTTCTTAAAGTCTTATCTTGTTTCAAGTATTGAAGAAAAGAATCCATAAAACTCGGGAATTTTAAAGGACCTCGAATTGGCCGAGTGGATCAGGATTTAGGTAATCCAAGCAAGCTCAGAATTACCAAACTTCGGGGGTAGCCTTTGAAACTTTGTCAAGAGGCATGAAGGAAGATTCAGTAAATCCGAGGGGGCTCGGATTCTTCGAGCAGATTAGAGCTCGCAAATTCTAAGCTACCTTGTGGTTTTCGAGATTTGCTTGGGACCGCAAAATTTTCACTAAGTGATGGTTTTTTTTCCACCAAACATAAAAGGAAGAGATGGAATCCATCTTTGAAACTGAATACTTATTCCTTCACACAATTTATTTTAGAGACTGTTGATATCATTTCACATTCAAATCCAGTGCATAAAACTAGGATATACTAGACAAGGGTTTAAAACTCGTTCCCTTCAAAACTTAGCATCATTTCAAATTTAAATTTCAATTCAATAAGTAAGAAGAGGCATGAAATAAAAATTCAAAGGGTTCTTAATGACCTTAATTCATGAAATGCATAAGAGTTAGAACCCTTCCCAAATCAATGAAAAAAAACCCATGAACAAAGAGAACTTGAAATGGTGAAGGTGAGGAATAATTTGAATCTGAACTCAAAGCTTCTACGAATGATCAAATATGAAAAAACAACCAAGAAAGCTTGAAATGGATCAAATCCATTCAAAATTTATCACAATCATACCTTAAAATAATGCTCAATGGAGAGAGTGAGGACAAATCAACTAGAAAACCTTCGAAAATCCCAAGAATGACTCCCAATGGCACACAAATTGAAAGCAAAAAGCTTGATTCGTGGGCGAGATGGAGGTGAATTTCTCTAATTTTTTCAGTAGAAAATGTGAAATGAGGAAAAGATCGACTAATTATCCTTTCATTTCAAAAATCACTCATAAAAACCACCATTAATGTCTGACGGTATGATTCAACAAGTTTGAAAAAATGAAAGGAGGCTAGATTCTGGGTAATTCGACATACCTTGGATTATCTGATCAGACTAGAGTTTGGATAATCCGAGCTACCTCGAAATTTCCAAGCTTCAACCATACTTAGCCAATTTCCCCCAAAATAAAAAATTCGAAGTGTTGGTTCAATCCTCAAGAGCATGGAAGTTGTCAGGAATTGCAAGGAAGCATCTTAAATGTAGGATAACACATTATGCCCATGGATGACCCAAAACCAAGACCAAAAGACCAATCCCTTAAGGGGATAAAGTCAGGACCCTAAGACAAACACACAAAGAAAGAAAAGAAAGAAAGAGGGTCCCCGCCCTCAGTGGGGTATGTGTGCAAAAATTTCACAAAAAATGGTGAATTCATTGGGGAATGCTCCAGAGCATTTCAATGACAAGCAGGAATCAAGAACGAAAACCCTAGTTTCAGTCCCATATTAAACCACCTAACCAATGAAGCTTCAATGTCGAGAGACAAGCAAGTACCTCCTATGCTAGAATCCTAGTGTGTGTATATGCATTCATTTCCTTCCTTTGTCTTTCGCAAGGAATCAAGGTCAACAAGGTCAAGCTATGTAAAGACTCTAACTTCAAAAGCATCCTAGATAGAGCTTTGCTGCTAGTCAACCATCCATAGCCCTAACGAGGTTATCACTTTGACCCTCCCAAACATATTTGTACTACCAATCGAGAGTCTATAGCCCCGGTACAAATATTTAGATACTTATGATAGGTTGAATTCATTCCTTTTTTGATGCTCCATATTTCAAATTTTCTTTTCAATATTCTTTCTTTTAAACTGATGACCAATGAAGTTCATGCTCAGGGCTGGGAATCACAATAGTATTGAAGTAGAGGTAAGATTTTTCACTTAACCAGGCTTTCTAAAGAACCCGCAACAACTTCAGGTTTATGAAGATGTGTTCATAAAATATAAGATCCGGGCACATTCCGGAACTACTTAATCTAAGGACCTATCCACTTTAACATTAAGCCCGCATGACATTAAATAGGTATTTTCACTGCGCTATCCTGGAAGGATGATTAGAGTTTGTAAAGGAAATACTTGAAACAATTCTAGATAGCACCATGACTGCTGTGCAAATGCCCCAAGCCCAGAGGAGAACAGGGAGACCCAAAACCAAAACCAAAACCAAAGCAAACCCACACCAAAAAGTTAGAACAAACCCACACTCAAAAACTAGAAGGGGAAAAGTAGACCAAGCAATACAAAGCAAACAAAGCGAACACCTAAACTAACTATTTATAGAAGGAGAGAGTTGCAAGCAACTCATGAAAGAAAGTAATGCTTCAGATATTACCCATTGATAGGAAATGAGACATCCTCCCCAATGAGAGTTTTCAGGCAAAAAACATTATCTCTCAGTATCTCAAAGATCTAAAAGGGGTCGAGTCAAATTTTATCAAAATTTCCATGTCCCCCCTTCTTATCATGTGCTTTGTCCCTGTACCAGACCAGATCAAAAATTTTGAAAGCCTTAACACTGGATTTTCGGTCAAACCACCTTTTGATGATGCCTTGATGTTTAGCAAAGTTTTCCAATGCTTCATCTCTCTTCTCTTCAAGGTGTAAGAGTTTAGTTAAACAAGCCTCATGTTTATCCCCTTCATCATAATACTCATTAATGAACTGTAAGGTGGGGATTTTAAGATGAATTGGAAACACGGGTTTGAAACCGTATGCAAGGTGATAAGGTGAGATTCCTATGGAGGCCTGTTTTCTGGTACGATCTGCCCAAAGAAAAAAACTGAGTTGGGTATGCCAGTCTTTATGATTCCTCTCTAATATTTTGCGGATGACAATCAAAAGGTTCTTGTTTTTGGATTCAGCCAAGCTATTTCCTTGGGGGTAGTAGTTAGAAGAAAATTTAATAATTATTCCATGATCAAAAGCCCACCTAGAAAACTTTAATGAAGAAAACACAAGACCATTGTCACAAAGCAAAGCAGTAGGACAACTAAAGAGATTAATAATACCTGATTCAAGAAAATCGATTACCACCTCAGATGTGCATTGTTTATAGGAAATAGCTTCATTGCACCTAGTAAATTAATTAGTTATAGTAAGAATATACATGTGGCCAACATAGGAGGGTGGATTGATTGGACCAATAAAATTCAATCCCCATTGCACAAATAGTTTTACCTCAGTTACTGGTTGAAGTGGAAGTGTTGCACACTTTTCTCTGCTTGCTATAGTTTGGCACACATAACAGGCCCTTACATGGTTGTGTGTGTCCTTGAACAAAGTTTTCCAATAGTACCCTACCCTCAGGATTTGATTTGTAGTGGATGGTGCAGAGCCATGGCCTGTGCCAAACCTATCGTGGAATTCAGCCATCACCCTTCCAACTTCCTCTTTTCTGATATAGCGTAGGTAAACGCCCTCATGATTCTTCTTGTATAGAATAAATCCTTTCAATATGAATCCATCACTTTTCAAATGTAAGGCTCTCTATTTTACTATTTTGAGATGATTGGGGCATTGTTGATTCAAGATATAGTAAATATTGTCATCATACCAACTAACCAGAGAAATATCTTGAAGGTGATAGTGTTGGGTTGTGAGATCAAGGCCCATTTCAAACATTGTCTTAGTTAATACTTTCCCTCTCACTAGTTTCATGGGTTGTATCTCAATGTCATACTCCTATAGCATGGTGACCCACTTCGCTCTACATTCCCTGAGTTCATTCTGCATTAGTAAAAGCTTGACTGTAGGGTCTGGTACTATTGAGTAAACTTTGTTTCTCAAGATATAATGTCTAAATTTCTTCACACACTTGACCAAGGCATAAGCTTTTTTTTCTACACTTAGATATTTCAGTTCAACATATTTTAGTAGAGTACTCATAAATGCTATGGGGTGCTCATTTTCTTGATTAGATTTTTGAGTTAACATGCAAGCATAGGAATGATTGGATGTAAATGAATATATGTAGAAAGGCTTGTAATAATCAAGACTTATCAATACTAGGGCTTCAACTATTTCCCTCGTAATTTATGCAAAATCCTCCTTTGCTTCAGCACCCCATTCAACTTTTGCATCCTGCTTGAGCATGGTGTTCATTGGTTTAACTATTTCTGTGAAGCTGATAATGAACTTCCTAACAAAGTTGATCTTTCCAAAGAAGGATTTCATCTCCTTCTTACTAGCTGGAGGTTGAATTTTTAGTAGGGCTTCAATTCATTCTGGATCAATGGATATACCTTTCTCTGATATTACGTGTCTTAACAGCTTCCCTTCAGTGACTCCAAAGATGCACTTCTTAGGGTTGAGTGAGATACCAAATTCTTGACATTTCTAGAATACCTTGCACAAGTCTAAAGTATGATCTCCACATTTCTTCAAAAAAATAGTTAAATCATCCATGTAGATAATGATACACTTACCAATGATATCCTTGAAGGCTATATCCATGGCCCTCCGGAAGGTTTCTCCCGCATTAATCAGCCCAAAAGGCATTCTTCTATAGGAAAAAAGTACCCCATTTTGTGGTAAAAGCAAGCTTATGTCTGTCCTCATATTACACCATGACTTGATTGTATCTAGAGTATCCATCTAAGAAGGACATCATCTGGATCCGTTGATGATCTATAACACTTCATCCAATGATGGGACTAGATAATTGTCCTTTTCCAATGCACAATTGAGATTTCTGAAATCAACGCAAAGCTAAATTTCCCCATTCTTCTTCCTTACTAGAACCAAATTGGCCACCTAGGTTGAGTGCCTAACTAGAAATATGATACAAGTAAATAATAGCTTTTGCACTTCTTTTTGAATGATAGGTTCTAGCAAAGCATTGATGGGTGTTTGCCTTTGTCTAAAAGGTTTAGCCCTAAGCTTGAGAGGAATGGTGTGCATGATAATTGAAGTGTCATATATCTTTAGATCATCATAACTCCAAGCTATCAAATCCTGATATGAGTGTAATGTATCAATGATTCCTCCCCTTTCCTCTAGAGTGCATACCTTTCCGATAAAAACATTCTTAATATTGGTTGGAGTCCCCATATTGTATGCATCACACTAATTGCTAATGGAATCTCTCTTCGCTTGTTGTTCCTGATCTCTTACCCTATCCAAGCCATATTCTTTCCAATTGCACCATTCCTTTTAGAATAGTGTTAGTCTTTAGATTGATGACCCCTTCTAGGTCCATCTCTGCTTCTTGAGGTTCTATTTCATCAATTATTTGAGAGGTGAACACATCAGAACTTGTGATAAAATCTAGAATATTCTTGTCATCTTCGAACACTTAAAAATTAGTTACGTTGTCAGGCACTAATGGTACTGGAGTGAGCTCCACAATAAACTTCTTTAATTCTGAGAGTGACAAAGGCTGCAACATACTAGCTGCCTAAGCTAGACAATTTGTAGTTTGGTTTTTGCCTGAGGTACTAGTTGAATTCTGAAGGTAGAAAACCCATCAATGAGGTCCCACACTCTATTTTGATAGTTAGCCATCCTTCTATCATGACACGATTATTGTTTCCTAACTTGCCTAGCCACCAATTCAAAATCTCCAAATAATTGCAGAATTCTAACTTTCTTTCTTAATGCCATCAACAATCCGTGAATCAGAGCCTCATATTCGGTTACATTATTAGTACAATGTAATTAGAGTCTATGAGCAGAAAAAATGGTCTTACCTCTGGGACTAATGAGCTCAAAACCGGCCCCGACTCCTTTCTTTGATTTGGATCCATCAAATATGAGCATCCAACAACCAACAGCTCCTATTTCTATTGATTTGTCTTTCACTCTGTCACTACTGGAGGATTCCTCAGAAGGTGTTAAGTTTTTACCTTTGGGATCATCCTGAACATTTTGTACCTAAAGTCTAATAGTTGGGGTTGGATTGATGCACCTCTATATTTGTTCCATGGCTATCTAACATAAGTAAAACACCTGCTTAGAGTGAGAGGCATTATGGACTAGACACCAGTTTAGATGAAGAAATTCTGCAAATTTCATATCTCTACCCAAGTGAATTTGATCTTCTATGAATTTATGAATAAATTCCTAAAATTTATCCAACAAGCTAAGTTGACCATCTTCTGGGTCATCATCTTCTTCTACAGGCCTAAGTAATGCTCCAGTGTTATTGGATTCTGAAGTGAACTCAACTGGCGGGCTCTGCAACATAAGAATTTCCTCTATATCTAATTCTGAAAATAGGGGTTGCCAACATAGAATTCCCCATACTAACTTCTGACACCAAAATCTCATTTGAAGTGTTCTAGTACTCAGTAATCACATACCTCATCCTAGGTTCCCTTTCGATCCTAATTTGGTTTGGTACTCCCTTCCAAGGAAGCCACATATGAGAATGATCTATCAACACATATCCATTTAGCACCTTGGTGAAATCTATACCTAGGATCAGGCCATAACTATCAAGAATGGCTACCACCTGAATGTTGACAACTTGTTGATGTTATTGTAGGTTTTTATTTCCTAGTTGTGATATTTATTTTCCCTTTATTACTAGGTTTTTCCTACACCTTTTATTAATCTTGCTTAGGTTAATAAAGCATGTTTAATTAGGTGAGAGGATTATGAGGTGTCACCTTCCTACATGTGAGCATCCATTATCTATCTTGGGAAGATACTTTGCTATCTTTAGTCTGATAGATGGTTGCTCCTCATTGGTCGGTGTTGCCACCTACACCCCTCTCTCTTGCCTATATAAACACGCTACCTAGCTTGTATTTTGATCAATATCGAATGCATTGTGTTGTTACTCTGCCATTCTCTTGCTTTGAGCTCTTAATGCAATTTTGTCTCTTTGACTTTTGCATGTCTCTCGGAATCGTTGGTTTGCTTTCATTTGCATTTCAATTTATGTAGCTTAGATCTCTCTTTCAGATTCTGGTTTTTATTCTTATTCAAGATTTCTAACATGGTATTAGAGCTGTAGTTTGAGAGTTTTAGGTTCATTTGATTCCTAATTGAGAGATTGAGTTCTGTAAGATCTTGTCAATCTCGTATGCTCTTCTCTTGTGTTTTATAATGATTTGGAGAATCATAAAGGATATAACAAGACCCATTAACCCCTTTCTTTTGCATGCAATTTTTTGTGAGATCTAGGTGATTGCAGCATTTCTGGTTGTTCCAACGTGTCCAGGAGGCTCGAGAAATTTAGAAATTGCTTTCATTTCATCTGATTTGGAGATCGTGTAAAAAAATTGCAAATGGGGGTTTGAAGCTCATATTTTATGAAGCATCTTTCAAATGGGGTATTTTCAAGCCAAAAAAATATTTTTATTGTTTCTGGAAGGCCCAAAAAACCCCTTTTTTCATATAAGGTTTGTGCAGATCGGACATCAGAAGCTCTGCATGTCGTTTTTCTCTTCTTGAAGACATTTTTTTACAATGTGGCTACATTCTGCACAAGTGATAAATAAAAACGCCTTCTGGGTTTTGTTCACCACATCGAAAAACTATCTGGGTATCAGTTATTTTTTTCATGCAATCAATAAATCATCCGTAAATGGCATCAGAAAGATTCAGCTAGACCCCTCACCACTGCAGTTTTTAGTTTTACCACTAATTTTCAAACGGCTCGTTCTCAGCCATACGGAGGTATTTCTCAGTGAATTTTTTTTTGAAAATGATCAAAATTCAACGCTCCTTGCAGTGGTAAAATTGGTTTTTCTTCAAATGTGCCCGTGTTTCTAGAATTTAAGTTCTCTCATCAGATCTGAAGGACAATTCTCATTTTTTAAACTTCAAACTGCTATAACTTTCTCATATGATCTCGAATTTGGGTCATTATTTTTTTGAAAGTGGATATTTTTCCAATTACTACACATTTGTATAGGTTTGAAGTTGTCATACCTAGATTTGTTTTACTTCAGTATTTGGGTCCATTTTTGGACATTTGTATAACTCTGGAAAATAACTCTAGCATTGTAAACGCACTAATCTATAAAATGCCAAACAAATTTTTCGGGGGGGGGGCCTTTTTTGATTCAGTGAAAAAGGGGGGTGTCTCGTGCGTGTTCTTTCTTCATTTTTTTTGAGCTTTCTTTCTTGCACAACAACAATCTTTCTTTCTACATTAAAATGGATCAATTAACAGTACCTGTGCTCACACCTTACAACTACTATGAGTGGAAGTCCAAGATGACTATACAGCTTAAGAAGTTAGGGTTGTTTAGAGTAACTATGGGTCTTGAAACTGATCCATCTTTACTTGCAGAAAAGCCTAAATGGTTTAACAAACTTGATGAAGCTTTTGGAACTCTATGTATGTCTGTATCTCTGGATATAGTTTTCCATATTGAGTTTGTTACAACACCTAATGATGTATGGACTACTTTGGAAAACCTCTTTGGTGCACAAGATGAACTTAGAGGACATTTATTGGAGAATGAGTTGATAGGGTTAAATCCATGTAATTTTGATACAATTCAGGATTTCTTCACAAAACTAAAGGCGTTAAGATTGCAGTTGAAATAGTGTGGGATAGAGAAGAAAGTCAGTCAGTTGATTCTTAGCATTCTTTCCAAACTTGGTCCTAACTACTTTGTGTTTATTTCTACATTCTAAGCCACAAAAAGTGCCTTGGGAACCACATATAAAATGGCTTCTTTAGATGAATTTGCTAATGAACTCACTAAAGAGCAAGATAAATTGGTTCAGTTGGCCACAATTAAGCCATCTAAATCTCATGCGTTGGCTGCAAATCAGGGCACTAATGATCAAAAAGGGCATGGTAAGAAAGATAAGAAACAAAAGAACCAAGGAGAAAAGAAGCAAGAACAAATATTAGTTGCTTCAAAAGTAGCTAATAATGTTTCTTCACAAGGCGACAAGCCTAAGAAGGAGAAAATTTAGTGTTCTTATTGTAAGAAACTTGGTCATGATGAACACAAGTGTTTTGAGAAACAAATTGATCACCTTTCACATCTTCTTGAGAAGAACAATATCAACGTACCTAATTCTATCAAACAAGTTTCATCAAAAGGGTCTTCAAAGAACACAAAAAAGAGTAAGGGGAAAGGAAAGGGCAAGGCCCTAGTTGTTGTTGCTTCTCAACCAGATTCCTAGATCATTGACTTGGGTGCTTCACACCACATGGCTTCATCACAAGAGATTTTTTCCTCCTTGGAGTCATGTTCTTTTCCATCTATTCTATTGGGTGATGATACTCTTGTAAAGGTGAAAGGGAGAGGGTCTGTTGATGTGGGGGATGGCACATTTCATAATGTTCTATGTGTGCCCTCATTGTCAACTAATCTCCTATCTATCTATTAGATCACTCACACTGGCTCTGGAAAGCGGGTTGAGTTCACTCCAGACACAGTGGTTATTAGTGAGATGCACAATGGGTCTACAGTTGCTGTGGGGAAAGCTGATCATCAGTCTCAACTATATCACTTTTCTCACTTTGTTCCTGATTCTCCTTCACTTGCTTTGCTTACTCACTCAAATGAGGTGAGCAGTTTGTGGCATCAATGGTTTGGCCACTTGAACTACCGCTATTTGCAACAACTCAGTCAACAGGACATGGTTTCAGGGTTGCCTTCTATTCAATTTTCTGATGGAGTTTGCCAGGGTTGCATTCTTGGTAAGCATCCTGAAGAAAAATTTGATAAAGGAAAAGCATGGAGGGCCACACAACTCTTGGAGTTAGTACATAGTGACCTTATGGGTCCATTGCCGCATCCTTCTTTCAACAAGGCCAGATATGTCTTAACATTCATTGATGATCTTTCCAGATATACATGGGTCCACTCTCAAACACAAGTTTGAGGTCTTTGATTCTTTTCAAGACTTCAAAGCTTTTGCAGAGAAGCAGTCTGGGAAGGCCATCAAGATTTTGCATACAAACAATGGGGGGAGTATGTCAATCAGAGGTTTGAGAGGTTTTGTGCCTTAGAGGGCATTGATCTTCAGCACACAGTTCCCTACAGTCCACAGTAGAATGGTGTCGCAGAGTGAAAGAATCGATCCTTGAAAGAGATGGCTACATGTATGATTCATTCCAGATCGATGGCACCTCAATATTGGGCAGAGGCCATCAACTGTGCGTGCTATATCTAAAATCGGTTTCCTCACCAAGCTATAAAGGGGGTCACTCCTTTCCAAGCTTGGACTGGTCGGAAGCCCATAGTGAAGCACTTTCGAGTGTTTGGATCTCCTACATGGGCCCACATTCTAGTAGAGAAATGCAAGGCTTTAGATCTACAAAGCAAGCCTTGCATATTTGTTGGGTACCACAATGGTGTCAAGGGCTACAGGCTTCTCTACCCTACCACACATGAGATGTTCATTAAGAGGAGTGTTCGATTTGAGGAGGATGTTTCTACACCTTCCAACACTTCTCCATCAACCATCACTTTAGATGCATTGTGACTGCATGACGATAGTTCTTCTGAGGATCTTAATCCTCTTGATCCATATGAGGAGTCTTCTTCCTCTACTTCAGATGGCAAAGATGATGTTGAGGACATTTCTTCCTCCTCTTCGAGTCATCATTCAGAGGGTGTTGATTCTCCTCCAGATTCTCCTGGTTCTCCTACTATTGGGCATCTTTGGGCTCATCAGACTTTGGAGTTAGCAAGTGATTGGGTTGGTGATCCTTCAGATGCAAGAAGAACAAGGTCACAGTTCGAGCATGGTCCACATCTCTTCTTTGCTTCAGCTTCTGATCCACAGTCCTTCAGGGAAGCTTCTGGTGTTCTTGAGTGGGATACTGCTATGCAAGAAGAGTTCAGTTCCTTGGAGAGGAACCACACTTGGGATTTAGTCCCTCTTCCTAAGGGAAGAAAACTTGTTTGATGCAAGTGGATCTATCGAAGAAAATTTGCTGTAGATGGGTTGGTTGATAAACATAAGGCTCACTTGGTCGCAAAAGGATTCTCCTAGATTCCTGGGATTGACTACACTGAGACTTTTGCACTAGTTGCCCACATGACCTCTATCCGACTTGTCCTAGCCATTGTTGCAGCCCATCATTGGGAAGTTCATCAGATGGATGTGAAGAGTGTGTTTCTCCACGGTGACCTTGAAGAGGAGATATATATGGAGCAGCCTCAGGGGTTCATCCAGGATCCCTCACTTGTTTACTGCCTACGAAAGTCTCTCTATGGCCTCAAACAGGCCCCTCAGGCTTGGTATGCCAGGATGGACTCCTTCCTTCTGTTATTTGGGTTCACTCGATGCCATTTTGATTCGAATGTCTACATTTTGCAGCAGGATGGTACTCTCACTTTCCTTGTTCTCTATGTTGATGACTTGTTGATCACAGGGAGTCACTCATCTCACATACAGGTAGTGAAAACTGCCCTTCATGACCATTTTTTGATGTCAGACTTAGGCTTACTACACTACTTCTTAGGGATTGAGATCACTCAGTCACCTTCTGGTATCTTCATTGTATAGCCTAAGTATGCTCTTGATATGCTCTCCAGATTTTGCATGGCTGACTATAAGCCTGCGTCGACTCCTTTTCTGTCTGGGGTCAAACTTGAGGCTTCTTGTTCTTCACCTTTGGTGGATGCTACTCTGTATCACCAATTGGTTGGGAGTCTCATATACTTGACTCACACGAGGCCTGATCTTTCATATACTACGGGCCTGGTCTCCAGGTTCACGCAGGAGCCACATGAGCTGCACTGGAAAGCAGCTAAGTGGATTCTTCACTATGTTCAGAGCACTCACAGTTATGGGATTCATTATGCAGTGGGCATGGACATTGACTTAGTGGGATATACTAATTCATATTGGGTAGGTGATTCTTAGGATCGCAAGTCTACTTCAGGGTATTGCTTCTCTCTTGGTTTTGGTTCGATTTCATGCTTGAGCAAGAAGCAGTCTTCTATTGCTCTTTCATCTATAGAGGCTGAGTATCGAGGAGCAGTTAATGCTACTACCGAGGCCATTTGGCTTCAAAACATTCTCATTGAGTTTAGCATTTCCTTTCAGAAGCCTACAGTCATCTTTTGTGACAACCAGAGTGTCGTTCAGATCTCTCGCAATCTGGTCCACCATCAGTGGACCAAGCACATTGAGATTCACATGCACTACATTTGAGAGATGATACATGAGCAGGTTCTAGATCTTCAGTATTGTTTGACATTAGACCAGATGACAAACATCTTCACCAAACCCTTCACTAAGTGCAAGTTCATTCATTTGTGAGCTTTGCTTGGGGTGCGGCAGATGTCCTCTTCTGGGGGGGCTTCTTAGTTCCTTCTTTCTTTCTCTCTATATTCCGGGGGGGGCATACTCTCTATGTATTTGGGCGAGGGGGCTTCTTCTCTTTTGGGAGGGAAATCATTGTACATGGGTACCTCATCAGGCTTCATTTGTCAGGACCCATCTTAATACCCACCTAAGCAGCGCTTAAGGGGGGTTGTTCGTGTAGGTTTTTATTTCCTAGGTGGGATATTTATTTTCCATTTATTACTAGGTTTTTCCTACACCTTTTATTAATCTTGCTTAGGTTAATAAAGCATGTTTAATTAGGTGAGAGGATTATGAGGTGTCACCTTCCTACATGTGAGCATCCATTATCTATCTTGGGAAGATACTTTGCTATCTTTAGTTTGATAGATGGTTGCTCCTCATTGGTCAGTGTTGCCACCTACACCCTGATGGGACTTTCGTTTTCTAAGTGAATTGGGCTGGGGTTTTAGGGTTTCAAAGTTATTCATCGGTATGAGGTGATGAAATATCACCTCTTTCTCCTTCTACTTCCCCCTCAGAGTGGGATTCTAGGTCTCCAATTAGGTCATATGCAAACTTTGTGTCATAAGCCTCTAGTTCTTGTATTCTTTGGTTCACCCATTACCTAGAATACTCCCTGAATGGCTTAGTTATACAGTTAATATGGATTGCCTCTTCCTCTAACTAGCTTATTGGTGGAAAAGACATGTTCATGTATGGCTCATAGTCCTGCCATTGTACCAAATCCACCTCATCATCATGTACCTAATCAAGCACTTCTATTACTTTATATAATATTATCATTTTGAGGGGCATTCAAGAGAACCTCCTTCTAAGGACTTTGAAGTCATATCTACAATTTTCCTAGTAGTCCTCTATATGGTCCTTGTGCCTAAATGTTCTATTGGCTTTCCTCACAAATTTTCCATGTGGATCAAAATTGCTTCTGGCTGAATGAGAGCATAGTTCAAACTGTGCAAACTCTTTCTTAGAATTTTGACACTTTGGAGGGAAGGGTATGATTCCAGAGTTCCAATTTTGAGGGGGAAGTGTGCTCCCAATATGTTTTTCTTAATAAATTGTTGCATAATTTCTCCAAAGGCCACCATTTCCCTTGTGAGTTCTAAAATCAGAAGCTTGTTGGTGGGATATCTAGGCAGTCTAAGTGGAACAATGGGAGATCCTTGTACCCAAATGTAGGTAAACTTCAGAAATTGGATGAACCATTCTCCATCTAACTTAATCAAATCCATAGCCTCAACAAATATTCTAACATGAAGAGCATCCTACAAAAATCTAGGAATGTACATAAAGAATGCATCATTTGGCCTTTGGTACTTGGTGGTTTTATACTACAATTGAGGATACACATCCCAAATCTTGTCTTTTCCCAATGTTATCTGATAGTTGAGCCCTCTGTATTTGGTTTTACTCACCAACATATATAGAAAATATGATGTCATGGTAAATTTATTTGTCTCCTACACACTCCTCAATTGAGCATCTAGATTGTTGCTAATAATTTTGGCCCAATGGTAATGCTCATTAGCAATAATTTGTGTAATGGGGTAGAACATACATGTTTGGAAGATATGTGCTTCCTCGACTCCCATTACCCTACCTAGGAGGTTTATGATATCATGGTACTCCATTTTGAAGTCACTTCTATGTAACTATTTTGGAAATTTGGAGAATTGAGGTTTAGGCTTCAGGATCCATGTATTATTCATCATCTTGAGGGCTCAGTTTGGATCTTGATCATAGAATTTCATTACCTCCCCAATGTTAATTTCCTCGATCAAGTGGTGATGTGAGGAAATATTGAAGACCTTTTCAATAGACTCCTTGGTCATATTGACCATGACCCTCCCTTATGGCCCAACTATGATTCTTTTATTGGATTCATAATGCCTTGCATGTTCAAGATCTAACTCCAAGTATAATTTTTTTAGGGGAAACCTTGTTGCTTGTGCCAAACTGGTATGGGTGAAAACTTTTGGTAACTATGTGGGAGAATCACCATACATCCTCGTACGAAAATTAATCACAATCAACATGTCCCATGTTTGTGTATGCAATCTTGGCCCAAACAAAAGATATCTTGGTTTTCGGCTAGATTCCCTTGAAGTCATACTCCATCCTTTCTTGTCTTTTCTGGACCTCCTCTTGAAATAGAGCAAATTTTGTCTTGACGGCCTTGTTAGCACTTAATTCATCCTCCATCTATTAGAGAAAATCCATAATCACTCAAATGTAAGTAAATTTGTAATAGGTTTAAGAAAATGTTAGAGGAATGATCTACATAATCTAATAATATGTAAATGGACCAAATATGACCATGAATGCTTAAAAAATCACCACGAATATGCTTGCACAACAATTGCACTTAGGCTTGGATGGAATCTAAGAAATTTTGGATAATCCAAGTAGGCTTGAATTTTTTTACTAGACTAAGGTTCGAATAATTTGAGCTAGCTCTGATTTTCCTAAATTTCTTAATGTGTGCATTTTACCCTTTAAATCATATGGAATTTGAGAGATGAAGTTTTAATAGTGAACATGAGCTAATTTCTATTATAAAATGTGTAAATGTTCTCCTTAAGAAGAAATTTCTTAAAGTCTTAGCTTGTTTGAAGCATTGAGGAAAATAATCTAGAAAACTCGGGAATTTCGAAGGACCTCATATTGGCCGAGTGGATCAGGATTTGAGTAATCCGAGAAGGGTCAGAATTATCGAACTAGGGGAGTGGCCTTTGAAAATTTGTCAAGAGGCATGAAGGAAGATTTGGAAAATCTGAGGGGGCTCAGATTTTCCAAGTGGATTAGAACTCAGAAATTTTGAGCTACCTTGAAATTTCTGAGATTTGCTCGGGACTACAAAATTTTCACCAAATGATGGTTTTTTGTTCCACCAAACACAAAAGGAAAAGATGGAATCCATCTTTGAAATTTCTTACTTAATCATTCACACAATTTATTTTAGAGACTGTTGATATCGTTTCACATTCGAATCCAACATGTAAAACTAGGGTATACTAGACAAGGGTTTAAAACTTGTAGCCTTTGAAGCTTAGCATCATTTCAATGAAAAGTTCAATTCAAGTAGTAAGAAGAGGCATGCGATTAAAAGTCAAAGGGTTATTAATGACGTTAATTCATCAAATGCATAAAACTTAGAACTCTTCCCAAATCAATGAAAACAAACCCATGAATGACGAGAACACAAAATGGTGAAGATGAGGAATAATTTGAATCCAAACTCAAAGCTTCTACAAATGATCAAATGAAACAATCCATCCAAGAAAGCTTGAAATGGATCAAAGCCACTCAAAATTTATCACAATCATACCTTAAATGAATGCTCAATGGAGAGAGTGAGGATGACTCGACCAAAAACCCTCTGAAAATCCCAAGAATGACTCCCAAAGACACATGAATTGAAGGTAAAAATCTTGATTCCAGGGCAAGATGGAGGAAAAATTCTCTTAGTTTGTTAGTAGAAAAATGTGAAATGAGGAAAAGACTGACTAATTATCCTTTTATTCCAAAAACCACTCATTAAACCTACTATTAATGCCTGACGGTACAGTTCAACAAGTTCAGAAAAATGAAAGGAGATTAGATTTTGGGTAATCCGAGGTACCTCAAATTATCCGACTGGACTAGAGTTCAAATAATCTAAGCTACCTCAGAATTTTTGAGCTTCATCCATACTTAGCCAATTTCCCCTAGAATTAAAAATTCCAAGTGCTAGTTTAGTCATCAAGAGCATGGAAGTTGTCAAGAACTACAAGTATCTTAAATGTAAGATAAGGCGTTATGCCTATGGTTGACCCAAAACCAAGACCAAAAGACCAATCCCTTAAGGGGATAAATTCAGGCCCCTAAGACAAACACACAAAGAAAGAAAAGAAAGAAAGAGGGTCCCCACCATCAATAGGGCATGTGTGCAAAAATTTCACAACAAATGGTGACTTCAATGGGGAATTCTCTAGAGAATGTCAATGAAAAGCTAGAATCAAGAACCCAAAACCTTGGTTTCGGTCCCATATTAAGCCACCTAACCAATGAAGCTTCAACATCGAGAGACAAGCAGATCACTCCTGTGATGAAATCCTAGTGTGTGTATATGCATTCATTTCCTTCTCTTGGCTATCGCAAGGAACCAAGGTCAACAAGGTCAAGATATGTAAATAATCGAACTTCAAAAGCATCCTAGATAGAGCCTCACTGCCAGTCAAGTATCCATAGCCCCAAGGAGGTTATCAATTTGACCCTCTCAAACATATCTCTACTTCTAGCTGAGTGTCCATAGCATTGATAAAGATATTCAGATACTCCTAATAGGTTGAATTCATTCTTTTTTTGATGTTCCATATTTCACTTTTTCTTTTCTTTTCAATATTCTTTCTTTTCGATCGATGAACAAAATATTTCACGCTCAGTGCTGGGAATCACAGCAGCGCTGAAGCAGAGGTAAGATTTTTACTTAACTAGGTCTAAGAATTGGCTATGAAGGTAGCCAAGATATAGAGCCCTAATGGAAGCACACGCATAAGAGAGATAGAGACAATATGACAAAAATAAACTATATTCTGCCAATAATGCAAATAGAATCAATGTATGTATCAATGTATAAATGGAGTAGAGACCCCTTGGTTATATAGCTAAGGTGAGAACATAGAAGGGTATAAGATTATGAAAAGTGTCATAATCTTATGACATGAGACAACTATGAAAAGCTATCACTCCACCTAAAGTGGAAAAGTGATAATGTGATAACCACCGCAAAAGGTGGAGAAGAATCACATGATGTGTCCACGAAAGGTGGAAATGATAAAGTGATAACATGATAAGTCCACCAAAAGTGGAAAATCTCCAACAACTCCTATGTGATCCCTAATTAAACTTAACAAAGGTGTAATGATGACCTAGGAGAAGGTACAACACAATTAATTACACCAACACCACCCCTTAAGTGCAACTTAGGGAGAATGTACACAAAATAAAATAATGCAAGATGGGTCCCAAAAACTAGGCCATATTAGGTACCCATGTGCAAATGCAATGCAATCTCTCGTAAAGTGGAGAAAAGGAGAAAACCACGTGAGAAAAACCTCCCCCCCAAAACATAGATGAAAAACAAGAGAAAATGCTCTCAAATGTATGAGAAGGACAAACCCCTAGAAGAGGAAAAAGTCCCCCCCACAAGAGAGAATGAAGAAGTCAAGTGACCTCCTCAGATAAAACATCCCGCACCCCCAAGAGAGCTCGCAAATGTGATAGGCACTCTTAGTGAAGGGTTTGGTGAAGATATCTACAACTTGCTTTGGTCTAGGACAATACTACAAATCAATGACCTGCTCCTATATCAGCTCCCTGATATAGTGCATATGAATCTCGATGTGTTTGGTCTTCTGATGGTGAACCGGATTCTTTGAGATCTGGATGGTACTTTGATTTTCATAATGAATGACTGAAGGACGTGGAATAGTGAAGCCAAACTCAGTGAGAATATTCTAAAGCCAAATAGCCTTAGTAGAGGCATTGACATCCCCTCAATACTCAACCTCAGTCAAAGAAAGAGCAATAGCATGTTGCTTCTTACTCTGCCAACAAATGGGGCCAAAACCAAGATGAAAGGTGTAGCCAAAAGTGGACTTACGATCATCAACATCGCCAGCCCAATCAGAATCTATATATCCCACCAAGGTAAGTCCTATACCTATTGCATAGTGAATCCCATGATAATGTGTACCTTGTATGTAATGCAAGATGTGTTTGGATGCTTTCCAATGAATCTCATGCGGTTCCTACATAAAGTGTGAAACCATGCCAACTACAAAGGAGATATCAAGGTGTGTGTGGGTCAAGTAGATGAGACTCCCAACAAGCTAGTGATACAAAGTGGCATCAACAAGTGGAGTAGAACACTTAGCCTCAAGCTTGACTCCTAAAAGAAATGGAGTCAGAGTAGGCTTAAAATCAGCCATGTGAAACTAAGCTAGAAGATCAAGAGCATACTTGGGCTGAGAAAGAGAAATCCTAGAATTTGACTATGTGATCTCAATCCCAAGAAAATAGTGCAAAAGGCCCAAGTCAGCCATAGAAAATCAATCCTACAAAGCAGATTTGACACTGCCAATGATGGATGAGGTACTCCCTGTAATGATCAAGTCATCAACATAGAGAAAATGTTAGACATTCAGATCAGAATGACACCTGGTGAAGTCTACTGAGAGAAGAAAGGAATCCATCTTGGCATACCAAGCCCTAGGGGCCTGTTTGAGGCCATAGAGAGACTTCCTCAATCTTCAAACCAAAGAAGAATCCTAGATGAATTCTTGTGGCTGCTCCATGTAAATCTCCTCATGAAGATCCCCATGAAGAAATGGACTCTTCACATCCATTTGATGTACAACCCAACCATGAGCTATAGCAATAGCAGGTGTCAAGCGAATGGAGTTCATCGTAGGAACGGGTGCAAAGTTCTCTGTGTAATCAACACCTGGAACCTTTGAGAAACCTTTTCCCACAAGTCGAGCCTTGTATTTATCCACACTTCCATCCACTACATACTTGGTTTGATAGATCCACTTGCATCGAACCATCTTTCTCCCCTTGGGCAGTGGAACTAAATCCCATGTGTTGTTCCTCATCAAGGAACTATACTCTTCCTCCATTGTTGAATCCCACTCTAGAACTCCAAATGCTTCCGTGAAGGATTGTGGATTGGAAGCAAAAACAATAAAAGCATGTGGAAAATCCTAATGTTGTGACTGAGTCCTTCGAGTATCTAAAGGATCCCCAACAAGAGAACCTATTGACTCAAGAGTCTCTTGAGCCCAATGAGGTCTAGTAGAAGATGAAGGATGAGGCTCCTCAATTGGAAGGTGTGCTCCTACGAGTCAGAGTTGAGGGTAGAATCATCATCTAGGTCACTAGAATCACTTTCCACTATGGAGGAAGGAAGAGGAGGATTAGAAGCCAAGCTAGGAGAGCTTTCCTCAAAGTGCATACTCCTCTCAATGAATATCTCATGTGTCTCTAGATTCAAAAGTTTGTATGCCTTAACACCTTTAGGATATCCAACAAAGATGCAAGGCCTACTCTAAGGTTCCAATGCCTTGCATTTCTCTAGAGGTATGCTTGCCCAAGCTAGACAACCAAAATATCTAAAGTGTCTCACAACCATTTTCTACCAAACCAAGCCTCAAAAGGAGTCATACCCTTCAAAGCCTTATGGGGAACCCGATTCTAGATGTGAGCGGCACAACTGATAGCTTCTGCCCAAAATTGAGGACCAAGAGAATGAGCATGTATCATGCAACTAGTCATCAACTTAAGGGTTCTATTCTTCCTTTCAGAAATACCACTCTACTATGGAGTGTATGCAACTGAATGCTGAAGATCAATCACCTCAAGAGTACAAAATTCCTCAAGTCTATTGTTCACATATTCCCTTCCAATGTCTATGCGAAGAATCTTGACTTGCTTCCTTGATTGCTTCTCAACATGATCCTTGAAGGCTAGAAATCTTTCAAACACTTCACTCTTGTGAACAAGAAAATAGACCCATGTGAAGTGGGAGTAGTCATCAATGAAGGTGAGGACATAGCGGACCTTGCTAAATGATGGCACTAGAAATGGACTTGCTACATCACTGTGAACCAATTGAAGAACTTCCAAAGCTCTCCAAGATTTGCCTTTATCAAACTTCTCTTTTGGATGCTTACCCAAGGAATAACCTAAACAAACACCTTCTGAAAAGCTGATTTGAGGGAGCCTTGCAACCATATCCTTGGAGCTAAATTGCTAAAGATAGCGGTAATTGAGATGTCCAAACTGCTCATGCCATAGCCGACTTTCTGAATTTGAATGAGTGAGCAATATTGTAGAAGGAGACTTAGGAATAAAGTGGGAAAATGAGTAAAGCCATGTGTTGTGATTGGCTTGTCCCACTACAACCAAGGAATCATCCTTAAGTTATTTGACCATAACTGAATCTAGTAGAAACTCAACTTTCTTGCCATCTCCAAAGTGAGTGATTTGGTAGATTGAAAGAAGATTGGTGCTCAAGTTAGGAAAATAGATAACATCCTCAAATTTTCCATCATCCATGACAACCAAACCTTTTCCTTCAACTTCCACTTGAGTATCATCACCTATTAAGATGTGAGGTACCTTAGATGGCTCCAAAGAAGAAAACTGCTCCCTTGTAGAACCCATGTGATGAGTGGCACCTGAGTCAAGTATCCATTGTTGTGAAGAACCTACAGTAGCCATAAAAGCTTGCACTTTTCCTTTTGATTGTGAGGAAGTGGAAGGAGATGAATCCTTCTTCTTATAGGTGGATGGAAAATTGATGTTGTTTTTCTTGATGATGTTTGTCAACTCAGCAATTTGCTTAGTATGGAAATGATGCTCATCATGACCAAATCTCTTGCAATATGAGCAAGTTGGTCTCTCCTTCATGCTTGAATTTCCCTTCTTATGAGAAGATTAAGAACTCCTTTGTTGTGGAGAGGATGATTTTTCTTTATCTTGTTATGTCTTTGGCTTAAACTACTTCTGCTTCTTGTTGGAACCCTTTCCTTGAGTCCCTTGATTCCTTTGATTAGCCACCAAAGCTTTGGACTTTGAAGACTTCAGAATCCCCATGCTTATCAATTTTTCTTGCTCTAACATCAACATTTCTATGAATGCATCAAATTATGGAAGAGTTAAATAACTACCCACTGTCAAGTGATGGGTTTGGAAGCTAGAAAAAAATGCTGCATATTCTGATAGAAGCTTTCCCAACAAATTGTAGGCCAATTGTGCATCCTTTTTGTCAATAACATAATCCTTAAGTTGTTCTCTTAACTAATTTTCTTTAGTGACATAGTCTTGAATTGTATCAAAATTCTTAGGATCTAACATTGTGAGATCATTGTCAAGCTGATAACCTCTAATCTCATCAACTTGGCCATACAATTGACCAAACTTTTCCCAAGCTTCTTTAATTGTTTTACACTTTTCAATTTGAAAGATTAAATCTTTTGATACATATTTCCTCAAAGTTCCAAGATCCATAGTATTTTTAGTGAGCCAATCCAAATGAGCATTAGAATTAGTTTTAGGATTAGATAGTGCAACAATAATTCCATCAATATAATGAGTTAATCCTTTTTCCATCAACTTACTCCAAGCATCAATTTTCCAAGAAGCATAGTTATGTGGAGTTAACAAAGGAAACTTAGGAGAACCCATAGCAGCAAAGAGAACAAGAGAGAGAGAGGCACAATAACACAAGACACCCCCCCAAATTCAGTCAATCAAAGAACCCCCCCCCAAAAAAGATTATTTGGCACTTTATACTTAGTGCATTTACAATGGCCACTTGCAAGCCAAGAAAAGTGGGCTTCTAATTTTCAATGTTTTACAACAGCCTTAAGTAGGCAACAACAAAATCAAATGACTGATACAAAAGACCAAACTGAGATCTTGTCCTTACCAATGCCAAAAATGACCAAGTGATGAAAGTATAATTTCTGATCACAAGAACTACAAAATAATAGCACCACTATGAAATTCAAGAAAAATCATGCACTTTCAAAAGAAATGGCACCTGAAAAGGAGTTCGTATGAGCCTGAATGGAGCCCCGAAAATTGCAAAAATGGTGACAACTCAGCTACACCTGTGAGAAAATAAATTTTCTGAAAAACCGAGCTTCAAAACCAAAACCGATCACACCAGCATGTAGAGCATGAAAAATTATCCCTAATAAAAATAAATTGCTTGAAAAAGGGAGTCAAAATGAGCAAGATATCAGCATTTGAAGTTGAACTACAAATTCAAAAAACTCATTGGAGAGGGGGGTAAAATTTTCAAAAGGTTGCTGATGCAGTGCTGACATCAAAAATCTATGACATTAAATTTGATGGTCTCCTGCACGTCACTGGAAAAAATATTCCTTGGTCGGAGTATTAAGAAACTTACGAAATATTTCGTAATTGGAAAAGAAGCCTCCCGGAATCTTCGGAGATGAGCCAGAATATTCCAAGTAGAATATTCGCTAGGAATAGTCTGCCACCGATGGTTTTATTTGTCAGTTTTTAGTTTCCTTATAGCCATTGGGAACCACGGCGGTACCACGACGTGGTGCCTGCCTGAGCCCACCTACGATACTGCGGGTGCAATTCGCAGGTAGGTATAGTGGGTGGATATAATCCGCAAAAAATATTTAACTTTTTGATTTTCTTTTTTATTATTTTTCAAACCAAAAAATCAAATTTGATTTTTTATTAAAAAAAATTCAAAAAAAATTGTACCGTATTTCTGCAATGATGTCGATCCGTACGGCCAAGGAGGAGAATATTTTTTTGCAGATGGCTCCAGGCAAAGTTGGCCGATTTTGATGAATTGATAGTCGATCTTAGGGTTTTTGGCCCTTTTGGACGTAATGGCAGTGTCCTTTTTGGCTGAAAATGCTCCAAAAATATGGCTACCTCCTTGATTTGGCAACCACCTCCGATCTTCAAACCCTTGTAGATTTGGCCTCCAATGTCCAATTGAGATGAAACAAAAGGAAAATCTGATTTTATCAAACACTCCAAATGCAATGGTGAGCTTAGATCTAATGCAACAAGCTCCCAAAATGCACCTGCAATACAAGGCCAAAAATGGAACCCCCCCAGAATCTGGTATTTCTATGAAGAAAATGCAAGATTGCACTCAAGATCTCCCCAAAATGGCAATCCAAAGGCACTCCAATAGCTCTGATACCATTTAATAATTGGCTATGAAGGTAGCCACCCAAGATCTAGAGCCCTAATGGAAGCACAAGCGTAAGAGAGATAAAGACAATATGACAAAAATAAACTATTTTCTACCAATAATGCAAATAGAATCAATGTATGCATCAATGTACAAATGTACTAGAGACCCCTTGGTTATATAGCCAAGGTGAGAACATAGGAGGGCATAAGATTATGACAAGTGTTGTAATCTTATGACATGAGACAACTGTGAAAAGCTATCACTCCACCTAAAGTAGAAAAGTGATAATGTGATAACCACCACAAAAGGTGGAGAGGAATCACATGATGTGTCCACGAAAGGTGTAAATGATAAAGTGATAAGATGATAAGTCCACCAAAAGTGGAAAATCTCCAACAACTTCTATGCGGTCCCTAAGTAAACTTAATAAAGATGTAATGATGACCTAGGACAAGGTACAACACAATTAATTACACCAACACCAGGATTTCCAAAGAACCCACAACAAATTTAGGTTTCTTAAGATTTGTTCATAAAATATAATATCCATGCACATTCTAGAGCTACTTAATCTAAGGACCTATCCACTTTAATATTAATCTTGTGTGATAGTAAACATGGATTTTCACCATACTATCCTAGAAGGTTGATTAGAGTTTGTAAAGGAAATACCTAGAACAATCCCAGATAGAACCATGATTGTTGTGCAAATTCCACAAGCCCAGAGGAGAATAGGGAGACCCAAAACCAAAATGAAAACCAAAACAATCCCACACCAAAAAACTGGAACAAACCCTCACCCAAAAACTAGAAGGGGAAAAGCAGACCAAGCAAAACAAAGCAAACCAAACTAGCACCTAAACTAACTATTAACAAAAGGACAGAGCTACAAGAAGCTTAGGAAAGGAAGTAATGCTTCAAATATTGTCTATTGATAGGCAAGGAGACATCCTTCCTAGTGAGATTTTTCAGATGGAAAGCATTATCTCCCAGTATCTCAGAGATTTGAAAGGGGTCGAGCCAAAGTTTATCAAATTTTCCATGTTCCCCCTTCTTGTCATGTGCTTTGACCTAGTATAGGACTAGATCAAAAAATTTTGAAAGCCTTAACTTTGGCTTTTTTTATCAAACCACCTTTTGACAATGCCTTGATGTTTAGAAAAGTTTTCCAATGCTTCATCTCTCTTCTCTTCAAGGTGTAGGAGTTTAGTTAAATGAGCCTCATGCCTATCCCCTTCATAATAATACTCATTAATGAACTGTAAGGTGGGGATTTTCAGCTAAATGGGAAACACGAGTTTGAAACTATACACAAGGTGATAAGGGGAGGGTTCCAATGAGGCCTTTTGTTTGGTACGATCTGCCAAAAGAGAAAATCTGATTTGGGTATGCGAGACTTTAGGATTCCTCTCTAATAGTTTGCAGATCATAGTCAAAAGGTTTTTGTTTGTGGATTTATCCAAGCTGTTTCCTTGGGGGTAGTAGTTAGAATCAAATTCAATAATTATTCCATGATCAAAATTCCACCCAAAATTTTTTTAATGAAGCAAATGTAGTACCATTGTCACAAACCAAAGTAGTAGGATAACCAAAGTGATTAATAATACTTGATTTGAGAAAATTTATTACCACCTTAGATGTGCATTTTTTATAGGAAAGAGCTTCAGTCCACCTAGTAAGAAACAAAACACACAAACATACAAAGAAAGCAAAGCAAGAAAGAGGGTTGTCGCCCTCAACAGGATGTGTGTGCAAAAATTGCACAACATTAAGGTTCAATAAATCAATAAAAAATTGTTTCATGATATTTACCAGTTATGAAGATGTCTTACAAAGGCCTACTATATTAATTATTGAATATGACCTTTAATATTAATACTAAATTTGAGGGGAAAAACTCTTTATTAGATATTCAATATTTAGTTTGTAAGCTTGAATTGAATTATTTTTAATATATATGTATATATACTGATTGTCTATAGTATACTATTATTGAGAATCACTTTGTTAATGACAAGATAGTTGCAATTTATCTCATTATAAACTTTTACATAAAAATAATTATATTTTCCTTAAAGAATCCGTATTAGTATTTACCTAATACATCCATAATTTAATGTCAACCAAATTATTTTGTAACAATTATTTGTTTTGGAAATTTGTGAGAAGTGTTTCCTATAAGTAAAGTCTAATATGTGATACTACTAAGTAAAAAGGTGGTTCTAAGATACTATTTTGTGTGAAGGTAGTTGTTTCTATATTTTGACTAGCAATTACTATGTAGAGAGTTAAGGGGTCCTTGGATCCTTATAAATCTTTATGAGTATCTTCAATAGAATTCAATTAGGATTGACTAGATTTATGGGATAGTATCCAATTGTATATTAAATTTTGTTGTATACACAAATCTAAATTAATTTATTTTGAGTGATTACAAATCTAAATTAAATTAAAAAAACGTATATGCTTATTATTTTACAATGCATAAGTGGCATATCGTATTATCTATTTTATATTTAATTATTTTAATGGAGTAGCACAATTCTCCTTGCCCACATATTTTCCTCTCCTCTTTCGCATGGAAAATCTACTATTCAAAACAAAATTTAAGACTTATGCTACCAAAGGTCGGATATGCGGAAATCATGATATATATATATATATATATATTTGGAAGAAGAATTTTATTAAAAAAATATAGTTTACAAAAAATTACATCAAAAAATCAGCATAAGTGTTGTTATAAACGAAAAAGTTAGTTGTCCCAAAAAATAAAAAATAATGTTGTTATAAAACAACACGTAATAATAGTATGCAACAATATATTGTTGCCTAAAAGCAACATGTAGCAAACCCAAAATATAATCATGAAATTTTTAGCTTGAGTTAAAAAAAATTGATTCATAATATGCAACCTAAGTTGTATAGATATATTGATTAAAAAAAAATTACATAGTTAAAGATACCAGAGACCCAAGACAACAATATAGCCATGCAAAATAGCCCTGCCCAAAAAACAAAATGATCAAAGCATGGAATTTGATAGATTAGTTACAAAAACCAGAGGACACCATGAGGTTAGTTAGCCTCATTGTAAAAGTTTCATCTTCCACCACCACAACAAATTTCGTAAGCCATTGTATGCTAGTGAATTCCAACACCCCAATTCGATAGCAAAAGATATTGTAGTCTACCTCAACCTAGTGCCTATGTCGAGTCAATCCGTGAGCACTCGGGTTCATTATGAATGGTTGTTGCTCCACACCTAGTTTTAACATTCTCTCAATATCATCAAGCCACAAGATTCCAACCCCAAATTTAGCCAAAGTGATGATGTCCAAATCATCAATAATAATAGATTCTTTGAACATGGAACTCAATATACTAAGAAAAATTCTTACCTTAGGAACTTCCATATCCAACAGAGCAGTAAGAAAAAGGGATGATATATCTATATACACATGGTAGTGATTAGAGGAGATGGAAAATTCCTAGCCATTCACCATTTATATCGCCTTGAGTGTAACAACATCCTTAACTATGCATATTTTTTGAAGTTTGTGACCTGTGATAAACCCTAGGAAGGTAGATTACCTCTTTTCAACATGAAGCCTTAGTGGATTTTATATTTTTAACAATTAGATAATGCCCTGCATGCCTTGCTAAGTGTATATATCTAGTGCATTGAATTCACATGAATTTCCAACCATAGTCCATAAATATAAATGTGTTATGCTAAACATGTCCAACGTTAGATTCCAATGCAATAAAACATAACATATGATGATGCTAGGTATTGTACATGGCAATCTAATTACGGTAGTCCAATCCACCTCATGGTACGATTTGAATAGTGTTCCTTGGAATGATTTCTATGTACATACTTAGGGGTCATTTATTGAGCTTCTTCCTCTTCATTCTACACTTCTTTTTCATTAGCTTTTTATTCTTCTTCTTTGCATGTAGGTTCATCTGATTAATATCTATCTATCACCACTAAATTCCTCAATTCTTCATTAGCCTTAACACTTGCACTTTCAATAATCCTTCTTAGCCTTTTATTGTAACATCTATAAGCTTTGATTTTAGTAGAATATCTAAGGAAGATACCTTCATCAGAGCTTGCATCAATCTTTCTTAAGTTTTCATCATCTCTTTTAATATAGAATTTTCTTCCAAACACTCTAAAGTACTTGATGGTAGGAATCCTTCCATACCACAACTCATAGGGAGTCTTTGTGTTGTTAGCTCTTACTTGAACTCTATTAAGTATGTAAATAGTAGTATGAATTTCTTCTCTCTAGTAGACTTCCGGTAGGTTAGCTTCTTTCATCATAGTCCTTACAACTTCTTGAACAATCCTATTTTTCCTTTCAACCATTCCATTTTGTTGAGGATTCCTAGGGAAAAACAAGTGAATTTTTATGCCACGAATCTCACAAAACGTGTTAAATTCATTGGAGGTGTACTCTCCATCTCTATCAAACCTCAAACATTTGGTATTCAAATTCATTTCATTCTCAACCATAACTTTAAATGATTTGAATCTATCTAGGGCTTTAGATTTCTCTTTAAGAAAAGTAACTCATGTCATTCTAGAATAATCATCAATCAAAAGCATGAAATATCAGTCACCTTGTAGGCTTCTTACTCTTGTAGCACCGAAAAGGTTTGTATGCACCAATTCCAACAATCTAGTAGAAGATTGTTATGTTCCCTTGAAACTACTTCTAGTTTGTTTTCCAAATTGACAATATATGCAAACAACATTGATAGGCTTTGTAGTCCTCCACAAATATCTTATTGCTTGAACTGAACTAATTCTAACCAAGTTATCAAAATTTATGTGGCACATTCTCATGTGTCATAACCAATTATCATTAATCTAAGTAATAAAACAATAACCATCAACACCCTTTAGCTAATAGATATTTCTATATGTCCTTTTTCCCACAAAAATCACAGTTTTAGACCCTTTTCTGATTTTACATCCATCATCTTGAAACTTAATATTGTATCCATTTCTACACATGTTTCTAACACTCAAGAGGTTATGCCTTAAACATTTAACATAGTAAATATCTTTAGTATTATGCTTGTGATCAAAACTGATTGAACCTATTCCACAGATCTTAGCACCTAAATCATCTCCAAACTTAGAAAGTCCTCCATCATATTTTTTAAGTTTAACAAACTTACTCTTGTCTCCATTCATATTATTTGAGAAGCCACTTTTAAAAACCTAATAGTTCTTATTCTATCTAGCATGAAAAGTAGATACCAAAGTACCTCTAGTTTTATCCTTCTTCTTTGAAACACTTTCCTTCACACAACTTTCAGAGTTAGCATAACTAGATTCATCTTTTAAAGCCAAGAACAAACATTTATGATAATAAACATCTCTATAATCAAATTCATCATAAGAAATACTAGAATCTTCTCTAACATAATATATTTTCTTGATCATCTTTCCTTTATTTTCTTTGTCCTTATTGTTCATAACTCTTTTTGGATATCTTGAATCAATGTAACCTATATTTCTACAACATAAACATTTGAAAGGTAATTTACCTTTGTACTTATCAGTTCCCTTTTTCAGCCTTCTTATAAAGTTAGCTTCTACATCCTCAAGATCATCTCCATTTGAATCTTCAACTTTTTCCAATTTTCTAGCCTTGAAAGTGTTGAAATGAACATGACATATGAGTGGGTGAGGTGAATCAGTTGTATAAAATTAAACCTTCAAAACCCTCAATAGTAATAAGATCCACATGCATTCATTAAACCCTTATTCTATTAGTATGATTGAACATCAAATGTAGATAACAAAAATTGAAATCATGACATCATACACAAGAGAACACTAGATTTATGTGGAAAAACCATGGTGAGGATTAGCTCACAATATAAGTAATAGAAAAACCAGTACAAAAGGACTCACTTTAAGAACATGACACACTATCCAATTAGGCTCACAACTAGGGTTCACTACCACAAAAATAATACAAGAAGACAGAAGAGAAAGGTTACATAGAGAATACTTCTAAATGCAACAACGAATCTATTTGTGTTTTTAAAACCCAAGAAGATTCCTCAAAGCTTCTATGAATTTTCCATGTTAAATAATGAAAGCCTATGAAATGTTTGGCCAACTTAACGACAAAAAAAAATAATGCATACTCTCCTACAAATTGAGCTCTGCAAGACCTGGGAGGGTGATCCCACTATGTGATCCTTAAAAATAACTAAACAACTTCAAATACACATTGCATAACAACAGATAAGTTCCCCATCAAAACTGAATAGATGAAATCCTTCAAGAAATAGGCAATTCCTTCAAAGATCCAATTCCTATTAGCAGAGAACTTCAAACATAAAAAGATAGGTCGATATGAAGATTATTATGAATAAATTTTCTAAAATTAAATGCCAAATATGTGAGAAATATGACCACTACTTTAGTATTAGTTCCAAATCCTAAAGCATAGAGTCAAATGAGAAAGAATTAAACTACAAGGGAAATTTCATCCTAAAGAGTTAAGATCTATATGAATTGCATTACAATTCATGTATCTATACTAGAAATCTATTACTACATACACATCCAACTGCTAACCTGCATGAAATCACACAATAACTAAAGCATTTAATTACTCCTTTGGACCAGAGCCACAATTAGAGTATAATTCATAGTAAAGAACAATGAAAATCAATGAAATTAGTATTTGACCAATATTTCATTAATAATCCATGCAAGGTATCACAATTGGAGAGAAAATAGACTCAAAATATTGTCATATTCAACACAAACATGGTTAAGAACCCCATAATTGACAAAATTCTCCTATCTGACTCTAAACCTTAAAATATGGACTCAATGTTCATACTCTATGTATTACAAATTATGCACTCTAAAATCTCGTATTCAACAAAAGACCCTCTACATCAGCTCTGAATTCTGTTTTAGAGAATAAGGGAGAAAAACAAGCTTCAGGAAAAAGTGTACACATGTCCACATTTGATCAGACTGTAATTCCCTTCTACAGTTACATTTGCATTTTTCAATTTGAGGGAATGCATATAAGACAAAATTTATTTTAATTACGTGGGGAAGAGAAACCGCCTACCAAAAGGCATCCCGTAGGAAGGGAAATCATCTTTAACTGTTACAATACTCTATCCACCTCAGCAACAATCCATACCAGCCATCTACACATTGATCTAGGAGAATATGTATGTATTCAATTGTAACTTCTAAGGCCAAACCTGTACTATACTTGACCAAATCATATTCTCCACCACAATGCTCATATTCCAAACTCATTTGTGAATACCATCTTCCACAATTCAAATTCTACTTCACATGGCCAATTGAAAGCAATAACCTAATTAATCTTATCCCTATATGGTGCATATTTAACCATCACTGAAGTAGCCTCCTTATAAAACTCTTCTCAAAAACTAATAACAAAGGATAGTTTCTCAAGTGTATCATTCATCATACCGATATCAGCATTTATGCATATCTCATTTTTTTGGGCCATCATGATATCGTTCATTTGATCCTTCCAAACTTGCAAAGGCTTTACCTCATCATAACTATGCTGAATTTCTAGTAATGGTGTAAGGTCTACTCCATCATACTTGGCCTTCAGTTCCTTGATCTTCATCTCCATAGGAGCAACATATCCTTGGAACTTCTACTCCACAATTTCATTAACAAATTGATAAGTTGGAAAAAACATGGGATACTTATCCTTCTGATGCTTTGTCCCTATCACCATGAACTTTAATTTCCCAGCAGTGGGGTGGCCAATTCTTTATCTCTCAGGAACATCTTTATTTTTTGCAACATTAAAACAGTATCTAGAATTATTGAATTGCTTTTCAATGTTGATTCTTGGATCTGTTGCAACATTTCTTTATACTCCTCAACTTGATGGATTAATTTTTCCCTTAAAATTCCTCCTCTTGGGCTATTTTCCCTTTCTATTGTGATGGAAACCCACCCCATATTATATGGAATGATTGCTAAGGATTGTTCTTGTGAGGAAGGTTGAGGTTGCTCCATTGATAGATCAAGAACATTATAGCTAGAGCTAGCTTATCTTTGGGACTTCCACACCTCCATTTCCTATTTCAATAATGCCAGCTCAGTTTCTAGCTCTACAACCCTTTGTTGAATTTTATTATATTTAATAATGAGTTCATTATATTGGGCCCTCAAAGTATCTCTATTCTTAGCTAAATCCTCAACACTTGCTCTGGTGAACTTGGAAAAAATTACTACCATATTTTTTGCCACCAATGCTGGAGTATCAACAACTCTTCTCACAACCAAGTGACCACTAAAATCAGATGGCTCTACAACTATTGATTTCCTAGACCTGGAAGACAATGACCAAATTTCTAAGGCATCCCATTCTTTACTAAAGGTTGATCCCTTAAGTGCCAACGTAGTTTCCTCCTCAGTTTCAATAAGTGGCCTATTGGCATTTCTTATTGTATTGAATACCATAGCATCAAAAATATCCCACTCAAGGAGTAACAATACTCCACTCTTTTGTACCTATCGATGCCAAAAATTGGCAAGGCAACAGGTTTTTGTGGGAAACTCAATTAAAGGGGCGACCTTTTGTGGTAAACTGAGTAACCTCCGAATTTTAAAAAAGTCGGCTTCTTCTATAACTAGGATTTTGAATGGGAAAAGGAAGCAGATATGGACTAAAAGTATCTAAGGAAATGCACCAAGATTTAGATGTAAGGCATGATAGATCTATCTTGCATATGCTATCTAAGGGCTCATTCAACAATTTGCTATGCTCAAAATAACAACTGTTAAAGAGGAAGACTTGAATCATTTATTTCATGACATAAAATGATTTGCATAGAGCTTTTACTGAAAGAAAGCGTCAAAGACATGGTTTTAAATCTGAATTCTATTCAAATCATTGAAGTTGCAATCAAACTACCATAGTATAATGCTATCAATAGTTAAGAGACAAAAAGGCCAAATTACAAGGGCACAATCTATGTGTCTTTATAGTTATCCAATAAAACAAAGGTCTGGTGTCTCCCAATCCTTTTGTAGATATTTCCAACTAGAATTATTCAACTATTCAATCGCTACTCTTTAAAATACTTACTAGCTAACTAGTAAAAAATTCTACCAATAACTCCTTTAAGAGAAGTAGTATATATAGCCAAGAGCATCCATCGCTTTGAAAGTCTGTAACAGAAGAGATTCCTCATCATGAATCATAATGCTTGCAACAATGATTCATCATGGCCGTTGGAACATAAATATTCCTAAGCATGAACCCAGTTGTTTGCTAGCCAAGTGCATTTCTTGCAAATGATAGCAGTGGTTCCGACCTACCTCATATGAAAAAATGTTGCCTCTTTAGCGAAAACAGTTAGAACATGCGGTACAATGTGGCAGCTTGGTGTTCACATCACTCCTCCCTTTCATGTATATGTGCTAAAGGAATACGTGGTGGAATTTCTCTGCCCATAAATCATCCTCCCATCCTTTGATGATAGCTTGTGATGAGAAGATATGTGGCAGTGTTCTTTGTATTTGACATTGCTTGAGGGGACTACCAATAGTTTATACAGGCAGAGGCTATGTGGTAGGCAGTCAGGACCCGAAAGAGAGATATATGGAAAGAGGCTAAAGATGCCCAACTCATTGACACATGGAATCAAGTCGAGGCTCTAAAAACAAGGGAAGGGAAGCTTTCCTTTGGTGAGTGATTTGGTGAAACATGGCGGCATTTAGCAGAGAATGCCAAAATATTGGCATTTGGATACTTAAAAATTATTGGGCAAGATCAAAAGCTGAACAAAACATAAAAAATAACCTGAAGGGAGCATGGGGTATATTAAATATCCATAGCTTTTGGCGACTACCAGGGGCATTTCACTTGTGGAATGGTGAATCCAAAATTTCTCTGGTTTCAAAACCATGGCTTATTCATTGGGAATTGGAGTCAGAGCTTAGAAAGAGCGACTTGCAAGGGTAGCCAATCAGCCTCAGAAGGCATTGATATGGTGCAAGGGATCCCATGTGCCTCATGCAGGTTGATTAAATCCTTAAAGGGAAACACTAAAAATATTTTGGACTCATCCTTAAGCTAGAAAAATAGCAGTGTGATCTAATTAGTTACACCCTCAATGTCCTTGGCAATAGGAGGTTGGCTGAAACTCTTAAAAACTGATAAATCCTACTTCCTTTCCTCAATTTTGGCTAGAATTTTCCTCGCAATAGTCATTGATTCATCAGGAAGAAACAAAGAGGGCAAGCCCATCTCAGTTAGTTTGGAAAGCCTTGCCCAAATGTTGTCCATAGTCTACCCTAATATAATCGAACATTGTTGAGCATGAAGGGTGACCTCCTGGTAGTGGATAAACTCCTTTGCAACCCCATGGACTGCTCTTCAATTCTTGATCCCTACTCATTCCATATCCTTGCTTGACACTGTGTATTGCTTGTCTAGCACAATTTTTTCCTTGGGAACCTTTTCCTCTATGAATTGTGGGAATTGCTCCATTGTGGTGCGAACCTCCCTGTATAAATCTATCACCTCCACCATGAATCTGAGTGTGGGTTGGAGAGTAGGGCATAAGGCCTTGACTTTTCCCCAGTAGGAAGCATACAGTTCTTGGGCTACTAAATAGAGGTTTGACTATGGAGCAGGAGTCTAAATGATCTTCTTCAAGAAACTAATTTATGCATCCTTTGTCTCAATCTCTAGCATTAGCCCCACAATTTGTTATGAGATAGAGGTGAGCTTCTCCTTTAGGTTGTTTTGTGTAGCTATCCACCTTTCCTCAGCCTAGATTCAAGTTGTAGACTCTTGATCTAGGGTAAGCCTGAACTTCCCGAGATCTTCTTTGAATTGAGCTTGTATACACTCTTAGTTTACCTCCTTTTCTTGAACTATCTACTCTAGACGGTCATGTAACTGTTGCAATTCTTTGATATTTTTCTGAACTTCTTCCTCTGATTGGGCCAACCTATTGGATAATTCTTGGTTCTTTTGTCACAGATCAACTATCCAGTCAAACTCCTAGGATTTGAATTTTTTGAGCTCTCTCTACAAGCTAGCCTACTCAGCTTGCATATTTTGTGTGAGGCACACTTTTTCTACTTCTTGTGCTTTGTCCTTGGTCAGTGCAACCTCTAGCCTTGCCCTGACAGCCTTCAGCTCATCCTCCATCTTTTTCAATTTATGCCCAGACTTAAGGAAGTTAGTAATCACCACCCGTTGTGTCTCCTCCATTAGTTTGACCTTTTTCCTATGGTCAGGCGACACACAAGTCCAATCTAATGGCATGGATGTCATAGTCACCAGGTTGAATTTCTCCCTTTGGTTTAATAATATTTGAATGTACGCTTGCGAAATGCAACAATTATTGAGTCTCATTATAAGTTGTAAGGACTCTAGGCTCTCCTGGCCTCTTGGCATCCTTTTATTTTTGCTTCTACATTTGGAGAACTTGAGCTTGCTTCGTTGTATCACTTCGAGACAAGAATTGAGCCGACGATATGATTCATTCACCTACAAGGGGGGCACCAAGAGGGACAACAAAAGGAAATGAGAGACAGGTGACCTCTAGTGTTTTCTTCTTTGGAAGGGCAAGTGTGAGTGGGGAGAAGGGAGGAATATTCCACATCCCTGGTGATGAAGGCATGGAGGGGCTCATGAGAAAAGGTGGTGGTGAAGGAGATGAACCAAGTTCTGATGGTTGCGAAGGTTGAGTCAGAATCAACTCTGATGATGCAATAGGGACAATAGCTTTAGACACCAATAGGGTAGAAGACATGGATACATATGAGGAGGTGGAATGGGTGGTCGAAGGGGTTGCAACCAGTGTCAAGGAAGCTCAAGGGGGAGTGAAATCCATCTATCTGATATGAGAGATTTGAGGAAAAACTCTTGCATCCATTGTAGAGGGGACAAAGAAAGATGGGTTCATACTTGGAGCGATGGATGTCATAGGAACTACAGATGAGACAAGAGACTATGAGCCAAGAAGAGAGGGAGAGAAACATAGTTGAGGGACTGATTCCTTCTTCGACTCTTGGTTGGTAGCTACCTCTTGTGAGCTTCCTGCGATATTGGCATCAGTGTGTTGTCTTTTTCTCAGTGGAGGATTCTCTAATTCTACCACCTTTGTTAGTTGTTGTGTTGCTCAAGTATTCACCTACACAGTCCTCCTTATCACAGTGCTAGGCTATATTGTCACTTTCCATTTTTGCTTCCCCTTGTCAGAGTGTAGTGTGGCATCTTCAAGGTCAGGATCCTCTGCATCACTTGCATCAGAGTCTAGACGTAACTAGTTCTAGAGGGTATCAAATTGATCATCGGCATTGAAAATAGATGAATCTTAGAAAGGGGCGATGAATTTCTTAATCTCCTGGTGGTAGATCCATAAATCTTTTACTTTTTTTGGCTTCCAATGTTGTTGCCTTTCCAAGCTATTTCAAAGGGTAGCACTTATGCAGATATTTTCATCTACCTTCCCCCTGATGAGATAGAATCTGAGCCATGGTAGCCTCTAATTATCTGTTGGCATGAGCACTAAGTCCACCCAATTTTTTTTGTCATCTTTAATCGGATTTCTCTATGCTTCCCAGTATGGCTGAGGGCTATGCTTTACCTTTATAGATGTGTCACCCAAATCATCCTCAAGGCTATAGTCTCATTTATAACAAATAAAAACTAGCCTAAGGTGTTCCAGCTTAGCCTCAAGTAGCTCCGTTGACCTCCTTTTGACCATAATCATTGTTTTGTAGTTCATGGGGCATTCAAAAAATCCTTTCTTCTTCTTCTTTGGGTCAAAGAAAAAGTTCCAGTCCATAATAGCCATTTGTCAGAATACTTCAAGAGCTAACAACTGATTGGTGATAGATGCAGGGAGTTAGATTGGTTCTCTGAAAAATCCATGCACTCAAACACATGTGAAATCTTTACCAAGGAACCAATCCCACTTTGGGAATAGGGATCACATCCAACTGGTCTGATCGCTCGAAAGGCGATAATAGTCATCATCCTCGCTCAGGTCATGCAAAATTTGATTCAAGAATTCCTCCAAAAATACATAATAATCATAGGTGAAACATAGGATGGGAGTCCATACCGAAATTGGCTTCTGATGATTTCTCTCATCAATAATTTGTAACTCCATTTTTCCCTAAAGAAATCAAGATTTTGATGTAGAAACATATAGGAAAGAAGAAAAGGATTTCTGAATTTACCTATAGTCTCGAACTCGCCAATTTTCTTCTTCATGTATTTGATAATCATTTCCATGAAATCATACCAGAACAGTTCCTTATGCCTCTTGAGTTAGAAACCCAGGCCCAGTTGAGCCTCGGACATGATGTCGTGATTATCAAAGCTGCACACAAAAACCATCATGGAGAAGGCATCCTTCATGTCTTCCTATTTGTAATCACCATGAGAATTCAAACATTTCAATGGCTTTTGGAAATTTTAGGGCCTTTTGGTCTCTGCATTATAAAAGGCAAGAGCTTGATTTTGACCCTTCTAGAATTCGAAACCCTTTTTTTGGTTGAAGTGCTCCATCAGCCGCTCTTTGTTGCCAATCTCAAGAATGCACAATAGGTTCCTAAGAGCTTTCGTAGTTAGCACCACTCTCAGCCTCCTTCCTTCAATGGCACCAATATGGAATTGAAGCGTCAAACACTTTCATGAATTATTTCTGGGCAGTGGTGCACAAAAGGGACCATATATTGGGGAATTTTGCATTGCCATTACTTGAATGGTAGTTGATTTTCATAGGATTTCTTCATCTTGATAAAAGTAGCTTCCCTCAAATCCTTAGGGTTAGTCTTGAGGACAAGGTCATAGATGTTATCTCATTCTTCCTTTACCAGACTAGCATCTCTTAGTTGACCCTTCTTTGCTAGGTGTGTGCGAGGCCATTCTGGTTTTTCTGGGATCCCAGGTGTAGTATAGGATTTTTGTTCCTCAAAAATATTGACCATAGGTGCGGTGAGTATTGCATCGGCTAACCCTCGAGTTGTTTCACCAAGTTCATTCATCTGTGGGTTTTGGGTTACCTTAGGGGTAGCGGATTCCATTTTTATTCTAAACTTTCTAAATTTTTCTTCGTGTCTCTTGGAAACTTTTTTATTTAATTTTTTTTTGTACAACTCTTGTATTTTAAAAACCTTCTTTGCTTTTAAAATAATCGAATGCAAAGCTTAGCTTTTTTGTCCTCCTCTGAGTGGTAGATGATGTTTGATTTTTCCCACATTAAATTCTACATGTACTATTAACCCTTTGGTTTATGTGAAGTGAACTACCTTCTATTTTGAAATAACAAGGCTTCATGATGACCTGAAGTACCTACAAACCTTGATGCAACTTTTCTTGGAAATTGGGCTGATGATTTGAAGGCAGGGTAGGCATCGTATGCCGTGGTAATTAATCCCCTCAATGAAATGATTACGCCAAAGTATGTGATAACCATCACATAGATATATATCTTTTCCTAGGTTTTGAGGAACACCCAGGAGGATGAAACCTCATCATCTGACTGAAAAGGCTACCGCTGAATGCTGCTAGCAACTTGTGCTAATTAATTAGCTTGCCTTGATTTTGTATGCGACAAATCGTACCTACAGACACAACTTGATGGGAGTTTCAAGTGAGCCCTGCTGCAATATTTGAGGTAGTACCTGGTTAACCTCATGCTTATGGTATGTGAATTTCCACGCTTACCTCTACCACTTCTATAAATAGGCATCTAGTCAGTAGGGAGATTAACTTAGCAATTTTTAGCAAAATAATTATTAGGTGATTGGATTAGCATTTGGTAACTGTAGCCTACATAGTATTAGCATAGATTTTGAACTTAGACATCTCGCATAGGATTTTTGCCTGACAGTCATATAGAATTTGACACCATGGACACACTAATTAGGCTAACCTCCTATAAACCACAAATGGATTTCTTGGGTGAGATTTCAACTAGACATTTGAAGAGGATGACAAAGAATAAACATTCTTTGTCTATCATAGCTATGAAATGAGTCCTAGGTCACAACTGCCTCAAATACGAGGACAAGTATAGGGTAAATACTAACATGAGTTCTCGCTTCATGGTATCATTGCTCAAAATTCAAGTCCCCAAGCCACTTATTATCTAGTTGGTGACATAAATATTCTTGAAGAAGTATCTGACCAGCCTTGGAGAGGTGTTAGCACATGATGCATTTGGTATAATACTAACTGCAAGCGACCTTCATCAATTTTTTGAAGAGGATGCACTCGTCCCATGGTTGTCACTTCTTAGTGGCTTTCACCTTCAGTCATAATAAGTCCATCGCCATAAGGTCTCCCATGCTTCCTACCTTTTTCTCTAGATCTATAATGTGGTGTTGTTCTACAATATTCACTGGTACACTAACTTTAGGAATGTAGTGTTCCCTCTGCCACCTTCCAATGTTGCCCTGGATGGAGTTGCTGGTGGAGCCAAGGATGAGGTGGTACCATATAATGTTGATGTTGTTCCCCATTTCTAGTACTAAAAATTCTCTCCCTTGCTACTTTAAGACTGAAATTTTGTTAGTCTTTTGTATATAGCCTGAAAAAGGCTTTCACGATATACATTTTGAAGCATGGCCTTCAAGCCATTTTTCCAATGTACTCCTCATAGTATATAAATACAATGAGAATGTATTTTATGTTTAACATCCCTACCTTGTTGCATGATTTTTATCTCTTTTGGCATATGTATTATTCTACATTGCGTTGTAAATCTCTGTTGTATCACTGATTAGGAAGACTAAACAAACAAACAAAAGAACAAAGAAGAAAACAAACACGTTAATTACATTTACATGGTAGAATTTCCTAATTGAGCTATTTAAGGTGAACTCCCCTGACGAGAAACCTTAGTGCTTTTCTTTCTATGCTTCCTAATTTGAACGCCTTGTCCCGCTCGTACTAAATTATTGTGAACAAATTCCTCTTAAAATCATCAGATTTCTTGTGTCAGCCAATTTTCTCCTTTTGTTGATTTAATTTCATTGTTAGACTTTTATCATCCAGCCACTAGTCTAAATGGTCAATAAATAGGGACAACACACTTGTACCTAATATGTTATGCAAGATTGATTCCATAGAGGGTGGTGGGTGACGTTTTCTTGTTGGCGCTTGGTTCAGTCTAAAAAAATTGATACATAGGTGGATATTTCCTTTCCTCTTTTGAACCTAGATATGGTTGAAAGACCAAACACTAGGCTTGGATGAGAAGAAAACTTGCATCAGGACTAGCTTTGCTGACCTTTGTTGATTTATCAGTGCTTCAATATTGAGAATTGCTAGCCTTTTTGTTTAGCATGTTGATTCAGTTCCTCTTATTAGTGTTATCATAGGATGAATGATACCAAGATGATATCCTCTGAGCTTATCATACAACCAGACCAATACTTGCTCACTTTCCTTTGAAAACTATATGCACCCTTTTTTGCTTTGATGTAGGATGCTCTTGCAGACTTGAAGATTTTTTTCCTTCCTATTTTGATGATCCATACAATTGCCTTCACTTGTTTAGAGCTTTCTCTTATTGTTTCTGGTATTGCCAAAAGGGGAACCCTTGGGAGTGACCCATTTTTTTGGAACTTTACGAAATCCTTGCTGGGTGTCTTGTTTGTTGTTGCTTATGAAGAATCTCGCTCTTTGTTGGTCAGTAATTTCTATTGAATATGAACTAATCTAGGTGATGTGTTTCTTAATTAGGTCTCAAACTTTCTCTTTATCGGATCCCACATAGACATCCCTTGCAGTATTGATATCCTAAGCTTGATTAATGATTAGTTTGGGAACTTTGAAAAAATTCATGCCCTTTTTCTTTACTGAGCCCAAACCTATCATGAAGCTTTCATCTTCAATCTCATCACTTGAATAGGAAAATTGGGATCAGAAATGTCTAATTGTCCTCTTGCCATTCGGGGAAGTTGGGTATACAGTTCTTGCACCAATTTTTGATTCTTCATAATTGAAGTGTGGCAACCGCAGTCCGGTTGTTGAACTTCTTTCAAATTTTTGTGTCACCCTCGGGATAGCTTGGTTTTCATCATTAATGACATAAGTTTCTAGTCCAGTGGCATGATAATTGCCGAAGGGGTCTTTATCAATCAACTCACTTAGAAGAAAATCCTCTTGATCAGTCGGATCCCCAGTGGTTTCTTCATCATATATAAGCTCAGTGCAGTACATTTCCTCTTTGGTGATGGAAGTGTGAGAGAACTCAAAGATTGTCTTTGCTTTATCCATGATATGTTCTAAATGCAGGGGTTCAGATACTAGCTTCATTTTGGCTCCATGGTTGGTCCTTATAATCAAGTGTGACCAATCTAAGGAAAGTTATCCACCTATTTTAGAAGTGAATTCCCTGGACAGGCATAGGCCAAATATTGGGGGAATATCAATGATCATAGTATCCTACTTGACCGTGATAGTTGGGAAAGCAAATAGGGTCAATGGGAGTTTTTTAATGACCCCCATAGTATTGACCATATTCCCATCCAATTGCATGAATCCTCTTTTCAAAGGTTTTTAACTTATTCTTAGGGCTTCAACTATCTATCTAGGCATGACTATGGTGTTGGCACCAAAGTCGATCATGGAGTTATGCAGTAATTTCTCACCCACAACAAGGGTTCAGAAAAATGGCTTTGATTTTGGTTCGCTTTTATAGATTTTGAATGTCGATTCTTCTTCTTGATCCTCAATAGAGGCCTCTTTTGTAGTATTTGTGAGAACTTTGGCCAAAGGTGACCGGTTGATTTTTTTTCCTAGAAGCAAGTGCTCTTTTGGTTCTATGATCGGGTCTTCTTGGAGAGCCCTTTGTCGCAATGTCCTCTACTCTAGAATGGCTAAGATTTCCCATAGGGAAATTTTAGCAGATGATTTTTTCAGTTCTTCCACTACATTAAACAGTGGTGACCTTGAACGTTCTTTATCTTTAGCTCTTATTGTTATAATTTCCTTTTTCGGCAAACATCATGGTGCCACTACTGAGTCACTAGATCTGTAGTCAGGGACGTTGTTTGGCTATGGACTGACTAATTGCGAGACAATACTTTTCCCATGAAAGTCCCTTTGAAGCATGTGTTGTAATCAGTCTACACTCATCGAACTTCAAAAGATGATGCTTTGAATGTGAACGCTGCTTCCTCTCCTTCCATCCATGAGAAGAGGGCGTGGTTAGGAGCTATGTCAGTTTCTTGTTCCAGAGACATTCCTTTCATTTGAGTGGTGAGCACCATGTTTTCCATTTGCAGGGAGGTATATGCATAGCCCCCATTGTTCAACATTGCCCCTTGGTTGCGCTACTTTGCTACCTTCTATTGTAGATTTTTGCATGGGTAGTTTAGGGGCATATGTGAATTGCTGCAAGAAAAACACCAGGGGTTGTTGTCATCGATCAATTTTTTTTGCCCTACAGTGAGGTCTCTACTTGAGCTTAGGTTGGAATTCAACAGTGGAGTAGGTACCGATACTATTTGACCTATTGTTGGCACTTGAGGATTTGAGTGAGTGCTTCCTTGGAATTGATTTTGTTGGTAAGAGGGCCTTCCACCTTGATAATTCTAATAGGCTAGCTTCGGAGGAGGAGCCTGGTTGCACTTGATGATAGTTATCTCATTGGCCATAGCCTGCAACATCTCCTTTATGTCACTTGTCTCATCCTCCGAGGAAACAAGTGTGATGTGTGGTACGCTCATGTATGTGTATATAGAATAAGGAGTAGGTGGTGTTGCCTGGGTGAAAGCTGGCATCTCGAGGAATATAGGTATGATGGGCTGAGGTGGTGACTTCCCAGTGTTGATCAGATTATTTTTTACCTGAATTGCAATATTGTATGCACTCGATAATGTGGTTCCGCTGAGAGATTGAATCATCATGGAAATGTTGGTGTTGATGGACTTCAGGTTAAACATTAATGCCAAGTTAGGTGGTGGGTGAATTGTAGCCTGAAATCTTTGCCAAGTTATGTGGAACCGTATGTTGAAATCAATCAGGGCCTCATACAGGGCCCGCTTGATGATCTCTAGCTAGTGATACTGAGAAGATCTATCATCATCATTTGAAAATCTCTCAAAAAAGGGGTCTCTGAGCTAATCCCATGTGCTGATAGAATTAGTTGGTAGAGTGCGGTACCAATCAGATGCTTTTGCTCTAAAAGAGGTTGTGAGCAACCTCAACGCTGGGTTTTCAGCTATTAATCCATGTATGAGACACACGTCTGCAACATCCTGTATATGTTCGAATGGTGTTCTCAAGACATCTCTGATAAATTCAGGAATAGACTTAAGGGAAGAGACTAGAATGGGGGGAAAAATGATAGGTGCTACTAGGGCAACAAGGGGACTCCTGACATCCCAAGCCACATAATTTTGATTGGCAATAGGTAACATGGCTGGTAGGGGGTTAGGGATGTTTCTGTGATGGGTTCTAGTTGCTATTGACCCTAATGGAGGTAATAACAAACCAGGGTTATTTACTATTTGGGATCTTGTAACAGGTCAATGGCTCATGTAATTGCTCAAAGCTTAATCATATCTCGCATGTCCCACAGAGTGTGCTAGTAAAAAAGAAACTGTGCCAAAAATTGGCAAGGTAATAGACTTTTGTGGGAAACTCAGTTAAAGGGGGGACCTTTTGCGCTAAACTGAGAAACCTCTAGATTTTAAAGAAGATGAATTCTTCTATAACTAGGATTTTGAACGGGAAAAGGAAGCAGATATGGAATAAAAGGGTCTAACTAAGGTGATGCGCCAAGATTAAGATGTAAGGAACAATAGATCTATCTTGCAGATGCGATCTAAGGTCCCATTCAACAATCTGCTATGCTCAAAATAACAACTGTTAAAGAGGAAGACTTGAATCATTTATTTCATGACATAAAATGATTTGCATAGAGCTTTTACTAGAATAAAGAGTCAAAGACATGGTTCTAAATTAGAATTCTATTCAAATCATTGAAGTTGCAAACAAACTATTCAAAAATAGCATAGTATAATGTTATCAATAGTTAAGAGATAGAAAGGCCAAATTACAAGGGCATAGTCTATGAGTCTTTATAGTTATCCAACAAAATAAAGGCTTGGTGTCTCCCAATACTTTCGTATATATTTCAAACTAGCAATATTCAACTATTCAATCACTACTCTTTAAAATACTTACTATCTAACTATTAAAAAATTCTACTACTAAATCCTCCAAGAGAAGTATTCTATATAGCCAAGAGCATCCACCACTTTGAAATTCTGTAAAAAAAATGATTCATCATGAATCATAATGCTTGCAACAATGATTTATTGTGGCTGCTATAATAGAAAGATTCATGAACATGAACCTAGTCATTTGCTAGTCAGGTGCATTCCTTGCAAATGATAGCAGTGGTCCCAACCTACCTTGTATGAACAAGTGTTGCCTGTTTAGCAAAAATAGTTAGAACATGTGACAAAATGTGGCAGCTTGTTGTTTGCATCACTCCTCCCTTTTATGTAGCTGCACTGAAGGAATAGGTGATGGAATTTTGCAACCCGTAAATCATCCTCCCATCCTTTGATGAGATCTTGTGATGAGTAAACGTGTGGTAGTGTTCCTTGTTGTCGGGATGGCTTGAGGGGACTGCCAAGAGTTTATGCAGGCGGAGGCTACATGGCAAGCACTCGAGACTTGAAAGAGAGTTATATGGAAAGAAGCTAAACATGTTGGAATTGTTGACACATGGGAGTAGGTTGGGGCTTAGAAAAGAAGGGAAGGGAAGCTTTCCTTTGGTGAGCAATTTGGTGACACGTGGCAGAATTTAGCAGAGAATGCCAAAAGATTGGAATTTGGCTACTTAAAAATTATTGGGCAAGATCGAAAGCCAAACAAAACATAAAAAATAACCTGAAGGGAGCATGTGGTATATTAAATATCCATAGTACAAATGATTTTCCTTGCTCTGGTGTCATCTCCTTAAAATTTTCTCTCATTTACATCATGACATTGGATTGAATAAGTTTCTCCTGAAGCTCTAGATGAAAACGCCTTTCTTCAGCCACCTTCTCAACATATACTGGAACATGTGCCCTCCACACAAAATCTTTAAAAGCATTTATTTTAACAAAGGAATCATCCCTCATCAATTCCCTATAGGCCTCCATCCTTAGGTAATTAGTATTGGTTATCCCTCTTATCTCATCTTTTCCCAGCCTTAGAGCACCTAATCCAGAACCTGATGCAACACTTTGTGGAAAAGATGGCATTCCTTGCTGCATATCATCAAGGGTCACCATGATTTCTTCATCATCTGAATCAGGTTATTCAACCACTTTTTCCTTTTCAACTCTCTACCTCTTGGGTGATGGTGGTTGTGTTGGAGAAGGAACTCTTGGGGGAGAGCCCAGATCAAAAATATTATACAACAATTGCCCTAAAGATGATGGCATTGATTTCTTAGAAGACATAGCCCTAGACTCCTTTGTAATGACAAAAGGTGGCATGGTTTTCTTTTCAATCATTGTTCCCTTCTTTCTAGAATATACCCTAACCTTTTGCAGAGGCTGGTAAGAAGGTCTTTCCTCCAATCTTACCTCAAGATATTCCTTGGCAGCCCATGACTTTCCTTTGTCCTCAATGACTTGTTCAGCCTTTAACACCCCTACCATGCTTTCAAAATTGTCGATAGAATATAAGGCCCTATTCAAATCACCACTGATATTTGGCATGGGATTGCATGCAGGGTTCCTTTTCCTCTTCTTCTCCATCATCTTGAGAAAGGAAACATATTTTTCTCTCCTTTCCTCCTACACCTGCAAGTCAAGGATGTTTCTGATGATATCCTTTGGGAAGTAGAAGTTGTGGATGAAAAACCTATCCTATGCTTTTCCTTCATTTGAGCAATAAAACCCTAAGGATCATGGTTCCTTGGGCATACATTGTTTAACCCATAAGGCTCAAGTAGTGTTCCCAAGTCTGTCCATCCCCCTTTTGCAATGAAAAAATATACAAAAGTTGTATATTCAGGAAAGAAAGATCCCTTTTTTTGTTTTGTTAACAAATGAACCATTTGAGCATGTCCCAACTGTCTCATGATTTCTAAGAATCCATTTCTTAGAGGCACATCCCTTGGTAAATAAAATGGGCTGACATTAGTGCCATATACCCTGAAAATGGTTGTGTTATAGTATGGGATGATATCTCCTCAATTGTGTGTCAAATTTAACTTAGGCCTCCTCTCCATTGGCCTCAAGAAATCATGAATCTCATTTAGAATTTTGGGTGGATCATTGACCAAAGATCTTCTCAATTTTGACCCGAAAACAATATGGAACACCACATAATCAAATTTTTGATCATGCCTGTCTAGAATTCTAGTCCAGTACTGGACGGGAATGTGAATATCATCCTCCTTTTTCTTCAATTCCATGTCTTTCTCAAAAAAATTCTCTCCCTTATACAAAAACAAGTGCATCAATATAGAATTCCAATTAAAACCAACTAGGGTTTTTCCTTCTTTAAGTAATACCAGACTCTCATGCATTCTATCTACCAAATAGGTAGCGAAATCATATACCACATTGAAAACTGGATGTTGAAGATTCACAGCCATGTATATAAGGTCAGTAGGAAAGGTAGTCTTTATACTAATAGTAAGGACCTGACACAAGGAGCAAACAATTTTCCTAAAATAATTACAAAAGTAGTTTATAGGAAAAGGTTCTAGCTCATTTTTGCCAATCACTATCCTCTTCTTATTCTTTCCAATTCCTATGGTTGCCAAATGAGGTTTTAGTAGATAAGTCCTAAATAATCCCTTAGTATATCTGTACTCTTCCCTAAAGGCCTAAAGGTCAATGGTGACCATATCCTTATTCCATTCATGAAGATCAATTTTTTTTTTTGCAATCTCCTCCTTGGTTATTTTAAAAATTTCCACACTAGCATATGTCCTAACAACTAGGGTTATAGGGTCATACCTCGCTGCAACATCCTTTAACAAATCCACATCCAAATATTTATTTTGTACCACTAGCTTGCTGAGGTCCAACCTCCAAGGGTTGCAAAAAGGAGCACAAAAATTCCTATTCCCAAACCAATTTGAAAACAACTACCATGATGTATACAACACCTCAACATCTTGAATTTCAAATTGCTTATCAGTTAACCCTTCCAAAATCCGGGGCCCATAAAACAAATCCTTCCTCTCAAGTTTTTTGTTAGTAGATGGTTTTAGTAAGTATATGACATCTTGAGAGAAGGAACTAGAGGGATTTTTAGAACCAGAACTTCAGGGTTTGGGTGCCATTTGCACATGACAAAATAAGGTTCAAGCTAGGAATTTGAAATACCATAAAGTTTATGGGATGGAGCCTCTAGCTTATAGCCTTGAAACACAATAGTTTCACAATTTAAAATAGCTCATGTCACCCAGTACCTAGAAATTCTTCTTCAGTGCAGAATTATGCATGAAAATAGCAATTCAAGGGAGTTTTAACATTAAATTTGGTGGTGCAGTCTGAACTCCACTATTACTATTCAATCACACAAGAAACAATGGCTATCATACAAAAATAACCCATTTTGAATACCAGCTATTGATCTTAATCCACACAGGCAAGAAGGAGCGACTCAGATCAAGTCAATGCGGTTTGAAAGTGCCATGTTCATCCACCAAATCCTAGGTGAATGAGAAATCACCCACGAGACACCACCTTAGCCTAGGTAAATCCCACCCTAGGTCACTTCATACCTGGCATTGGTAGCCACACATAACTTGTTCACACACCTCGCAACATCATTAAAATGATTATTTTAATTGTGCGAGGTCAGCGAGGATCAACCACGATTCATCATTATATGACAGTCGTTGATTCAATATTAATCGGCAAGTGAACAAGGACTCGACTCCATGACCATAAGTGACATGTGGCAAGATCTCGCACACCTCGCAACAGACTTGTGATGTCATCATAAATCTTTGTGAGGCCAATGGGAAATAGGTCAGGATTCGACCAATCCATCTAACAGTTGAAAAACTTGCACATGCCACAATTGTTATTCATAAAAAGGGGACTGACTAGATGGACGGGGAAACAACCCTTGAGGCAAGAAAATTAGACTCAAGTCTAAAGTTATAATATTTTATCAACTCGACATTAAGCGAAAATAAAACCAAGTCCCAATACGAAAGAACTGACAGGTCAGGTAATAGGGGTCAGCAACCATATTTTAGGCAACTAGAAACTTGGAACAATAGGTCAACGTACAATTAGAATTTCTAGAAAAAAATGAAGAAAAATACCAAAAGTGAAGGCTTTTATGGCTAAAACCAAAGGTAGATCAGTGGTTTCAAACACCAGGGAAACAATAATGAGTATAATTGTGGAAAAAAAATTAAGATCTCTACCAGTGGCTCTGATTGGGGATGTATGGCCCCCATGGGCATAGTAAGAAATGATAATCTCAGGTGAAGAAGACCAATACAAAGAGGACCAAAATGTAGGAGCTTGTCTAGACAAGACAAGCAGATGCAACAAAATAAAACACACCACAACTATATACACTAATTATAGGACTGTATAATGTACATGGAAAATAACTATTTCAAGAGAAATAGGATTTCGAGAACTATCCATAAACAATTCTAGAACTTCACCTATGAGGAATTGTAAGAAATATGAGTCCTCCCCATGTGTGTCAACAATTATATATGGGCCTAACCATAAGGGATCAAACTTCCCATGTTTACTGTTATCAATCAGATATGCACCATTGTTAGATTTTGCAGAAATCAAACTATCTATTGAAACATGGAAACCCTTTTAAGATGTGGGTGATCTATGCAAAAAGGGAATCTCCAGAGTGATTTGGTTCTCTAAATGATGAATCCTATTCTAAGTAATATTTTGGGAAAAGAGAGAGAAATAAAAAATAAATTTAAACTTATGACTAAAATTCTATCATCTAAAATGGTTTAACCAACATCAAGGAGATTCTGACAGTAACTCACTCTCACCACCTATTTAAAGACCGATTCTCACAACCTCAAAACCCATATAATCCAAAATTGATTTGTGCAAAGGTTTTAAAATAAACACAATGCACGACCTGAATAAGCATGTAAATATTACAAACACCTAACAATAGTAAGACAAGAAGAGGATTCAATAGATTTGAATCACAAGACACATCAAATTACTACTGCAAAGTATAGACAAAAAATGAGAAAGTAAAATCTATTGCTTTATTGAATGAAAGAGTGAAACTCTCAAAATAGCACAAAACTATTTACAAAACTCTCTGCATGAACAAGAGAGGAATAAAAACTTATTTGAACTAGAAAAACACTAAGTTTTTCTCAAGATATATCACTAAAGACCTAATCTGAGCTCAAAGAAAAAGCTCTAGGAAAGGCACCTAAAACTGCCCCAAAAAGATTAACTAAAATGGAAAATTCTCACTCTTTGCATGTGCATGCTGAAAACCACCTAAAAATAGGTATTCTTTGCTTTAAAAGCAAAAAAAACACCTTATCTCTCCACCAAGAATCTCAAATCCGACCAACAGTAAAAAGTCAAAATCAATCTACTAAAAATAGCAAAGAAATAAAACAATTTATACGATATTGCTTTATTCTTGCTTTACAATGATTTTCAAATTTAATACTCTCACAAATCGACTATTTTTGCAATTAAATATTCAAAAAAATATTTTGCAAAACAATATAACTTATTTCTCCATTTACAATGTTTTATTTTCTTATAAAAAGTCATAAAAAAATACATATTATCCTCTCATCATAATTGATTTCTATAAAATCAATAAAAACAATTAAAAAAAACCCAAAGCTCCACTAAACGAAGGCATATAATAAAATTAAAGCACATAATAAAATTCCTTAGGCATCGATGCATAAGGGAAAACCTAGCATATTTAAAACCCGCCACCATATGATTTTTTGTTTAGGCTTTGATATTTTTTAGAAAAATAAAGCCTAAGACATCGACCACCACTATGTATTGGGACTTAGAGATAAATGTTTTCAAAAATGACTAAGTCATGGCATAAAGGAATTGGCCTCCATGGTATTAACTTAAGACTTAAATCAAAATGCAACTAAAGACCCTAAATTCGAATTAGGGCAAGCATGGACAAGACCAATGAAAAAAAACCTAAACTTATTTCATTTCATACTTTGCAATTTTGAAAGTTTGGCTCTGCCTGGGAGAGCTAGCGCCGCCATGCATGAGCTTGATTTGTAGCTTGAAATTCTCACATCTCTTTAGATTCTTGGTCGACCCCACTTCTGCAACTCATGGTAAGTTGTTCATAGTTTTTGTGAGCTCCATTCACTATGTTTTGAGAACAAAAGGCCATTAAGGCCATGACTTTTGCATGCACTCATTGTCTAATTTTTATGTGCTTCATTTTATGTGTTTGAATTGGTCTCTCTAGCCACCATGAGAGATTTTGATTCATGAGTTTGAAAGCTCCTAAGAGTTGGTCGTGCCATCTATGTTTGGTCTTGAGCTTTGACAAGGGTAAGCTCTTCTCTCCATTGTTTATCTGCACTGTATTTTATTTCAATAAAAAAGCTTCTAAAATCTTAAAGTATAAGAGCTATGCTTTTTTTTTTTAATACATGAAATGTAGGCCCAGCTAGCTGTGCCATGTGTATTTCATTCTGGTTTTTTTTGTTCATGAAGAGAACCCTCTTTTCTATCTACTTCTTTCTCTTCTAATTTCGATTGCTACAGGAAGCTTGAAATGGGCTTTTGCATTCTCAATGATTTTATGTAGCACTAAATTCTTCCACAAATGGGCTCAACTCATTATATATTTCTGCATTTTTTCAAAAAATCCCCATGTGGGTATGCTGGAAATGAAAGAAAATACTTATTTTGTTTTTCCTGTAGAAAACCCCATGTGGGTATTCATCATTTTGAATAATTCTGCATTTCTAATAGAAATCCTCACATGGGTATGCTTGAAATCATGGTAAATCTATATTTTTAATAAAAACCCCATGTAGGTATAAGAGTAAATTTGTATTTGAATTCAAACCCAACATGGCATCTTTCAACATTTTTCTTTCCTGTCAAAATTCACCTGTAGCTCATAGCTTGTAGCTCTCTTCGCCTCTTGCACTACTTCTTCATTGTAAGACTTCATGGCTACATTCTACATTTTGAATATAACTCTAGCATGAGCATTATCACTTCTTCTGTGTATTGGTTCTTCACTTTTCATGTAGCTTTACTTGTGAAAACTTAAAACTACATGATAACCCCAAATGGGTCCCCTTAAAATTTTAGCATAACCTCAAATTCTATTGCGAAATGATTCAATGGCATTACATATTGTGAACTGAAAATGACCTCATTTATTTATAAAACTACTACCAAAATGGAAGTACTTGTTTTCATGGAGAAACAATACAACTCCATCCTCCATTGATGTATGCAATTGTAAATTGATTTTACCGATTCTCAAAAATGTAACACTGTTTCATTATGTGTTCACATATTGGGCCTTCTTAATCTTGGCACTCTTCATGCATTTTTATGTTCACTTTATGAAAAGACTGCTCTATGCAATTTCTCTCCTTTCAAATGAAATTTGAAATTCTTCACATGCTTTTCTTTATTGAACAGTTCTCTTGATGATGAGGCATATTTATGCATGTTCACTATCACATTATGAGCATGAAAACTTGCTTGAACAACATGAATAAAAGTGACTAAAACACTATATGGCAAAAAAGATACAATTGATTTGATAGTATTAAAACTTGCATTTCAGTTTAATTGAATCAATTAGGTTCATTGTTCACCTATAGCTTTCATTTCACTACTCAGACTTGTAAGTTATGAATGAACAATAAATTTAATTACTTTAATGACTACAATTTTGTTTTACTCCTTCAGTTGTATAGCTCAGATGAGCATGGTAATTATACTTTCCTTCTCAGCCCACTTGTAACTTTAGAGGTTAGCATATCGAGCTCTACCCATGTGGGAGCCCTTCTTACCCCACATGCTTTTATGTCTTCAGAAAATAATCAGCTTCATGACTTTTCCTATACCTGCATAGGAAACAAACAATGTTAGCAAAAAACAATACATGATGATGATGTTTCCCTCTTTTAGCTCATGTTTATGCAGTTTTCTTTTAGTTGATTATGTGCATCCCAAGGGTTGAAATACATTTTTGTTAGTAGGGCATGCAGTATAGTTCATATCCCGAGCTCTTAATTGACACCTTTCACAATATTTTGCAGATACAGTCATGAGCAGGAGCAGAATGGAGCAAGCAAATAGGCATCAACTAAAGATCAACTCAAGCAAAGACAGATATATTCTATGTTATTTGTCACTTTCTTTTAGTTGTTTATTTCCTTTCTTGTAATGAATAGGACCAGCTAAAACCATGGCTTGTGTGGATCTTTTAATTTATCCTTGTGCTTTTCATTCTGAAAAGAAATGAATTAGAAATGCAAACTTCTACTGCCATTTGCATTCTTGCAATCAAATGAAATTTGTAGTGTAGCAATGTCATGACATAAATGAAAGCAATGGATGCTTAATCATTTGTATAATTAGCTTGTCTTCATTTTTTCAATAAGCATTAAGGAATACTTCTTAAAATTTGTTATCTCAATAATGCATAACTTATACTTAATAGAACAGATGCATTCAATAATTTAAAACCAAGTAGCACTAACTGAATTTCCACTTTAAGATATAACAAACTTTAATCAGCTCGACCAATTGAGTTGTAGTGAAAAATTGGTAACATTTACCTTTATCTTCCATTATTGCATTCCATAGAAAAACCATTACTCTTATCTCAAATTTTCTCTCGATTACCTTCTTGTCATAAAGATTCTTCACTTGAAGTTGTAATTTTTCATTCCTTTTATGAGCCTCTCTTCGAGTCTCATCCAGTTGATTTAACTCTTCCATCGTATGTTGCATCTCATCACACACATCATCATCATACTCTTGAAAAAAATTATACATTTTCAGTAGATTATTCTATGGTATGTGTGCCTCTATCCCATAGACTAAGTTAAAAGGTGAATATCCAATTGCTTTCTTGACAATTGTTCTATTAGCCCACAATTCAAATTATAACTTTGAATCTGAAGCCTTCTTATTCAAGATTTTGTTGCTAGATTCAGCTTGTCCATTTCCTTGGGGGTGATAAGGATAATAATATGAGACATTTATACCATACTAATTGCAAAAACCAACAAATTTCTCAGACCTGAAACACATTTTGTTATCCGAGATAATTCTTTCAGGTACCTTAAACCTACTCAAGATGTTGTTCATCAAAAAGTCATTGACCACCTTACTTCTATCCTTTTTGGTTGGGATTGCATCAACCAATTTGGTAAAGTATTTAGTTGCCACTAGTATCCATGCATGCCTGCCACTTTATTTTTCAGATATCTCACCTATAAAATCAATGCCCCACTGCTAGGAAGGAGCTGGAGAAGATACTAGCCTTAATGGAAAATTGCCAGAGAACTTCAACTTCTTAGAAAACCTTTGACAAGCATCACACTTCTTAACATATCTATGGGCATCTTTGAACATAGTAGGCCCCCAAAAACCAGCCCTTAAGATCTTATGAGCAATTGTCCTGGCCATGTAATGACCTCCACAGGCTCCTTTATGCATTTCTATCAGTAGATCTTCAGCCTGATCACCATCCACACATCTAAGTATGACACACTCATGACTCCTCCACCAAAGCTCACTATAAATGATGACAGACCTAATCAATTGCAATTTGAGATTCCTTTTCTTGTTGAGTGGCATGCCTTCAGGGTACCTCACTATCTGTAAGTACTCAACAATTCTCCTATACCAACCATAGGTCTGCATAACATAGATGGGTGCAAAATTTTCTTACTGTATCTAATTTATTTGATTGGGCTCTAAATTGATCTCAACCATTAGCTTGTCCAAACCCTTTCCTCTCACAAGCTTTGTACTCTATATATTGATATTGAACTCCTAGATCCTATTGATCCATCTACACCGTCTCCCTATGGTCTCCTATTGAGTAAAAATATCTTTAACTGTAGTTATTGGAACATAAGCGACAACTATTGCTCCCATCAAATAGGGTCTTAAATTTTTAACAGCCTTCACTAAGGAATATGCTTGTTTCTCTACTATGTCATATATCAACTCCACAACTTGCAATGATTTACTAAAAAATGCAATTGGTTGCTCAAAACCATCATCATTCTTTTGCAACAAAACACCTACTATAGTATGGAAAGAAGCAAATGTAAACAACTAGAAAGGTTTTGAATAATCGAGGTATTTAAGAATAGGAGCCTCCTTAATAGCATCCTTAATAGCTTGAAAATATTTAGATGGCTCTTCTATCCATGTTACCTTTTCTCCTTTCTTCAGCATTTTGGAAATAGGGCGGACAATTTCAATAAACTTTGTAACAAAATTTCGTACAAAGTTAATCCACCAAAAGAAGAACTAGATACCATTTAAATTTATTGATTGTGCAATCTTGTCAATAGGTGCTACTCTTTCTAGATAAATTTGGACCCCTTCCTTTAAAACAATGTGTCCAAGCAACTTCCCTTCCTTCACTCCAAAATCACACTTCTTGGGATTCAAAGATATCCCATATTCCAAGGCCTTAGCAAATATTTCCTCCAAATGAGAACAATGGTCCTCCACTTTCTTGTTTTGAGTGGTGAGGTCATCTTGATATATTTAAAGAAAAAGGTCAATAAAATCTTCAAAGGCTACATCCATCGCTCTTTGAAAAGTTGCACCAGCATTCATCAGGTCGAATGGCATCCTTACATAAACATATGTCCCCCAAGGTGTAGTAAATGCAATTTTGAACTGGTCAAATTCTTTGACAATCACCTGGTTATAACCAGAGAACCCATCCATCATGGAGAGTAGTTCACATCATGTAACCTTTTGTAACATAGCTTCCATGTTAGCCAATGGATAGTTGTCTTTCAAGGAAGCAACATTCAAATTCCTGAAGTCAACAGTCTAATATCACTGTTCTTCCTTACAGGCACAAGGTTTTAAACCAAGGATGAATGCCTAATAGGCCTAATGATCCTAGAATCTCTTAATTTGGCAAGCTCCTCTTGAATCTTAGGTTGGATTGATCAACCTCTATTTTTTCCTAAATGGCCTCATATTTGGCTTCAACGAAATCTCATGCCGGAACAAATCCTCTCTATACACCTTGAGGTCATCATAGGACCAGAAGAAAACATGCCTATACTTTCTAAGTAAGGTAATTAGCATATTTCTAACACGAGGCTTCATCTTTTTACCAATGTAGACCTTCTTAGGGGCATTCTCTATTCCTAAGTTTATCTCTTCTAAATCCTCTTTGTGGGAAGGTGCGTGCTTAGTACTTGACCTTTCAGGGGCATCAAATACCCTTTCAAATGCAACTAAACCTCTAGGAATAGTGTTTGTTTTCAACTAGATTACATCAGTCCCAAAAAGGGTCTCTTTTCCATCAACTTCCACCACAAATGAACCAAAATCAATCTCCTAGCTCTCATACTACTCAATACAATGTAGAAACCTTAAAATATCAGTTTCATCATCAAACACTTGCCAATTGTAAATGTTATCTGACACTACAGGCCTATTTTGTACCTCTATTTGTGAAATACCATCAAATTTAATGGCATCGAGTTTAACAACAATATTGGCTAATAGGCCAGCCCTAACATTTTGCCCCCTTTCAACCCAATCTATGCCAAAAGCATCAAAGGTCTCAATAGTATCCAAAACTACATTTCTATATTGCCTAAGCCATTTTTCCTTAGCTGCAAAACAAGATCTAATTTGGGATACAACTAATTCAAAATCTCCTAACACCTTCAATGACTTGATATCATGTTTTGAATCCAACTTTAGGCCAAGTAAGAGGGCTTCATACTCAGCAATATTATTAGTACAAGCAAATTGCAGCAAGAAAGAGTACTTGAAAGTTTTACCTTGAGGGGAAATAAAAATGACCCCTACTCTCGAGCCTTCTCTAGAGCATGCTCCATAAAAGTACATTGTCCACAAGTCATCATCTGATGATACATTCAACAATTCCCTGGCTAGAAATTCAAACCTTTTCTATCATAATTTCCTTTAGGTACTTGTTAAAGGGAATGTGAAAACTATTTTCGATAGCCTTTTGGCCCTTACTAAAAATATTTTAAAATTAAATAGGGTTGTTTTGTATGGAAGAGGGGAAAACAAGGCATTCATTGAACAAACCCATAGGATATCGCACAATCAAGAATATATATGCTAAATAAAAACCATATCAAACCAAAAGATAGGGATCTAAAACTTTGGGAACATGAAATATATATAAAAACATAATTTCTGGTAAAATTTCATGATTTTTCTAGTGATATATGGTGACTGGTCATGCTATATTATATAGTATTTTTTATTGTACACTCTTCATGTATCCTCGTTGGGGTTTGAGTCTGGGTCGAGCTGTGGGCAACGGTTAGGGGGCAGCAGCCCCTGAAAAAAAAAATCACCTTTTTTCACTTCGTCATTGAAAAAGAAAAAAGTCGACTTTGTAAACCCTAATTTTTGGAAGCTTCTAAAAGCTTGTTATAAGAAGTTGGGATGGGGAGTTGTAGCATGGAATTATTCACGATATATTTTAATATTTTTTGCATTGGATAATAAAATCATTGGATGGATGCGGTTTTGTGGATGTAACCTAGATTGGGTGAACCATGTTAAATTCTCTGTGTTGTCTTATTTCTGCTATAATTTTTAGTGTGTTTTATTTCTCTATTTTATTGATCAAATTTTTGTTTAACTTGTTTGATATCTGCCTTCTAACCCTAAAATTTTCACCATATGGATTTCAATATATGATCAAAACAAGTTGACTAGAAACCCTAGACAGGGTTTTTGATAGTGTTAACAAAAATTTCTATAACTTTCTCATAACTCAATGAAAAATAATGAAAATAAAATAAAATGAAAGTAGATCCACTTTCCAACACACTCCAAGTGGTTTTAGTTTGATATGTGGTTCGTACAATTCATACCAAATGAATGAATAGGTCTAAACATGAGAAAGTACAAAGAAAATACTTGTTTTCATTTACCAAATCTTCAACCACAATGCCTTCAACCTTCCAAACACAATGTGGTATACATCCAAATGCATAATATCACAAACTATTCCATCCTTATAATTGCCTATGTGAAACTCAACTTTGCATTGCTCACTTACGGTTACCTAGTTACCTGTTTGAAGCCAATTCATTGAATAGGGTGTGGGGTGTGGTATTCTTTCCAAAAACAATTTATCTACCATGTATTCAGAAACAATATTATCCATGCAATTACCTGAAATCACAACTTGACAAAATTTACCTTTGGACTTGCAAGTAGTCCAGAATAATCTTTCCTTTTCCATCCTACTTACTTTCTTGGCTACCATTTCTTCCTCATGTAGCCTGTACCACTTTGAGAAATATATTTAATAATTATGATGCCCTTTTCCCATATTTCTTCTTATTAAGATCCATCCTTAAACATCAAATCTCACTAAACCACATTAGCCAAAATAATAGATCATTTCCCAAAGATCTTCTAGCTCTAATACAAAAGTTAATATATTTTATATTAACCATCCAAATTTTCTACAAATTGGTGAAAAGTTATGTTTTGACATGTTCTAAAAACCCTCTAAAGGAAAATTCATATTTTATAGTTTTGATGGAGTTCTTAATGACAATTTTCTTGAATTTGGATGTAAATAGTAAAAAAAATACCCAAGTTCTTTGTTGTTTTGATTGATTTATGCATTGTTTGTTGATGTAAGGGTGAAGGATCATATTGGCATGTTTCTAGAGATCTGCACAATCTAGGAAGTCCATATGGCAAGAACTTTTCCCCTTTTGTTTGAAGTCCTCGCCTTATTGCACCTTGGGGCAACAACATCCAATTTGCACAAAGCATTGCATTGATCATTTGTTTGGGGCTACATATGTTGGGGAGACCTAGGAGAATGTTGAGATAGGTTTGAATAAACCAGGTTTTGCTTTATTCCAAGTTGTACTCAAATATTTAGAGCCATTAGGATGTTGACCCCATTTTTTAGGCTTGAGAACACAATGCCAAGAATGAATAAGGGTGCAGATTTGAATCATATGTATTGAAGTCTTGTTTGAATGTGTCAAGGTAGTTGCTTGAGAGTCCTTCCTCTACATCACCTAACATTCAAATTTACACTACTTTTCTCAAATTCACATCACACATATCACTCACATCTATCTTACATCTCACTCATATCTCACACCATTACACTTATTTATATTAACCTCATCCTCAAAATCCTTCTCTAAGGTTGACAACTATCTATTATAATTCAAAATAGGTAGATGCCTAAATATTCCCGTGGTGGATAGGAATGAAGATGACCTACATAAATCCTTATTTAGGACCCAAATAGATCTAAACACACATCAACATGCTTTCACAAGCCTCACATGTTGTGGTAACACAAGGTCGGACAACACCCATGCTAAACACCATGAAACATTAAGTACAAACTTCCTCAAATCAATCTATAAAATTTAGACAAAATAATTCACTTGAGAATGATCTAGAATAATCCACTAACTTCTTAATATTCATGAAAAACTTCATTCAAGATTGCATCATACAAATAATTCATCTCAAAACAACTGGTAAACCTTATTCACATACTGACAAATGAAACTCACTTTGTACTACACCAAATGAAGTGAAATATTCAATAAAAAATTATATAAGCATTATAAGAAACTTCCCTAATCTACATAACTTGAAGTTAGATAGCCAAGAAAAGTGGATCAAATACATTTCTCCCAAGCCACATAGAACATCACTAAAGTATTGGTTCACATATTGGTGAAAATATCTTGCAATGTACAATGATCCAAAAACCCAAATTCTAAATATAGCAACGTCTAACAACCTTGAATATCCTAAGAAATCCACATAGGCATATAATCAACATAGAAGAAACATGGATCACAATATTGGAGCATATTATGAATACTTACACAACACTGTTTTCTCTATTTATCAAATTTTCTCAAAAGAACTTGGAAACCAAGTACCAGATACATAATATCATCTCATTACTTCATTCCAACTCATCTCCAAAAAATTTAGTAAAAATATGGCTCCATGTACTCACAACACTTCTTCAAGGTCTCCACTATACATGCACAACATATAGCAACTTGTTTTCCTCTTTTTCACAATTTTTTCAATATCCTCCATATGCAACAAACTTCCTCAACACAATTGACATCAATGAAAACACCTTCATACTTGTGACAACACAACTTGCAACAATATCCCCCTCTATCATTGATGGTCAAACAAGATGTGAAAAACCATCAAAGACAACATACACAACTTTCTCCACTGATACCTTGCACTTTTTCACATGGTTCTCTCTCCCCCTAAGTAGATAATTTTTTTCATTTGATTCTCACCCCCCCTTTGAAATCAACAGAAAAGGATAAAAAAAATTGCATTGTTCTTCCCCTTTGACACTAAACTAAAATACTTGCTCTGAATACTCCCCCTTAAGAGTACACCCAAATAAATCAGTAATTTAATGACAACACATGATACTACCTACTCCCCTAAGAGGTAGCCATCAACATTAGTCCAAAAATGAGATAGTTCAATGGATCGATTGGATTGATGCATCTCCATATGCATCTAGTTCAGAGAATGAGGGGCAATAACCCCTAAATTTTCCTAAAGAATCCTGAAGAAGAGGATTAGTAAATACGTCAGCAATTTGATCCTTTGTAGGTACATACTCAAGTTTACTTCATTCTCCATAACTTTCTCTCTCAGAAAGTGATACCTAATAGATATATGTTTTCTCATTGAATGCATCACTAGATTCTTTGAAATGTTAATTGCACTTGTATTGTCACAAAAGATAGATATATAGGCCCATCATATACAACTCTGATATATTTCAATGTTTTTCTCATCCATAATACCTACGTACATGATGATTCTACTTCAATATACTCATCCTTTACAATAGAAAAAGAAACTGAATCATGCTTCTTACTCAACCGTGACACCAATATACATCCAAGTAAGAATGCACCACCACTTATAATTTTCCTATCATCAACACAACCAACCTGATTTGCATTTGTATAAGCACTTAATGTGAAATCAGTATCCTTAGGATACCACAGACCATAATCCAGAGTGCCTCTTAAATATGTAAATATCCTCTTCATTGTTGCAACATGTGTTTCTTTAGGTTCTTCTTGAAATCTATCTACAAGAAAAACTACATGCAAGATATCTAGTCTAGTAACAATTATGTATAGCATTCTACCAATCATAAATATGTACTTGCTCTGATCAGCCTTAGGTGAACCATCATCTTTGATTAGTTTACAACTAGTCACCATGGGATTGCATACCAGTTTGGAGCCATCCATTCCAAACTTCTTTAACATCTCCTTGACATAATTTGATTGTGAGATGAATATCCCTTTATCTATTTGATTGATTTGTAGTCCAAGGAATAAATTCATCTCCCCACATATTGACATTTCAAACTCTTTCTACATCTCTTCAAAAAAATTCTCACATAGCCTCATTTCCACCAAAGATAATATCATCCACATATACAAACATTATTAATAGCTTGTCTTCCTCAATTTTGAAGTAAATATTACTACCTTCATGCCTTTACTAAATCCTTGTTGTATAAAATATATGTCCAACCTTGCATACCAAGATCTAGGAGGTTTCATCAATCTATATAATGCATTATTTAATCTATAGACCATATATGGTTGATATGACAACTGAAATCCTTCTGGTTGTTCCATGTATACTTCTTCTTCCAATTAACCATTCAAAAAATTAGAGTTCACATTTGATGGCACTCTCAAATTTTGCAAATTTGAAGTGCCCATTTTGAAAAATTTGCCTTCGCACTTTCAGAAGTGCAGCTGATGAATCTACCTAAGTGACCCACTTTGGAGGGTCATAATTTGAAGCCTATTGATTTTGGTGAAAAACCCATTTGCAAAACCATTCATGTGTCCTATGTGATTCGGTATGTCATTTTTAGCTTCCCATGATAAGTTTTACTAGGGTTTTGAAAAGTGAAGCTGGAGGGTTTTGGCACTTTTCTATTGTTTGCAAACTTTCAGTTTTGCAAACTAGCCTCCCATTTGAGCTTGCATTTTGCAACCGGTTGATCATCAAGAGAGAATGATCATTGTTTTGCATTCTCCATACCAAGATGATCTTGTATGTCAGTTTTCAGAGTCTCGTAAGTTGATTTACTATTTTTACCAAGTCAAAACCAAATGCAATTTCTTTAGTTTTGCACCTATATTTTAAGGAACCTTTCAGGGAGGTCAACTTTGAACCTAAATATCTTTTGATGAATGATGATTCAAATAAATTACTCTTGCACACGTGCTCAATGTACCTAAATGATCTACTGTGTCTAGTGGCAGCCTCCTAAGAGTTGATTTGCTATTTTTCAAAATGGAAATTGGGTGAGATTTTTGGGTCCAAAAGGGCCGGGTAAGATGTACTGGGTGTATATAGTGTAGAATTTGGGGGAAAGCTAGCCAGTTAGTTGTCATGGGATGGAATTATATATGGGACACCCTTAATATCTTTTATGTGATGACTGATATCGAAAGAAATCTAAATTTTTTAAGACAATTTGCTCTCTTGTGTGTGTTATAGATCATGAATGAAATTATCAAGGGTTCTTTCATTTGTCTTCAATATTTCAATTGAATGTATGATTCTCTTTCTTACTTTAACTTAATGAGTTAATCAAATGCTTGAGATAGAATTATAGGTCTGTGACAATGTGCTAAGGATTTGGTAAGGAGTGATGTTTTAAAATACTGTGAGGTCTTATCATGTAATGCAATGTGGGAATTTTCACTGATATCAAGGTCGAAGTTATGTATAACAGAGTGTCTCATGTATGAATCCTACCAAATATGATGAGGCACTGGTTAGTTCTTCTTCAAATTTTACTAAAAAACTAAAATCAGGAACTACCCACATGTGGATTCAAGGTCAGAATAGTTTAAATTCAAATTCTATCTTTTTAAGATGCAAATCTCACTTAATACCCATATTCCTAGCTTTAGATAGTTATTTACTCAATGTTCTACCAAGCCCTTAGTGAATCGTATCTATTGGCACTAGTAGCATTTTATCTGTGTGTAGTGTTCTCAAGGCAAGAAATATTATATGAACACCAATAAGAATACCCTCCTTGGTTTCATAGAGCCTACAGTGTAGGAGTTTTCAGTCTTTGACTGAATCTTTTCAATTGGCCACTAACTTTGAGAATTCTTAAACATAGAGGTTGGCTACCTCTTAGAGAGTTTCAAAGCTTATCTGGAAAAAACACCAACATAATGGTGACTCTGCTGGGGATGAACTCAAAATTTTTGGTTGTAGACGGTGTTGTTAGAGAGTCATTAAAATCTTGAAATATTATTTGTAACCAGAGGTTGAAAATTATTGAATTAATTTTCCCATACGAGTCACCAACAAAATGGCGACTTTGTTGGGGAGAATTTGTGAAAATTTTGATTGCAAAATCTAGCCTTAAGATCATTGCATAGAGTCATATCATTTTCCATTCTGAATTTGGTTCAAGTATTGAAGGAGTTCAAACCTAGAGAGAAGTTGTTGCTGTGAACTTGAAAGTTTTGTAATATGTGGTGCTTTGTTGGTGAAAGGAACTTAAATAAGAAAATTTACATGTCAAAGAACTTCATACCACTTGAATTTCAGTCCTTTGTGAAAAGAGGTGGCGACCCTGCCAGAAGAACCTATTGAAGATTTGATGAAAGTTCCAGATCTACAATATTTCAATCAGGAAGTCAATTTACAGTAGCCGCAACATTTCTAGGTGTTCTTATTTACTAGCTTCCTCCATTCATTCATGGGAAGAGTTCAAGGCAGTGTTTATGGAGCAATTTGGAGAGAGGATTGGCCTTGTTTTGGTAAGGAAAATATTCATGAACATAGAGAAAGGAAAAGATGAGTTAGTTTGATCTTTTAATCTCAGGTTTTCAACGATCATAAGAGAGATTCTTGAAGAAATAAGACCAAATTATGTTGAATTTTTGGTCATGTATTTAGGAGCATTTAAAAAGAAAATGAGTTATCTATTAAGAGATAAAGAACCTACAACCCTATATCAAGCATATCAAATTGTTATAGATATTGAGAAAAAATTGAGGTATTCAATGATGAAAGGACATAGGGTTGTGAGTGTTGGCCATCCTAAAACACCTCATGTAAATAGAACTCTTTGATTAGATAATACAAATTCTTGTCGGGATGGTAATGTTGCTGCTCTATTTTCTCCATCATCACAATCTGCAGATCCTAATGAACTCCATGTTAAACGTCATCAATATTTGACCAATGTTGATCAAACATATTTTCTTCAAGGATTGTCTAAAATGAAAAGGTGCAAAGGAGAATCACCAGATGATTTTTTCTCAAGGTTTTTGGATGCCTTGTTAAAAGTCCCCATAATTTTCAGACCTGAAGATTCAGTGTCCATTGATCTATTTTGTGAGATCTATGAGTCTCAACTGAGTACTTTGCCAAAGGGGTTGAAGCCTCAAAGTTTGGATCAAGTGCTTGATTCGATAAATGTTATTGAGGGAGCCTGACTTACTTATGCACAAAATGTGGTGTCTCAGAATGAAGATAGCAGCTATCTTACTGAGAAAAATCAAAATATGACAAAGATGAAATGTGTACATTAGAAAATGAAGATCCATATTGTATGGATGAGGAAATTAATTGTAATCAGCTTACAATCAACACATGTGAAGATCCTTGCAACAATAATGAAGAAGAAGATACATGGTATGATGAAAAAATAGATATGCATGAAATTTTTTCTTGCAATATCTTGTGTGATGAAGAAATGAAAGAGATGCAAGACATCATTCCATGTCAAGTTTTGGTTAGTGGAAATATGGCTAATGTTGATGATATATCTTCACAAATTAGTGATCAAGACATTGAAGATAGGAGTTCAAGCACTTACTCTAAGGAATCTGAGTATGGATTATGTAGTGATAAGTCTTCTTTTGATGAGGATGCGGATGACAACCAAACTGATTTCTCTTTTGATGATTATGAATGCTCTTATAAGGATGATATGGAGGCACTTTCTTCACTTAAAGAATGTAAAGAAATGAATGTTGATGAGGTCACTTGCCTCCAAGTGAATGATCAAATTTCATTTGATGCAAACTTAGACTGTAGTTCAAATTTGACATCAATGGAGAATGCTAATCCTGTAAGTGATGAAGAATTTGGGGATAAGCATCTGTGTGTTCAATTTTGAAATCTCACAAGAAAGATTCCTACTTATGACACTAATTGTCCAACTACCCAATCAATGCATTGAATGCATGGTCACACCACTAAATTTTCATAATTTTAAAAGCTTAATTGTTCATTATATTTTACCAAAAATAGTTGTTAGCATTCAAGAGAATTTTAAAAAACATTCCCTAGGATAAAAATTCTAGAGAAGTGTGGTCGAGAAAAGTAATTTCAATGTTTGTTATAGAAAATGACATTACTAGAGCAAGAGAATACAAAGGAGAGTGGAATTTCACATGATACTATTACAAAGGTTTAATTTTCTACCAATTTAGGTATGTACCTTATGGAACCCTAGTAAAAATTGATAAATTTCCTTGATAAATTTATTCTAGAAATTAAAATTTTAAGAAAAGCTTAAGAAACAATTACGAAAGGTGCGGTGGGCCTAGCTCAATTGGCTACAACATCATGTTGCAAGAAAGAGGTCACAAGGTCTAGTCTCCCCATCGTCCCCATGGTATTGGAGGGCGTATCACACTAGCGTCATCGACCACATGAAATTTTTTTACTAGACACATTGTAGTTTATAAGGAGGCAGCTTCCCGATTCTAATTCCTATAGTATATAAAACAAGAAACAATTATGCAAAATGACATTATTATGAAGAAAAATCCAAAACGCATAGCTTAACCTAGCATTAGAAATGTAGAAAAACCTAGTTAATAGGAAAAATAAAAAACTAAAGTTAGATAAATCAAATAGTGAATGTAATCAATTCAATAACTCTTAACCAAAACCTTAGATTTGTAAACTTAGTAATGTTAGGATTTTATATGTCATGGAGTGTAAATGAGTCTAGAAAGGGAAAAGGCATGAAGTACAAAATTCAAAGGGATTTCATTTCTATCCTAGATTACCTTTACATATGGAGATATCTCTAACATAGGCCTGGGTTATGTTAGTATTAAATACTTTTACAAGAGAATATAGGATACCAATACCACTAATTTAGTTTAAAATTTTGTGTTAAATAGGTTGGATAAGGCTACAAATTTCATTGTACCTATGTAGCATCCTAAATTGGTGATGGAATACATGAGAAACTACAAAAAAAAAAAAAGGAAAGTAATCATGGGAAGAAGGGTCTTTGGAAAATTAAGTGTAGATGACATAAGGATAAAATTTGGCCTCCTTTTCTATACCAAAGTGGGGTTTATTGAATAAGATATTGCAAATAAATTTTTCCATGAAAAGTAGATAAGCATGATAAATATGAAATGGATGATAAACCCTACTAAATATGTGTCCAAATTACCTATGCATTTATACAAAAGTGAATTTTATAATGAGATTTGGGATATGGTAACATTTATGAGCATGGTTACTTGGCTTCCTAGTGATTCAATATTCAAACCCTAGATTCATTTCTACGTTGAAGTTGTTCTAAATGGATAGGATATGATACATTGGGGAAATATCATTAGTGGAAACATCCATAAGAAAATAAATACTTCTCAATTCAACCACATATTGTATATGTCATCTTACCTATTGTATTCCCTAGCAACAAGATCTATATCTGTTGGAATTGAAAGAGTAAGAACCCTCGGGACTAGGAATAAGTAGAAATTGGTGTATTATTATTATCCATAATTGGAAAATGAAAAAATAAATGAATCAATATATAAGAGTAAATGATTCTTTATCTATGTGGTTGGTCAAAAATGTGGAACATGATAAGGTTAAAATATTATTTGTAGATGTTTGATGCACGATTGGAAATAGGTGAAGTTGGCTTATCTAATTCCCCAAGTCCACCTACAGAATAATGGAAGGATTCTTAGGTAGGTCACTCAAATTAAACTAATATGCTATAGATAAGATGACCCTATTAGAATTGAAAAGGAAAAAAATACTCATAGCCTCGTAGAGGAAAAACATAGATAAGGGATAAAATTACCCATTAACATGGGTTGGTATGTATGCAATAGTCTTAGTTGTGTAAATGCATCAATTTTTTGTTTACAGTTGCATAATTAATAACTCTATGATGAATAAAGAAATAATTATGAGACATATGGAATAATGAAGTATGTTTCCTCTTCCATTAAACATGAGCCAAACAATTAATATTTATAGGAAAATTTCTCTAATGACCATGAGGTAAGGAAGAGGTCTTATCAAATACTTTTAGTTAAAAAATGAGAACTATTGGTACACACGAAATACCCCAATAGATCAAAGATGACAAGAAAGTCTTATGTTTGAGCTACAATATGAAAAAAGTTTTCAATGAGCTAAAAGAAGGAATCTTCAATTCAAAATATAACAAACAGTATTCTAGATGATTCTATTACTTGGTTGAATTATCATATACAAGCCTTGAAAGTAAGAAGATTGGTACTAAACTATATAAAATATACAAACAAAAAGATGAAGGATAAATAAGATCTAAATTTATGTGTTCTCTAATTAAATAAGAGAAAGGTTCATGAAATCCAATTAGCTCAACTGGAAGAAGGAACTAGCACACTAGAATCTCTTCTTATCACCAACGTTAAAATTGTAACAACACTAGATGGATTTCAAGCTTTATTTCCACTTATCCCTTAAGTGTTATACCAATTACCACCTCAGTTGCACAAAACACTACATCTACTTTTCTAAAAAAAAAAAAGGAACATCTCCAATAATACTTGTTCTCACATAGTTGAAGAGTTACTAGGGAGAAAAAGGAAGAAGAAGTGAAATACAAAGGTAAGAAACAAGTGACGGTGAATCCCTCCACCTCTCCTCAAGTAGGAAATTTTTTTTATCTCCTCCATATATTTCCAATACAGTCAAAATTATAGAATAAATAGAGAGATAAGAGTTATCCAAAAGAGAAGGCACTAGTAACAAAAGAGTGGAATCACCAATTATGCATGAAGTTGAACATGAAAATATTGTACAAGAGGATGGAGGTGAAGATACTTAGAACAATAGAGAGCTTGAAGGGATTTTCCATGTCATCAACACATTGTTGAGAATGTAAATAAAGAAATCCATTCAAGCATTTCTTTAATAATTCAAGAATTAAACTTGGTATTTCCCAAGGATTTTTTTTAAGAAGATTCAAGAGACACTCATTCCTAAAGGAATAAATGATATTAATAAATAATTTAGAACTCACATTGAGAAAGAATTAGAACAAAAATAATTGGTACTATATGAGGTTCACCAAGAAATATATGTGATTGAATAGATAGATGAAGGAAATAAGAAGGTTGATGTTAATGTCCAAATGAAATATAATTAAAATGAAAAGGATTAATCAAGGAAAAACCTAGTACACATGTGAGTAGGGGACAAAGGATAGATTAGATAGAATAATCTTCACATGAAATAGGACTAGATTCCAACAACCCCACATGTCTTACCAAAAAATTACAAATCAAAGGGTAGGTAGAAATAGTTTCCTTTGATTTGAAAAATCTTATGCTAAGGATTGATACTCCTAAGACTAAGAGAAAGTCTAAGGTTTTTCCATCTATCAAAATGGATGCATCAAGAGAGATATTGTGCATGTTGAAGCTCCAATTGTAGCCAAGGATAAAAAAGAGACAACTCCCACATAATACCAAATATCAACGATCAATCTAGGGTTATTCAATAAGAGAGAAGGAGATAATAATATTGAAATCCAATTTCAATGTTGTTGTGGAAAGAATACACAAAGATAAGAAGAAGAAACAATAATTAAAGAAAAATGTTTCCAAATTACATGGATACCTTAAGCATCTCATAGGTCCACTATAATTCGTAGAAAAACTTCCCATTATCCATGTTCTTCTTTTGAGGGATGAACTCTCCTTGTTAGACAAGATGAAACATACTGGCACCATAATAGAAGAATGGATTAAAATGGTGATTAGAAGAGAAAAATAAAAAATCAATAATGTTATTGAGAAATAGGAAGAGGCCTTATAATGGAAAAATAAATTTTAGAAATTGATTGATTATTGTGAGGCTTAGCTAGAGAAATCAAATTGAATTTCTTAAGCTCAAGGCAATAGAGATTATAAGTGATAAAATTCTATTAAGAGAAAATATTGTCACCAAGGAAAAAATCCCTCATATCAAAACTTGGATTGAACACCTTATATGGGAGGATCAATTATTAAAAAATGTATTAGTGAAATGAAAGAACTAAAAAAACTACTATAGACCTTAAGCTAAAGGAAATGGTATTCATTAAGAAGATGATAGAGACAAGATTCAATACCCATGAGGCAAAAGATGAATATTTTTAAATATCTAAAACCATAGAAATGTTTGATAATATGTATGATCAAGCAAGAAATTTTGATATTGTGGTAATGACTTGAGCAACCAATGTCATGGTAGTGATGAATAAGTATAAGAGAAAAAAGAGATAGAGTTGCAGGATATGATCAAATCTCCATGACTTAAGGTTCTTATAAGTATAGACAGAAATTCATGAGAGATTATTATAAACGTGATATGAACAAAGCTCTTATTTCTTATTGTGATCTTTCTAGGAGGAAAAGCCTAAAGGGCGGAGAGTATATTATGGAAGAAAACAATGAAGTGGAGACTTAAAGTTCTTATTCTATAATTTTTTTCCTTCCTATTGGTTTTATGGGATTTTGGCCACCTACCAGTTTTCTAGGATTCTTGCATCCAAATTCCTTCATGCTATGTGAATTTAACTTTAGTTAAGACATGTTTATTTTTCAAAGATGATAATTCTATAGAACATTCAGCCTTTCAAATTAAATATGTTGATTCTTTTGCTATATTCTCATTCCTTTTAAATTATAACTATTTATTATCTTGATAAGATTTGGACTATTGAGTTGAAACTACATTTGGTACATTGCTGTCCATAAACGGGCCATGTTTATTCTATTTTGAGGACTAGAAATTGTTGGTAACTATAGATCTACTAACGAATAATTTTAATTAATTAGTTTCCTTCATTGTTTCCTTTCGCATAGATCATTGATTGTTTTTCTATACTTACACAATTGTAACTATGTTTCCAATTGAGTCATGTCTATTGTAAATTTGTAAATTTCTTACCACTATTTTGAAATATTAAGGTATTGCAGCATTTTTTGGGTGCATCTTGATCTATTTCTTAATTTGATGAGTTTCCTTCTAATATTTGCATAATTTATTTGTAGTTGTAATTATTGAACTAGAAAATCATAAATCAGTTATGATTTCCACTTGCAAATAAAAAGTGTATTTGTGTAATGTTTCAAAGAAATTATTTTAAATAATTATATTATACAATACATAAGTGCAATATGTATTGACCCTAGAGGTCTAATGCCCATTTGTACACACATGCACAATTGGACAAACATAAAGACGCAAAGGTGCAAGGAAATTATGTAATAGAATATGAGCACATTGCCCAAGGAAAACATATTAAACAAGATGTCAGTGCCATTATATACAACGTTGTAATGTAGAAACATGTTTATATTGATCCTCCTAGACTTCCTAAGTGGAAGTGCTAATTCAATAACAACTTGATGCAACTAGAGCAACATATATTAATTGTAAAAATAAATAAATAATAAACCCCAAATTTAATTGTACCATTTAACTAAACATCTAACACTAATTAATTACCTCTTTATCCTATTTTATACTTAAATTTAAAATGATTAAATATAAGTCATTTCATAATCAAATTTTAAATTGAAATAAATAAATTTAAATGATCATCTAATTAATTTTTTTATAATATAAATAACAACAATAATTAAATTAATTGAAATCAACATTTATTATAAAACATATATTGAGATTTTTTTAAATAAATAAATAAATTTAATTAATTAATAATTATCTTAATGCATTATATAATAATCACTAATCTTATATTCTTATATTCAAATTTACATATAAAACAATAATGTCCACACCTAAAATTAAAGCTAACAAATCAATTAACTATTTTATACGAATGTTAAATATGAAATGTGCTGGTCATGGGTTCGAGCTGATCGAGCCTCAGTTGGTGTTGAGAAGATGGTAAAAATGGCGTCCGGATCATTCATCAGTGCACGAGGAGCTTGAAAGATTTGAAAAGTTGGTTCAGCATTGATCAAACTTTTGAGGAGTTGGTAAAAATGGCATCCAGATCGATCATTGCAGATGAAAGATTTGCTAACATGATCCATCATCAACAGTTGCTGCAACAGGAAGAGGATATAAATCAATTAACAGAAGCTCAGTCAGTGTCTGATGCTCATGCAGAATTTAGACGAGGTTTGGAAGAGCTTGTTCGGGACCATGATGACGATGAAGAGGAGGAAGGTGGTGAGCTTGTGCACAGAAGGAGCAGATCTGAAATAGAAGAAGATTTGGTCGACTAGATGGGCTGCTCGACAAGCTCAGGAGATGATCACTACAATGGAAAGACAGGCTTACATGCTGAATCAATGTTAGATTCATCTTTCCCGAGGGAGTCTTCAGCTTCTAGATAAGAGGGTAGAGTTGAAAGGCCTAGTACTCGAGTTTGAGGAGGATCAAAGAGCTGATCGTGAATGAGAGCAAGAATGGCTCACGATGAAGAGGATGAAGGTGGTGAGCAAGTGCACAGAAGAAGATTTGATCACTATAATGGAAAGGCAGAATCGAGAGTCAAAGTTACTAGCTTGTAGCTTCATCTCTCCTCCAGACCTGATCGTGAATGAGAGCTGATATCGGTGGACCAGCAGTGTAGATACTTTGTTGTATCAATCAAATCAACACATAAATGTTTCACAGGGTGGTAATAATTATTCTGGGGACAGACAGTGGATGGTAAATGACCAAAATGACAATGAGGCCCCTGAATTCAACACTTTTGGCAAGTGAATTCAGAGAAAGCTTGGATCAACTGAATAGATCGTATGTACAATGGGCATTATTACAATGTAAGCCTAATCGCACATGCAGTGTACCAATCATAACCTACATCACAACCTACTTGCACATTCCTCTCATGTAATATTTATTGCATATAAATAACATGTCTTGTGTAACATAAAATGATATGAAATCTTACCAGTATTTGAAAATTTTAGAAAATATAAATAGTAGAAATAACTATGAAATAAATTTGATATATTTTTTAATTGTGTTTTGTAAATAAATTCATATGAATGACAATTACACAATAATAGGCCTTAAGTAATTCTTACATGCATCCACATTTCCACACAGAAAATCTATGTTGAACTAAATGTTGTTTTACACATACAATAGTACCATTAATAGAAACAAATATATCCATCCGAACCCTTGACCATTAAAGCATTTGACAATATAAAATAATGTATAGGTATGAATAAACACAATGTACTGCAAAGTGGTAAGTTATCGATGGTGAAGTAGATATTACATGAAATGGATTGACTATTTTTGACCCTTGAATATAAAATGCATTCAAAATAAAACATAATGAGATACAAGTTTTATGATTTAGTCTCCTCCTTAAAATATAAATTTAACATTTTATGGGCTATCAAGTTGAAGAAGTCTTATTCAATGTCATGGATGATATCCTTAAATATCTGATGTTTTCATTATTTTTACATCGAACTAAACAAATCACTATAATCAAGAACAAGCCTATTAGTTGGAAAGGTCTCTGTCAATCGTTCAATGACATCATCAGGAATGGTGTTTATCCATTGAACACCAAAAACTCGCATAGTAATTGTTGGGGAGATGATAATGCGTGGATAGCTATCTGGGAAGTGGAGAAGGATCAAATGTATCATTTCACGTTGACCATCAAAGTCAAGGACATGGGAGTGCCAACCCCATGCACCAATGTGAATGTCACAGGTTGCATGTAGGGAACCATGTTTGTCAAAATTCACCCTCCACCCATACCACCATGCGTCATTAGCAAGATTCAAGAGAACTAATTGTTTGCAAAGTGGCAGAAGCCCTAGAAAAGCTTGGCCAAATTGATTCTTAGCTGGCATAGACAAAATTCTATAGAAAAAAGAAGAAAAATTAAAGAAGTTTATAAGTTTGTTAATAATATGCATGATGCAACACCATAAAAATTGTAGATAAAGTAAATTAAAAAATAAAAAGATCAAATCTCTTACGTTTTTCGATTTTGTTTTGTGATAAACACCATTTTCCAGATATATTTGTTCCTTTGCACAGATCCTTTGAAAATGGAAGACTGTAAATTGCAACATAGTGAGTCCATAAATAACAATAGTATACATTCTATTGGATAATTATGCTAGGTGTGCAGTGGAAGACAAGAAAAATGATGGCAATATAACTGGAGCTACTCATGTAGAAATTGTAAATTAAATTTTAGTTCCTTTGGTAGTTTATACGCGATTGTAAATTTGTTGTTTTTTGTGCTTTGGTTGCTTTAAAAGTTATGCATGAAAATGTATCTATTTTAGGGGTTCTAATATGTATAAACAGTTACCAATGCTGTTTTATTTTAGAAGCCTGAGGAATACCTCTATATTGAGGTGCATCTTGGTGTAATCCAATTTATGAATAGAATATTTGGTTGTTATCAATTTGTTTTGGAAATTTCCATATGAGGTTGTCTATGTTCTCTAAAAACTACACATTCATTATTATTAATAATTTTGCAGGTATGATACTTGAGTATAATAGTCTTCTTACTCTACAACATCTCTTATACTTGTTTAACAATGTTCATTTTTAAGAAAAATATGTAAGAGTGTCACTATGAAGGATTTTGAGGTGGTGTACATCAAATAGAAAATTAACATAAAGTAGTTCAACAATAAAATTTTAAGAATGAAATACATAGGCATGGATAGAATATGAACCATATATAAAATTTCACAATAGGACAAAAAAATTTATATACAATGCATTACTGTGTAGTAAACATGAAGATTTTGTGGAGATTGAATAACACATTATATTTTTAAACATGATATTTAAAATGTATGACCTCAAAGGTTTTCTCATGTCATTGGTGACATTCAATTATTCCATTTTATTCCTGAAGAGAAACTTGTTATCTATGTATCTATGGTTAGAAATATTTGTTCGATGTGATCAAAGTTAAATTATAATTTGTTCATTTTGTCATGCACAATGTGTTTCAAACTAAAATTTTAACTTTTCAAAGGCCAAATCTGGGTTTGATTCAAATTAGTTTTTGTATACACATGCCAACATGGGAGGGTTTCCTTGGTTATATTTTCTTGTCATGATATATTGTTTGTCTACAAGGAATTTACGTATGTCACACTTAATCTATGTGATATTTGTGCAGTTACAAAAATAGTGGTGAGTGCATATGGAAAAAATATTATGTTTTCCATGTGTATGTATTTTATCACCTTAATTATCATACACATTTAAAAACTATTTTCTTTCCAAGATTATTTGAATGCAGGGTTGGGTATAGGGTAATGTGGTGTCTGTTGGCATGCATGTGTTTGGGATATGATTGATGTTCTCTTAAAGACCATATTCCTTTCCATGCAATCAATAGGTAACTTGTGGCTAGAAATGTATAGATTTCCCATGTAGTGATTTGTTATAGTAATAATTTAGGGTATATGTAAAATTTAATGTGTTTTCCATGTGTACGTTATCACCAATTTTTATATGCACTTTAAAAATTCATCAGATGTTGCCCAAATTTACCTAAAGCTACTATTGGGTACCTATTAGATATGTTAAATAGACCTATTCTACAACTACTCAAACTATGCTTTTCTTATTTGCGAGAATTCTCTCTGTTGTTGTTATCTCAACAACTCATTTATTTTGCTATGCTCTTCTCCCCTTTTTCAACTATCTTCCCCACATTTTCTATTTTGAATGAAAAACATAGATGATATTTTTTGTGTTACAGTATCGGTATCTTCTCGCTTCATTCACTTTCTTAGTATTCTCAACCATACTACTCTTCCTTTTGATTGATTTATCTATTATTTTATTCACCAAAAAGCATTCTTTCAAACACACAAACTCTTGGACACAAATTCTTGTAAAACTTATTCTTTTACCCCTTTTAAATTAGATTAAATAAATATTCAGAGATCATGTGCAAACACACAAATGCACATAATACCAGATATACATGGAAAACCCAATAGGGTAAAGAGCATGGTAAGAATAGTTGCAAGGATCTACTATCCTGATCCATCCTTACAATAGAACCTCATTGGTTACAAATTTGAAGGGTACCAACCCAGAGAAAACACCAATCCATTGTTTTAAGAGTACCAACTCTAAGGAATCTCCCATTCCCTAACTAAGCACCCACTTAGCTTTCTAATGGTAGGTCAACCAATCAAATTTACAATGAAATCGTGGAGAAAAACATCCTAATTACAATTGATTCAATTGAATCCAATTCTATGTTAAATAGACCTATTCTAAATGTACTCAAATTATTCTTTGCTTATTTGCAAGAATTCTCTCTATTGTTCATATCTCAACAACTCATTTCTTTGCTATGCTATTCTCCCATTTTTCAACTATGTTCCACACCTTTGCTATTTTTAATGCAAACCATATATAATTTTTTTTGTGTTACAGTCTCGGTATCTTCTTGCTTCATTCACTTGCTTATTATTCTCAACCATACTACACTTCCTTTTGATTGATTCATCTTATTATTTTCTTCACCAGAAAGCATTCTTACCTCAAACCATGCACCACAAACCTAATTCACTGTATTTTCTATATTTATCATACACCAAACCCTAGATTTTATTTTCTTTAAATGTAATTCCTTGCATGAAGAAGCCATATCTAATTTTTTGATCACCTTTTCCTTTGTCCCACCATCTTCACATCTCATCACCAATCATAACTTGTAGATGGAGTGGTTACAACAATTAATTTCATACTTTATATCAGTTTCCACCATCTGACTAATTCTTCTAATATTTTACACTACCTCTAGTTGTTGGAAGAATGTAGCTTTAAATTATGGCCATTGATCTCCAACTTTGCTCCATCATCTGATGGTTATCATTTGCAATCTCAACTTTAAAACATGACTGATAGATCAAACAAATTAATAATTAATCAATTAGGCTATGATAATTCTTGGGGTGAATTCAATGCCATAACAAATAGATTTAGGATTAAAATCAATTTTTAAAGCATGTATCTTTAGTGAGAAGCTTAATACATAAGTATAAATTCTTTCTATTTCTAAATGAGTATCTATTTTTTTCAATCTTATTTTCAAGCTTGACGCTCCCACTAAAAGTGAGAATATCAATATATAATTATCATTTTATAATAACCAAATTTATTTACTCTTGCTAAAGAAACATGTTCAAACATCTAGTAATAAAAAATGAAGTTTATGGATTATAATTCAAAGAAGAAATTTATATCATAACTTTTTCTCCAATTATATTAGATTGATTATCAATAGTAGATATAATATGGTCAAGGATAATTGGATATGAATACTAGTACTCACAAAGGAAATATCTATGTAGTACAATACCAAAATTTCTAAATTTATATCAATGTTTTGTATGAAGGAACTACTATTAAGAGGGAGTGTGCATGAAAATAACACCTCCTAGTGGCTAATTTTGCATGCAATATCTAAGACCACTTGTAAGCCTTACAAGCATTAATGAGACCAAAAGGAACATACAAGAGATACGATCATTGTATGCAATATGTATGATATTTTTTCAAGCTAGATTATATAATTCATTTGGACATATTGTAATTATTTTATCTATATTATTCCACTTGTAAATACTTATATTATTTAATACATAAGTGTAATTTGTATTGAACCAAGAGGTCTAATGCCCATTTGTACACACATAAAGAATTGGACAAACACAAAGACACAAAGAAAATATGTAAATGAATATGAGCATATTATTCAAGTAAAACAATATTAAATGAGGTGTCAATGTTATTATTTACAACATTGTTATGTAAAAACATGTTTATATTAATCCTCCTAAACTTCCTAAGTAGAAGTGATAATTCGATATCAACTTGATGCAACTAGAGAAATAAATAAATAATAAATCTCAAATTTAATTATACCATTTAAATTTACAAATAAAACATCAATGTCCGCATCTAAAACAATTAAATCACATGTAAATTAATGCTAAGAAATCAGTGGTCGACCATGATGACAATGAAGAGGAGGAAGGTGATGAGCATGTGCACAGAAGGCGCAGATCTGAAATAGAAGAAGATTTGACAGACTCCTCTACTGCAAGAGACATCAATCAAGGATCTTCACTAGATGGGCTGCACGACAAGCTCAGGAGTCGATCATTACAATGGAAAGACAGAATGGAGAGGGAGGATGAAAGAGTTGATCATGCTAGGGGAAGAATGAGAGCAAGAATGGCTCACTCAGAGATTGTAGAAACCCAAAGAGAGCTGATATAGGTGGAAGGGATCATACTTTGTTGCATCAACCAAATCAGCAAATGAATGGTTCACAGGGTGGTAATGACCAAAATGAGAATGAGGCTCCTGAAGCTGGACATAGGCATGAGGAATATAGAGATTGAGATGAAAGACAGTTGGATTCGGAGAATGTCAGTAGGGAACAATCTCCTGAACTTAGAGAGGGTGAGGCAAATTGTAAGGGGATGGATGACTGCAAATGGCATCACTGAAAATTCATCTAACTTGACTCATGGCAGTGGCCAGAGGATAGAGTTGCTCGGTGAAAATGAAAGAGAGAGAGTAAGATTAGCCAGAGAGTGGGTACGCATAGCAAGCCAGCAGAGAGATGTTTGTGGTAGCAGGCGGGAACAATCTCACAGGCATGATGTTCAGCCTGGTCTAGTACGTAGACAACGTGAAGTTACTTAGAGTGGATTGGTTGCTGAGATGGAGGAGAGTGAGGCAGAGCATGTGAAGAGGGATGCACTAAGATTGCGAGGTGTTATTTTGTTAGCTTGGACAGTTGTTCGTCCATTTGCTAGGATTAGATAATAGTTATTTTATTGTTGAGATGTGATAATTATTATTTAATTATTGATTTCTTTTAGTGACACCTTGCAACCAAATTTGTTGTGGTTGGTAAGTTGTTATTTATCTCATTCGTCGATTGAGAATCGATCTTGGCCGTTGGTTTTCCAATGAGAGGAGTATAAAAAGGGGTCATTGGGCATATGGAGAATATAGAAGTTTTTGTAGAAGCGTTTGCAGTGCTAGCAAATGAGTTTGTGAGTTTGCAGTGATAGCAAATAGTCTTGCAGTGTTAGCAAGGGCGCAGTGATAGCATTGGGGATAGCAGCGGGGGAATATTAGTGGGAAGTTGGGAGATTGTCGGAGTTCTACCAGTAAGAGGCAAGGAATCTTTGTATCTCTTAATTTGCTGAAGTTAATATAATTCCTCATCTGTAGAATTGGTTTTCCCTTAGGGTTTTTTCTAGGGACAATTTATCCGAAAATATTGTGTTCATTGTGTTACACATTTCTTTCTGTATTTTTTATTAGTGAAGTTGCAGTTGTGTTATTTTTCGATATTAGCTGTGAATTAGTTTTCAACAGTTAAATAATCTTTTAAGATAGGAGATTAATAGTCAGTGATTGCAATAGGAATTTTCACATGGTATCAGAGCTATGTTAAGGGTAGAAAATGTTTGCCCTAGGAAAGAAATTGAGGGTTTCTATAACCTAGTTTGATCTTTTAAATTATTATTGTTTTTATCCTTTGAGATGGCTTCAGCTAGTTTGAGAGATCAGGACAGATTAGATGGTGCCTCGAATTTTGGTGTCTGGAAGGCCAAACTTTCTTTATTGTTGGAAGAGAATGGTATCAAGGATTATGTTACCACTGTTCTAGCTGTACCTACAGATGCAACACAACTCGTAGCATACAAAAAAGAGGATGCCAAGGCGAGGAGGATTATCCTTGATGGTGTCAAGGATCATATTGTTCCGCATATCTCCGAGTTAGATATGGTGAATAAGATGTGGGATGCCATTATGAAAATGTACCAGAATGCTACCACTAATAGAAAGCTAATTCTCAGAGAAAAGTTGAGGAATACCCGAATGAACAAGGGAGAAGACGTTACAAGTTACCTCACCAGACTTAGACTTGTCAAGGATGAGTTAGCAACTGTTGGAGATAAGCCAGAAGATGATGAGCTAGTAAGGATAGCCTTAAATGGGTTTACTAAGCAGTGGGATGTCTTTGTTCAAGTTATTAATGGACGAGACACCCTACCAAGTTGGGATCGACTGTGGAGTGATTTCACTCAGGAGGAGCTTAGACTAAGTCTTGTCAACAGAGCCAACAACAAGAGTCAGAAAAGTGAGGGAGAACAAGAAAACGTTGCCCTAGCGGGAAAAGGGAAAGCAAAGAAGGGATTTAGAAAAGGATCAAATTCTCAAGGTGAGAAGAAGAAGGACCTATCTAAGGTCAAGTGCTTTGGTTGTCACGAGTTTGGCCACTATGTCAGCGATTGCCCACAAAGGAAGAAAGATAAGAAGGGCAAGAACCAAGTGGCGGCTTCAGCAAGTGCAGAGGAGCTCTCTAGTAGATTGGAGGATGAGTTTGCACTCATAGCTTGTATGATTAGCTCAACCTCACAGAGTGTTTGGTATATAGACAGTGGAGCATCATTTCATATGACAGGAGTTAGAGAGTACTTCTCCAGTTACAAGGAGGAGGAAACCAATATCCAGATTTCTATGGGGAACTTGTCCAAGCTCAACCCAGTTGGGAAAGGGACTGTTCAGTTTCAGAGGGAGAATGGAAAGATAGTTCCACTTCATGATGTCTTGCATGTTCCAGGCTTAGGTATGAATCTGATTTTGTATCTGTTCTTCAGGATAAAGGGTATAATGTACTTTTTAGAGGAACACATGTGTTGATTAAACACAAGGATTGGAAATCACCCATAACTATTGGAGTTAGGAGTGGTCGCCTTTATAGGTTACAGTTTGATACTCCTAAGGCACTCACGAGCAGTAGTAATCCTAGAGATCTTGGAGAGCTATGGCATAGGAGGATGGGCCATATTCATCATGGAGCACTTAAATTGCTTCGTGAGACAGTGATAGGTGTTCCAGAGGTGAGCACAGAGCATGATGATGTATGTAAGGGATGTGTGTTGGGGAAGTTTGTGAAAGCATCTTTTCCAAGGAGTGACAATAGATCTAAGGGTGTTCTTGATCTAGTACATTCGGATGTATGTGGACCAATGTCAATAAAGTATCTCAGAGGATATGAGTACTATGTTACTTTTATTGATGATTTTTCCAGGAAGACCTGGATATACTTCTTGAAGATCAAGGATGAGGTTTTCAGTCACTTCCAAGAGTTCAAGGCTCTTGTGGAGAACTCGACAGGAAGGAAGATAAAGGTTCTTCGGTCAGACAATGGAGGCGAGTACAAAGGAAATGTCTTCCAGGATTTTTGTACTAGAGAAGGAATCAAGAGAGAGTGGACTATTCCTTACAATCCACAGTAGAATGGAGTTGTTGAGAGGAAGAACTATTCTATATCAGAGGCAGCAAGGGCTATGCTACATGACCAGGACATGCCGCATTACCTATGGGCAGAGGCATGTAGTACTGCAGTTTACATTCAGAACAGGGTTCCACACAAGGTACTAGGGAAGATGACACCAGAGGAAGCTTTCATAGGGAAAAAGCCAGATGTTGGTCACTTCAAGATATTTGGGAGTTTGGCATATTGTCATATTCCAGGAGATACACGTACCAAGTTAGATCAGACTGCAGAGAAGGGGTACCTTGTTGGGTATAGTGAAACTTCAAAGGCATTTAGGATTTTTATTCCAAGGACCAGAAGAATTATTGTTAGACGCGATGTCAAGTTCATGGAGGACAAGGAATTTAGAAGGTCCAGAGATTTGCCAGCAGATGATCAGAGTGAGCAGCCAACAAAAGCTCCAAGTCCAAGTCAAGGGCAGCAAAGCTCAAGTACTATTACTAGTACAAGCATAGACTCAGGTAGTGAAGATTCACAGAGTATGGAGCAATCGGTGCAACAGGATATGCATCTATAAGATATAGAGGTTGATATTTCATCCTCTACAGTTGGCAGCAGGAACCGTGAGGTTCAAGACACACAAAGGGATACTCAGGAATCTGTGGGAGCTCCTAGGAAGAGTACGAGACAAAGGAGAGAACCAGCCAAGTTCAATGACTATGTGGCATTAGTCAGCCAGTTGGTAGATAGTGAACCATCCAACTATCTAGAGGCTTCACAACATCAGGTATGGCGAGATGCTATGGTTGAGGAATATACTTCAATAATGCAAAATGATGTGTGGGAGGTAGTGCCTAGACCAACAGATAGGTCAGTAGTTGGATCACGCTGGATCTTCAAGATAAAGCACAGTGCAGATGGTAGCATCGAGAAATACAAGGCAAGGTTTGTGGCCAAGGGGTTCTCTCAGAAGGAGGGAATAGACTATGAGGAGACATTTGCTCCAGTGGCCAGGTATACTTCTATATGAGCTATAATCTCATTTGCAATACAGATGGGATGGCAGATCCATCAAATGGATGTCAAGACAGCATTCCTTAATGGTGAATTAAAGGAAGAGGTATACATAGAATAACTAGAAGGCTTTGTAGCACACAACAAAGAGACCCACATGTGCAGATTGAAGAAAGCCTTGTACGGACTCAAACAGGCTCCTAGAACATGGTATGAGCGCATTGATACATACTTGCAGGAAATGGGCTTTGTGAAGAGTGAGGCAGATGCTAACCTCTACTACTTGGTGGTTGGGGGTGAGGTTCTCATTCTTGTTCTATATGTAGATGACTTGTTTCTTACAGGTGCACTAGGGCTCATAGAGGATTGCAAGAAGGACCTTGCAGAAGAGTTTGAGATGAAGGATTTGGGACTCATGCACTATTTTCTAGGCATGGAGGTGTGGCAGATAGATGGAGAGATTTTCTTTGGTCAAGGGAAATATTGCATTGAAATCTTAAAGAGATTTGAGATGGAGGATTGCAAAGCCATGTCTACACCTATGATCACTAATTGGAGGAAGGTAGATACATCTAATGACAAAGATGTAGATCCCACCTTATAGAGGCAGTTAATTGGTTCACTCATGTATTTGGTCAACACCAGGCCGGATATAGCATTTGCAGTAAACTCTCTTAGTCAGTTCATGGTTGAACCAAAAAGAGTGCATTGGACAGCAGGCAAACATGTGTTGCGTTATTTGTGTGGTATAGTTGTGTATGGGATCAGATATGTTCGAGGTGAAGGAATCAAGTTGATAGGCTATACTGATGCAGATTGGGCAGGCAGTACAATAGACAAAAGGAGCACTTCAGGTTGGTGTTTCAGTTTAGGATCAGGAGTTATTTCTTGGTTCAGCAGGAAGCAGAAGTCTGTGGCTCTGAGTTCATCAAAAGCAGAATACATTGCAGCTAGCATGGCAACATGTGAAGCTATATGGCTTCGGAAGTTGCTAGTGGCTTTGTTTGGTCAGAAGATTGAGACTACTGTGTTACACTGCGACAATCAGAGTTGCATCAAATTGTCTGAGAATCCAGTGTTTCATGATAGGTCTAAACATATAGATATCAGGTATCACTTCATCAGGGATTGTGTACAGCGAGGTATTGTTTAGCTACAATACATACCTACAGAGGAGCAGGTAGCAGACATTCTGACTAAAGCATTGGGGAAAGAAAAATTTATCTTCTTCAGAGATAAGATGGGTGTCATGCAGAACAACTTCCTCGCTAAGAGGGAGTGTTAGTTTGTTAGCTTGGACAGTTGTTCGTCCATTTGCTAGGATTAGATAATAGTTATTTTATTGTTGAGATGTGATAATTATTATTTAATTATTGATTTCTTTTAGTGACACCTTGCAACCAAATTTGTTGTGGTTGGTAAGTTGTTATTTATCTCAGCCGTCGATTGAGAATCGATCTTGGCCGTTGGTTTTCCAATGAGAGGAGTATAAAAAGGGGTCATTGGGCATATGGAGAATATAGAAGTTTTTGTAGAAGCATTTGCAGTGCTAGCAAATGAGTTTGTGAGTTTGCAGTGATAGCAAATAGTCTTGCAGTGTTAGCAAGGGCGCAGTGATAGCGTTGGGGATAGCAGCGGGGGAATATCAGTGGGAAGTTGGGAGATTGTCGGAGTTCTGCCAGTAAGAGGCAAGGAATGTTTGTATCTCTTAATTTGCTGAAGTTAATATAATTCCTCATCTATAGAATTGGTTTTCCCTTAGGGGTTTTTCCAGGGACAATTTGTCCGAAAATATTGTGTTCATTGTGTTACACATTTCTTTCCGTATTTTTATTAGTGAAGTTGCAGTTGTGTTATTTTTCGATATTAGCTGTGAATTAGTTTTCAGCAGTTAAATAATCTTTTAAGATAGGAGATTAATAATCAGTGACTGCAATAGGAATTTTCACACGAGGAAGGAAAGCTTTTATGGATGCACACCGCAACTGGATACAGTCGTTACACCGCAACCTGGAACTGAGGAAGAGAGGCCACCTTCAACAGCTGCAAGGGAGTTGGGCCAGTTAAGACAACACAAGACTGTATTTGGACTACAATTGAAAACTACTGTTCGTGGTCAAGTTGTTAACCATTCTGATGTGTGGGAAAAGATACAACAAACAACTCTGCAACTGCTAAAGCTCTGATACCACTTTGTGGGAGATAAGACAGGAGGAGTCATGCAAAACATACAGTTAAAAATACTGAAATTATGAAACTCAAACACATATGCACAAACCCAGAAATTTATAAATTATATTCATTCTCAGAAATACATTTCATTACAACAGAGCTTCGACTCTTCACATTTTTCATCCTCTCTGCTCTTGGGAGCATTTTTATCTCTCTCTGTCTATCTCTCTCTCTTCATCATCCTCCTCTCTTCTCTCTATCTCTCTCCGTCTCTTTCAGACTTCACCACCTTTTCTCTCTAACTGTCTTTTTCTTTCACTTCCTCTCTGTCTCTTCTCATCAATTACAAACACATATTTTTAAATGTATCTGACTGTCGAAAAACATCACTTGTACAAAGACATTGAAGGCTCAAAGTATAGCCAAGCTGGCGAGCACATTATACAAGAAATTTTATCCAATCACATTCATCCAACTGTACTTACAAGCCACTGTGGAGCGCACTCACTGCCGTCGGAAAAGTCAAATGGATCAACCTTCGGTTGACTACCGCGCTACCGCTGCAGTTAAAAACCAAGCCGCAGTGGCCGTGGTAATGGCTATAGTCTGAGGCAAAGGGTTTACTGCACTACCACCATGGTTAAATATCTAGCTGTAGTGGACACGGTAACCACTAGCAGTCAGAGGGGGCAGGCTTACTGCGCTACCGCCGCAGTTAACAAACAGACCGTGATGGCCACAGTAACCATCAGGCTACGGTCAACTAACCACTAGGCACCGACAGACATGCATACCACACTACCGTGAGGGAAGACCAGCCAGACCGTGGTGGCTGTGGTAACTACCAGGACCTATTCAATGGTCAACGAACTGGCAAAGATCAAACTGCAAGCGGGTAAAGCGCGGTACCGCATGGGGCAAACAAGCAAGCCGTGGTATAGCGGTAAATAACCCAAATGCAAGGGATGAAAAGTCAAAGTTTGGTAACGACCAGAAGGTGGAATTATTTCCAACACTCCCTCTTAATTTCAACTTCTACATTAGCACTTCCATGAATTTTGAAAGCTCGAAATCTTCTTCACTGCTGGATCTTCTGCAATGATCCCTTCAGGATCTCCTTCGATTTCGTTCATTAGCTACGGCTGGATTTCTTCATCTGTATCTCTGTACTGGCTTCTTCATTCTTCAACTGATCATTATTCTCAACTTTCTCATCTGTATTCTTAGCTTTGTCATCAGTCTCCTCACTCTCATGCTCTGTTCTTCTGTATCTATGTTCTTCTCTGAGGATTACAACCTCTTCATCCATTTCCATGTTTCATAATCTGCCTGTTATCTTCTATCATAGAGATGGTTTCAGTTTACCTTAAACTCACAAGGATGTTCTGAATCCTTTCTGTATCTTGATCTTGATTGATTGATTTTAATTCTTCCCATAGTGGCACATTGTTGGTGCTAGGGAGTCCTGTCATTTTTTTCATCTGTAGGCTTCATCCTGTTTACTTCATTCTCTTAAAGAGGTGGTTTCAGATTATCACTAACTAGCCAAAAATAAATAAATTCAATGTGGTGGTTTCAGATTACCACTAACTAACTGTAGAAATTTTAATCTTTTAATGAGGTGGTTTCAGATTACCACAAACTGGCTGTAAATCATTTTAATCATCACTTCCCATGGTGGCACTTCTCTGGTGCTAGGGAATCCAATCATATTTCTATCTATGATTTCATTCATGCTCACAGAATGCTTTTGCAATTCATAACATTAATTCTCCCTCTTTATCCATACCCTTGTTTCAACAGTTCATTCAAAATCATCAATCTTCTTTCTAAAAAAAACTTTTCAACTGTGGCTGCTGCCATTCATGCTCTACTTCAACCTCTTCTTCTAGATTTCTAAAACTTGTCTTCTTCCATCACTTTTCACTCATACTTAGAAGTTCTTCTGACTTCCCCTGCACTTCTTGTTCTGTTATACTGCAATATCTCTCATTTTTCAAAAAAAACATCTTACCGTTTCAACTCTAGTTTTCAATACTTCAAAACATAAAACTAGGATTTTCATCTTCACTCTTTGCAAGTGGATCATCAGACTGCAACTTCTTTTCTCTCCAAACATTTTCCATTCCATGTGAACCTTCATACCTCTCAGAATTTTTATTGACCTTCACATATGTACACTTATACAATCTCTTGAACATACCAGTTAGCTTCTGCCAACTTGAATCATCAATACATCCATAGTCCATCTTCATGCATTTTGAACCAGATTCATACTTTGACATGTTTCTCCAACACTTTTCTTCATAGTGATTCTTTGACCCAACCATGCAAGGATGTAGATCCCAACACTTCTCCTTGATGTGACCTATTCTATGACAGTGTGTACACTCATTACACTTCATCTCTTTGACAAACTTATCTGCACTTGTAGCAGCATTTCCTTTTCCTGAATCATATCCGAGACCTTCATTCTTGGGCCTCATTACTACCTCAATAGGCTCTCTTCTCCCTTGTTCATGTTTTCCTAGACCTTGTCCAGTATAATCCATTCTTTTCATGATTTTCAACCCTGCATTCTCTTCACAACAACCAACTTCTTTTTCAGATTCTAACACTTTATCACAACTAGCCATATTTGCATATTCATCAACATGTTCATCTAGATGCCTTATATCATCAGCATTTTCAATAGAAATAGATTTTTCAAATAAGGAACACAAATCTGTTGTGTCACATGAGACATCACATGTAGAAAGTCTTGTTTCCACAATTTTATTACATGCTCTTAATCTATCATTTTCTTCTTTCAATTTTGTGATTTCCTTCAACTATAAACAATTTTCCTCTTCTACCCTTTTCAAGAGTTTTCCCAAATCTTCATTCTTTTTCTCTATCTCATCAAACAACTTCATTTTTTGTTCAACCTCCTCATTTCTCTTCTTAATCTCTTCAAAGGACTTCAACCTTTCTTCTAGCTCTTCATTTCTAGCCTTAACCTTTCTTAATTCCTTCTCAAAATCATCATTTTCATCTAACAACACACACTTCTCTTTCAACAACTCTTTTATTCTCTCAATAAAACCCTCATTGTCCTTTCTAACAGTACCCATTTCATCTCTAAGCAATATTAACTCTTCTTCTAAAACATCTTTTGTAGATGAAAAACTTTCATTCTCTTTCTTGACTCTTTTCCTTACTTTCCCCATTTGTAAAGGAAATTTCAACTTACCTCTTGATCTCGTGACTGAAATTCAACAGCTAGTTCTGCAACTCTTTGTTTGTTCAAACAACTGGTGTTTAGTTCAGTTCCTTTTCTTCAATAAAGCTTCTTCTTTCTGTCAATGATCTCTATTCTCTCTTCAAAATACAACACTTCTGGCTTTTCTCAGCAATACACTTTCAAGCATTCAAGCACACCAAATCTCCTTGACAACTAAACTACCTTCAACCTTTTATCATAACTTCCTTTCTAAGAATGGATACTTACTCTCTTGACAACTATTTCTAATACAAACCATTTTCCTTACAGACAGAGCACTTGAGGCTTCTTTTCTTCTAAAAACTTATTTCTTTTTTAACCTTCTTCACAAATCTCTAAACCCAGATAAACTTCTCATATTTTGCACACACACAAGTCCTAGACATTCTATGGCATTTCTCAATCTAGACAGTGATTTTCTCACACAAATTTACCACAAGTTTCTACTCCTAGTCAACTTGACCAACTAGGCTCTGATACCAGTTTGTGGGAAAAGATACAACAAACAACTCTGCAATTGCTAAAGCTCTGATACCACTTTGTGGGAGATAAGACAGGAGGAGTCATGCAAGACATACAGTTAAAAATACTAAAATTATGAAACTCAAACACATATTCACAAACCCAAAAATTTATAAATTATATTCATTCTCATAAATACATTTCATTACAACAGAGCTTCGACTCTTCACATTTTTCATCCTCTGATTCAATCTATTTTCACTCTCTGCTCTTGGGAGCATTTTTCTCTCTTTGTCTATCTCTCTCTCTCTTCATCATCCTCCTCTCTTCTCTCTATCTCTATCTGTCTCTTTCAAACTTCACCACCTTTTCTCTCTAACTGTCTTTTTCTTTCACTTCCTCTCCGTCCCTTCTCATCAATTACAAACGCATATTTATAAATGTATCTGACTATTGAAAAACATCACATGTACAAAGACATTGAAGGCTCAAAGTATAGCCAAGCTGGCGAGCACATTATACAAGAAATTTTGTCCAATCGCATTCATCCAACTATACTTACAAGCCACCGTGGAGCGCACTTACTGCCATCAGAAAAGTCAAATGGGACAACCTTCGGTTGACTACCGGGCTACCGCCGCGGTAATGGCTATGGTCTAAGGCAAAGGGTTTACCACACTACCGCCATGGTAGCCATGGTAACCACTAGCAGTCGGATGGGGCAGGCTTACCGCGCTACCACCGCGGTTAACAAACAGACCGCAATGGCCGCAGTAACCGCTAGGCTATGGTCAACTAACCGCCAAGCACCGACAGACATGCATACTGAGCTACCGCGAGGGAAGACCAGCTAGACTGTGGTGGCCATGGTAACCAACAGGACCCGGTCAACGGTCAACGAATTGGCAAAGATCAAACTGCAAGTGGTTAAACCATGGTACTACACGAGGCAAACAAGCGAGCCGTGGTATAGCGGTAAACAGCCCAAATGCGAGGGATGAAAATTCAAAGTTCGGTAATGACCAGAAGGTGGAATTATTTCCAACATGATGGAGCTGGAAGCAACATTTCTAGTAACTTGAATACTTGAAGAAATGATCAATCCAGATTGGAAGAACTGCAAAACACTTTACAAGATCAGAGCACAATGCAAGAAAGTAATCAAGCTAGAAATGGGCAAGATCTTAGAAGAGAGATGAGGGAGGTTGAAGGAGGTATTGGCGAAGTGAGAAGGGATGCACAAGAAATTGGTATGGAAGGTGTAGATGGAGACTCACAGGAAGCTACTGTACAAGATGATTCAGAGAATGCAGATAGGGACTGGCAAGGAGATGATGTTATTCAAGATGTTGGAGGCTTGTATGGATATGTAGTTGGAGCTACAATGACCTGTCAGGCAAGAAGTATCTACAGCTCTAAACCGCTCAAATGAAGGTCAAAGTGCACCGGATGAATCATCTATTGTGACATGTGTAAGTGTTTGAAATGGAAAAATGCTCAATTGTTGATGTGATCCGAGCCTACTGTGTGTTGTGAATATGGGGGCTATTTGAGACAGGGTAATATGAAAGGAGTATCTTCACCTATACTTTTCTTTCTCCCTTCGTCACCAAGGGAAAAGAGCCACAAAGTTCTTACATTAGATGGCCTTTGGATTGGTATTTGAATAATTTGTGCCAATTGATGTGGTAGTGGATGCCTAAATTCTTTATTTTCATTAATATGTTAATATACTAATGTGGACAAGTAAACTTTTTTTTAATCTATTTTTAGTCGTGATTTCTGTTTATAGCAGAGGATAGGTAGTAGTGGATTAGGATTGAATTCCATGGATAATATTTTTAAGTTAAAATAAATAAAATTTATTTTATAGAGATTTGGATTCACACTATTAAAATAATAGAATAAAACTTAAATTAAAGTACACTTCTAAATTATCATATGAGATAATCTTTCCTATTTTATAGGGATTTGATTTCACACAATAAAAATAAAAATAGAAACTAAATATTAAACTATTTGATTACAAATTTACAAGCATTACCCCTTATTCAAATTTTCTAAATTTAATTAACTTCCAAAATAAACAAATACATACATTTATAACAATTAAATAAAAATAACTAGAATTATTTAACAAATAAGAAATTTCCAATTCACAACACAATGAAAAAGCCTCAAATTATGGATCAATTAGATGAATAAGGAAACTTTCTCTGCACTCTAATTAAATTAAAATATAATTTTAATTCACAATTTAAAAGTATATAAAACCTCTTTTCCTTTTCAAACTATTTATTTTCAGAAAAGTTTTCTTGTATTTCTCTATTCTTTTATTTGTTTGTTTGCATGGAGATGATGAGGGTTTACAACTTCACAGAGAATCCATGGATTGAATTCCAACCCTCTACATTTTTGAGTTTATACAAATCTATTCTCCAATCTAATTATGAATTTCCTTGATTTCAAATTCTCTTATCCTCTATTTTTTTTTCCTATTGTAGATCCAAAGAGGAGTTGAAACTGGAAAAGCTTCAAGAAGGAGGAATTTTCATCTTCCTCTACCCCTTTTATTTTCTCTCTCTTCTTTATGTATTTTAACAAAGATTATTCTATTTCCTATTTCATTTTCTTATTAGTTTAATAAATTAAAATCCTAGCCTATATTTTTTTATTTCTTTGTAGATCTAAATATTTTTTGTTTTTCATGATTCCATTTTTTTATAGATTCGGCACTACGAACCCTCCATAGATTTTACTTTTCTATGCATTTAGATTATGAAATAGATGAAGGAAGAATGATTTCTTTGTCTTGTGTTTGTAGGAAAAAGGAAGAATGATTTATGTGTCTTGTGTTTGTAAGAAGAAAGGAGAGTTTTCTTTCCAAAATCCTTTATGTCAGGACCAAATTACTTTTAAAAGAATGGGTTAATATGCATTTCCTTCTAATTTTCAGAGACTATACTTAAATAATGAATACATGTGCATCTATAACTTCACTGAGAATTCAGGGTTTGATTTGATTATTGATTTGATAAATTCAAAACCCTAGCCTATATATATTTTTATTTCTTTACAAATCTAAAGATTTTTTTTGTTTGCATGATTCTATTTTTTTATAGATTGGACACTACAAACCCTCCATTGATTTTACTTTTCTTTGCATTCAGGTTACTAAGGAAATGAAGGAAGTGGGATTTTTTGTTTTATGTTTTTAGATTTGCAAGAGAGGGTCCAAACTTTTCTTAACCCTAATACATGGATAGATATTAACTCAAAATGGAAGATCCATACCCAATAACCTTCATACTTAAAAGTGAGAAAATCAAATAAAATTAACACATAACAAAAAAATTCAACACATAAAAATAGTGTTTAGAAAAAATCAGAAGTTGTCTATTATCATTATAAAAAAAGCATTAAAACATTCCAAAATAGACTCAAATGTCTACCTGTGTGCTTCAACCAAATTCGATGAAGCCTTGATCCCAAATTCTTTAACCTTTCTTCCTCTCTAAGATACCAAGCCCTTCCTCCTGATTTTGAAAAATTGAAATCATCCCAAAAATATAAAGGTCACCCCTTAATATAACTTCAAGAAAAATATAAATATAAAAAATTGTCCAAATTCATTGAGCCTAGGGAATAGGTGTTGAATTTTTTTCTCCAAATTAGATTTTATTTTCCAAATTCATCACAAATCTTCTAGGTCAATTTTCAATGCCATAGAAAACTTCAAAATACATAATATACATTCCCACATGAAACCAACTCATAGTTTATCACAATAGGTGTTTAATTTTACCAAAACCGATTGTCTAAGTTCATTGAGCCTAGGGAATAGGTGTTGAATTTATCTCTCCAATTGAGATTTTATTTTCCAAATTCGTCACAAATCGTCTAAGTCACTTTTCAAGGCTCTAGAAAAATTTAAAACACTTAATATGCATTCCCACATGAAACCAACTCATAGGTTACCATAATAGAGGTTTAATTTTACCAAAAAAAATTGTCTAAATTCATTTAGCATAGGGAATAGGTGTTGAATTTGTTTCTCCAAATTAGATTTTATCTTCCAAATTCGTCACAAATCTTCTAGGTAACTTTTCAAGGCCCTAGAAAACTTTAAAACAGATAATATGCATTCCCACATGAAACCAACTCATATGTTATCACAATAGAGGTTTAATTTTAACAAATAATGAAGAAATTCTCAATAAAATGCACCTAAATTATCCACTTAAGTTCAAATCTGATTTTTTTCACTAAAGATAACCTAACCAAATATCACTTAAAAAAAAAGATAAAATAATATTACACAATAATCAAGACAAATTTGCATGTGTACTTACACAAGAAGACCTTAACCCTCTCATAGTACCGGCCAAGGTATACTAGAAAATAAATTCAAGTTAATATACTAGGTATACTAGTCCATTCCCACATGAAACTATCTCATAGGTTATCACAATATAGGTTTCATTTTACCAAAAACAATTGTCTAATTCATTGAGCATAGGGAATAGGTGTTGAATTTGTTTCTCCAAATTAGATTTTATTTTCCAAATTCGTCACAAATCTTCTAAGTCACCTTTAAAGGCCCTAGAAAACTTTAAAACACATAATATAACTTCCCACATGAAACCAACTCATAGGTTATCACAATAGAGGTTTAATTTTACCAAATAATGAAGAAATTCCCAACAAAAGACCCCTAAATTATCCACTTAAGTTCAAATCTGATTTTTTTCACTAAAGATAACCTAACCAAATATCAATTTAAAAAATATATATATAAAATAATATTACACAATAATCAACACAAATTTGCATATGTGTATTTTCATAAGAAGACCTTAACCCTCTCATAGTACCGGACAAGGTATACTAGAAAATAAACTCAAGTTAATATACTAGGTATACTAGTACATTCCCACATGAAACCAATCCATAGGTTATCACAGTAGAGGTTTAATTTTACAAAAAACAATTGTCTAAATTCATTGAGCCTAGGGAATAGGTATTGAATTTGTTTCTCCAAATTAGATTTTATTTTCCAAATTCGTCACAAATCTTCTAGGTCACTTTTGAAGGCCCTAGAAAACTTTAAAACACATAATATACATTCTCACATGAAACCAACTCATAGGTTATCACAATAGAGGTTTAATTTTACCAAATAATGAAGAAATTCCCAATAAAAGACCCCTAAATTATCCATTTAAGTCCAAATCTGAATTTCTTCACTAAAGATAACCTAACCAAATATCACTTTAAAAAAATAAATTAAATGATATTACTCAATAATCAACACAAATTTGCATATGTATATTTACACAAGAAGACCTTAACCCTCTCATAGTATCGGCCAAGGTATACTACAAAATGACAACAATGGTTTATTGATAACCTCCACCAATTTACATTTTTCATGGAACTCTAACCTACACACTTTCACTCATGCATCAATATATATAAGGAAAATAGTTGAAGAAACATTTATCATGAATATGGAAGCAAGGAACAATGATAGTGACATAGTTTTTTATTTCTCCTATTAACCACCCATTGTTGTATATACAGTTGTTAAGTCTTAAGTATTTTTCACACTTATGTTTTTATGCATAGAAAATTATGCAAGAATAGTAGTAGATATATGTATTTTGTTAATATTTAGTGGCTATTAGTTCATCAAAAATATGCTTAGCTAGTGCAACAGATACAATTATTTTGAATATTTTGTAGTTCTTGTATAAGTGCATAATTTAATCAATATATTTATAGGCCTTGTGCCTTTTACTGAAAAAAAAATGACTATTAATTAATATACACAACATAGACATAATATGTCAATAGTGGCATAGTATGACAGTTAAGTTTTTGTGGTGCTATCTTTCCATCAAGGTTAAAACTCCACTCGGGTGTAATTGTTGAATGTTGAAACTTGGGATGAGGTCCCCTATTAGTGATGGGTAAATGCAGAAAGTTGGGTCCATGAAACATGGACATTTTTGCCTTAGCCAAAAAAATGAAATCAATTAAGCAAAAATGGGATCCCGATTTTGAAAAATCGGGATCTCATTTTGGTTCGGGATCCTAAGCCTGAATCACAAATGGGATCCCGTTTGCTAGAGGGTCCCAAACCCATAGAGAGGAAATGGGATTCCGTTTCATAAGACTATTTTTTTTTTTAAATAAAGAAATCTTCATTTTCACCTGCGCGCATAGGATCCTGGTTTGAGAGCGACAGTGACTCCCAGAAGACCTCTAGGTACCCGAACTCTTCCTCTTTTCATTGCATTTTTACATTTGAAATTGAAATTGCTGATAAATTTACTCTTTCTAGCATGTTTATTTCAATTTTTATTTACATTTTAAGAATTTTATTTCATGTTATTTTTGAAATGAGAAATTGTAGAAATAGATTAAAAAAATACATGAAATTGTGAAGATTTTCAATAGAAAAAAAAAAAAAATTGAATTGTATTTTAGAAAAAAAATTTAACTTTTAATAATTGAATTGTTTGATGAAACCAAAAAAAAAAAAAATTCAAAACCCTTATTGAAACGAAACAAAAAAATTGCATTTCAAAACCCTAGAAATTGAAATAAATTGTAAATTTGCATTATCAATGCAAAAAACAAGAATTTCAAAACTTAAGTTTGAATTGAAACTAAAAAAATGTATTAAAAACCCTAATTGGTTAGAAATTGAAACCTTGAATTGAATTGAAACAATAAAAACTGCTAAAACCCTAAATTGAAAACGAACAAATCATTTTGATTTAGAAAACCCTAATATTCAAGCTCAAGAAAATCATTTTGCATTGCTTAAATGTTTTAAATTTGATTTGCATTGTATGGATAAATTGATATGTTAAATTTTAGTTTCAATGTTAAATTATAATTAGATTAGAAAAAAATTCCATTTTTTATGAAATGAGTACATTATTGCTATATGAATTTTCATTTAGAACTATCTTTTATATGAATTTTGATAATTAATTTTAGGTCAAATAATGAGTCTATTAAAAAGATGAAATAAAAATAAAACAAAAATAAAAACACACGCTAAATTCTAAATCTAGCTTCATCTAGGGTCTATTCAAAACCTTAAGTGAGGATTAAATTCAAAATCTAGCTTCATCTAGGGATCTAGGGTTCTTGAATTGAAGTTGAACTACTTAAGAAGAAATGTGGCATTTTGATGAAATGTGGCATTTTGATGAAATGTAAACTAAATTAGGGATGGTAAATAAATCAACTCTCTTTAAAAAATATAGATGTCTATTCTATTAGAGAAAAAATGAGGATTTTGAACAATTAATTATTATAAATTAAGATTTAAGTTATAATCTATTTTGAAGAAAAATATAGTTTTTAAATACATTTTTGAGAAAAATAATGGTAAGAAATATATAAATTAATTTAAAGAATAGAGTTTAGGACATATGCATAATATTGATTATTTGTGAAATTAAATGAGAGGGTTGCTTGACACATAGAAATTAGTTCTATTAGAAATAAAGATTTAAGTTATTAAGTAGTAGCATTTAAAAACACCTAGGGGTGAGTGTTGGATCTCAATTGTCATGTTCTGATAGGTTAGCCCTCATGATAAGATCAAGTTCATGATTATGGAAATGATTGAGGAGAATAGTATTCAAACTTGGAAATGGTGATGCATAATTAGATTGAATTTAGGTCCTCCTATTGAAGTGTTCCTAGCATATAGTACTTTCAAAAATTTAAATGATTTGTGAATAATGATCAAGTGTAATTAAAGGATAAAATAAAGACAATTGAATGCCTTCGAATACTAATCAAGTTTAGCTGGCTCATAATGTATTATTAAATATGTAAGGGATGGAAAATTTTGAATTTAAAGTTTAAAATTTTAATGATAAATCCATGGTTTAGGATTTACCATATATATGTACTTAGAGTATTCGTCTAGGATTTAAATTTTTGCACTAGTTACCTAGACACTAAATAATCTAAATATTTTTGTTTTCTAAGTTCTTTAAGGTTCTTTCAACTAAAAACAATCTAAAATAAAATACTTTCAATTGAACATTAACTAATTTTATATTATACATGTTTTATATCATAAAATTCATTTAAGTGAGTTAAATATTAATGAAAAAAATATTAAATAAAATAATCTTATATTCAATTAAAAAACATCCAGTTAAAATATACATAAAACTTAATCTTAATCACACATAATTATGTGTTTCTATTACAGAAATAGTCAATCTATTCATAAAATAAAAAAATATTCATAAACTAGGCACTAACTTCCAAGTCCATTATTCCAAGGGCCACCCAAACTTCACCCTAAGTTTGTTAAACCCTAAGCCCTGAACTCTAAAATCTAAACCCTCAACACTAAAGCATCCATTTTGTTTTAGGACCTTATAATAAAATTTGGTTGCCTTAGGCAACTCCACCAAATTTGATTCCCTTAAGCCATGTCATTTTGTCGTAGAACCTTACTACAAAGATCCCCTTAAGCCAAATTTGATTCCCTTAAGCCATGCCATTTTGCAGCAGAACCTTACTACAAAGATCCCCTTAAGCCATCGTATTACCATAAACCCTAAACTCTAAACTCTAAACCCTAAACAGGCTAAAGACATCATTTTTTCACCAAATTTTATTCACTTGAGCCATGTCATTTTGTCCTAGGACCTCACTAGACATAGATCTCCTTAAGCCATCCTATCACCCTAAATCATAAATCAATGTCTTAAGGGGTCCTAATATGACATTTCTTAATGAGATCAATTTTTTTTAAAATTTGGTGAAGTTGCCCAAGGCAACCAAATTTAACAATAACAAGATTGTGCAAGATTATAATATGAATGATATTTGAAACAATACCTATCTCAATCAACTGTTCCACAAGAAAATGTTCTTCACTAAAGCATTCATTTTGTCTTAGGACCTTAAAATCAAATTTGGTTGCCTTGGGAAATCTCACCAAATTTGATTCCCTTAAGCCATGTTATTTTGTCCTAGGACTTCACTAGACATAGATCCCCCTATCACCCTAAATCATAAATCGATGTCTTAAGGGGTCCTAATATGACATTTCTTAATGGGATCAAAGAATTTTTTAAAATTTGGTGAAGTTGCCCAAGGCAACCAAATTTAACAATAACAAGATTGTGCAAGATTATAGTATGAATGATATTTGAAACAAGACCTATCTCAATCAACTTTTCCACAAGAAAATGTTCTTCACTAAAGCATTCATTCTGTCTTAGGACCTTAAAATCAAATTTGGTTGCCTTGGGCAATGCCACCAAATTTGATTTCCTTAAGCCATGTTATTTTGTCCTAGGACCTCACTAGACATAGATCCCCTTAAGCCATCCTATCACCCTAAATCGTAAATCAATGTCTTAAGGGGTCCTAATATGACATTTCTTAATGGGATAAAATAAGTTCTTAAAATTTGGTGAAGTTGCCCAAGGCAACCAAATTTAACAATAACAAGATTGTGCAAGATTATAATATGAATGATATTTCATGATCTAGGTTGATCAGTTGAAACAAGACCTATCTCAATCAATTGTTCCACAAGAAAATGTTCTTCACTAAAGCATTCATTTTGTCTTAGGACCTTAAAATAAAATTTGGTTTCCTTAGGAAAATCCACCAAATTTTATTCCCTTAAGCCATGTTATTTTGTCCTAGGACCTCACTAGACATATATCCCCTTAAGCCATCATATCACCCTAAATCATAAATTGATGTCTTAAGGGGTCCTAATATGACATTTCTTAATGGGATCAAATAAGTTCTTAAAATTTGGTGAAGTTTCCCAAGGCAACCAAATTTAACAATAACAAGATTGTGCAAGATTATAATATGAATGATATTTCATGATCTAGGTTGGTCAGTTGAAACAAGGCCTATCTCAATCAACTGTTCCTCAAGAAAATGTTCTTCACTAAAGCATTCATTTTGTCTTAGGAACTTAATCAACTGTTCCACAAGAATCCTATAGGGTACTCCTGTGAATCCTATCCTATAAGGTACTCCCATGAATCCAATACTATAGACCTATCTCAATCAACTGTTCCACAAGAAAATGTTCTTCGCTAACTTGCAAGTTCATTATATTCCAAGGGACACCAAACCTTCACCCTAAGTTTTGTAAACCAAATTTAACAATAATTAGATCATGCAAGATTATATATGAATGAGATAAATCAGGATATAGGTTTATTAATTTATGGTTTGGGGTGATAGGATTGCTTAAGGGGATCTATGTTAAACTCTAAACCGTAAACCCTATAACATTCATAAATTGTCTTATATTAATAGTTAATTTTTTTTTCATTCAAGTAACATGCCTTAGACATAAATGAGGCTTAAAAGTTTATTTTATCATATGTATTCAATTAGGACATTTATATTGAATGGTTTAAGGGTATAAATTATCCTAAACATGTATCTTACATTTTGAAATTACAAATCTAACGCAGGTTCACTCATATCTTCTAGAGATCACATGGATCGATTCAATAATATTCACAATCAACCTCCACATCATCCATCTCCACCACCTTCACCTCCACCTCCACCCACTCCTCCTCATAACCCCCCATCTCCACCACCTGAAATCGATGGTGCTCGTTTGCAAGAACGAATCAATTCCAATGTTAGAACCATCCAAGATCAAATCAACATTATTCAAAATGAAGAATTTGTCGCACCACCTATGAGGATGATTGCATCTTGGATGCAAACCATTGTTGATGTTGTTAGGGCTATGGATGGGGTCTTAGATGAGCATCAAAAATGGCTAGAGGAGAGGAGAACTTTTGATTATGAAAAGGAAAATGCAAATAAATGAAGAGATGCACTTTAGAGCCACAATAGTTTTTAAATTAAGACAATGATCTTAAACAGTTATGAATTTATGAATTTGGTGAACAATGGATATTTTGTTTGATGTAAATTTATGATTTTGGTTCTAGATGGATATTTTTAGATGCATGGTCTAGATGGATATATATATATATGCATTAGACATAAAATGAGCTTTTTGTGAATGTTTCAAGTTTATTGTTTACTATGTACACATGTATTAAAATTACACATATAGTTGTTAAATTTTGAAATTTGTATGTATGTACATAGTTTACTTCAATGATGTATGCATGCAAATTATCCATGGTATTTTTTATTTTAAATGTATGTACATGTTAAATGTATGTATGTTTTAAATGCATGGTATTTTTTTATTTTAAATGTATGTACATAGTTTACTTGATCAAGTTCAATCAATGTATATGTGTGTTTCAATTTTATATGATCTTAGCATATGTATTCATGTATCATATTTAAACAAATTTGCATGTGTGTTTCAAATTTAACTATTTCTTGTAATTTTTCAAGTTTGTATGTTAATTTAGTATAAGTTAATGCAGGTGCACACTTATATCTCATATCATGGATGATATTAATATTGATGATATCATGAATCCACACCTCAACCACCTCCACCTCCCCCTCCACCTCCACCTTCCCCTCCCCCTCCCCCACCATAACCTGTTGCATCTGGTGAGGCTCACTTACAAGAACACATAAATGATCAGGTTGCATCAATACATATTCAAATCAATGCTATGCAGAGTCAAGCGTTGATTCCACTCCATGTTAGATGTTTTGCATCTGCAATGAAAAATGTTGTGGGTGCCATCAGGACCATTGATTTTGATCTAGATAGGCATAGACGAGACATAGAACAAATGAGAAAATTTTGTGTTGATGGTCTCTCTTATAAATAAATATTAGACATTAAAATAAAAAAAGCCCACCTAGCCCCCTACTTTCTCGACCCCATTACTCGACAACCCATTCCTTTGAATAAATCTAGAATATCCATGAGGTGGTGCATACATCCACAGATGAGTGCACATTTTTGGGATCGATGGTATATGGTTTTTGATAGTCCCCCATATGCTAATTGGGAGTGCCCATTGTATTTTTTTGAGGAAATTATATGTAGAGTTTGTTATGGGGAAAAAGCTCAATTATTTTAATTTTAAATCATTTCAAGGTGTTGGTGGCGGTATGCCACAATAGAGGTTAGGGGCAAGGGTTGATCCCCAATGCCCTATGCATGCACAACCCCTTGTTGTTGCTCTTGGTCCTCCCATTCATGCACCTATGCATCATCGATCTATGGTCTTGATATTAGGTTCCCTTAGTACACTCATAGGAGACCTTGATCAACATGCTTCTACAATAGCAGGTGGGGAGCATAGAGATGATGATGATGGAGGAGTGTTCTATGGAGCTAGTCTGAGTACCACTCTAGGAGTGTCGAGGCCCATCCCACATGTATGTACCAGTTTCCATCAAGTATGCTATCGACTTGATCAGGCCACACCTAGTTCAGGTGGACGTGGAGATTCTAGTGGTTCATTTGGTCACATCAGCTCATTTGTAGATTTTCTTACAAGAGGCGAACATCTTGAGGACACTAGTACATAGGTATAAATATGCATCTACATGTTCATTTTATAAGCATTTTGATGAATGTATATATCAAAGTAAAGTTTGCAATACATTTTAACAATCAAATTGTTTGGTGTACAGACAATAGTAACAATGGGGAAATCATCTATTCCACGAGTACATACATCGACACCAGTCCTAATTGGCAACCCTTATGGGGTATTTTGATTTCAATTTTTTAAATTATAAATGAAATGATTTTTAACTTGAGTTTTAAATTTATAATTGAATAACATATATGTTTGAAATATCTATGTTGGTTTAGGTGATTCAATTGGCTTCCATGTCGATTCTTGTAATACCCCTCCGTTTTGCTTCTCGTTTCATGTTGTTTTATGCTTTGCTTGGATTGCAGCTACTTTGATACTGGGCACATTCTTATTATGATGTGTTGATCGCTACTCTTGAGCGACAACTATTATTGTGTGATGTGATTATCTGATTTTATTTCACATGCTTTGATGAATTAATGATGTCAGTAGAATTGTCATGAGATTATTTATGTGAGTATTGTTTATGACATTAGTGTCAGTCTTTGATGAGTGTATTGGTGAAGAAGACGGGTTCGCATCACTCGCTTGCGAGTGCCCTGCGAATATGAGATTCTTCTTCACGGTGTGAATTATATGCTGGATATATTATGTTGTTTACTTGATTTCAGGTTGTAGGTACATGACATCGACTCCACCTCGTTTCACAGGTTTGAGCGTGTCGACCCAACGGTTAAGTTGAACGGGAGATAGTAGCTTGGTAACATGTGTTAGGCCTACACCCTAGCCTTAGTGTGTCTTCAGTCTTGATTATTGAGTCATGTTGTATCTTATTTGACGTTAGGTAATGTTTTGAAAAGTGTTGACTTATTAAATAGTTCTTTTAGAAAATTGCATTGGTTGGAAGAGATATTTATTTTTATATTGTATTAATGTTATGCTTATTGGTTATATTTAAAATTATCATTGGAATTAAACTTAAATTATTTAATTTATTAAATTTATATCTCAAGGGATTAAATTTAATTATTAAATAATTGTAAATAAGTTAATTAAAGTTAAATTATTTAATTTATTAAATTTAAATCTCAAGGGATTGGATTTAGTTATTAAATAATTTAATAATAATTATGTAAGTATATTTGATTGTTAAATTAAATTAAATCAAAAGGGGAATTATGAGAAATTGAAATTTTACTTTAAAGTCAAAATTAGGGCCTTTCAAAAAAGGGGAAATGAAATTAACTTTTAAATTCAATTTCTTGCATTGAATGTGAATTTAGGGTTGCATTAGATTATTTTGGAATTTTGAGGAAATGATGTTTTATAAGATTAGGGCAGAAAAATTTGGGGATTCTTCTTCCTTCTTTTTTTTTTACAGGTATGAGTTTTTTGGAGAGGGTTTGCACATGAAAGTTTTGGAATTATTTTCTGTTTGGAGAATTAAATTGAAAGGAGAGAAAATTATGTGAAGAAGATGGAGCTATTGGATCAAAGCTTGCTGGAAATTTTTTGCATTGTTGAAAAGGAATTGTGAGGAGCTCAAAGGAAACTCTGCATTTTTGGCTATTTCCTGTGGTTGCATATAACCAGGTTTTCTTTTATTTTTTGTTTTATTGTTCCTAGTGTAATCTATTTTCTAAATGATAAGAAATTGCAAATGGGTGATTTTTCTTGAAACCCTAGGTTAAACTTCAACATTTTGGTATTCAGATTTGTTTTTCAAAATACAAACCCTTTTAGAAGATTTGTTGAAAAAACTCAAAATCAATGTATTACCTTTCCTTTGTCTATATTATTTGAAAACATGGAAGGATGACTTATTTTGGTATTCAGTTTATAAATCCCTTGAGCATGAGATGTCTATTGTTGTAAATTTTATTACTGGTTTAAATTTATTTCTTCAATTTCACCAGTAAATGTAATTCTGAAAAAAAATATATGTATGTAAATATACATTACATATATCATATTTTAAATATGATACATATAATCTATATTTACATATATATAAATGTTTTATTTTACTGTGTTGTAATTTTTGTTTTGTCGCCGGTATGGCGAAAGTACGAAATTCGTACGCAGTCATGTTGGAAAATTTTTATTTGTAAAAAAATTATGTTATGTGTTGGGGGGGTGTTCAGCCCCCCACTATGTTTCTTTTGTTACCAGTGGGTACGCAGTACCCACTAGGCAGTGCGCCCACCACATGGGGGGATGCACTGTCCAGTGAGGACTGCAGCCCCCTTAATGACTGTCGGCCGTTGTACTTAAAGTACAGTCGACGTGGGCAAATCCCTGCGGACTGCGCATTGGTGCAGGGTACGGCTTCATCCGACCCTTTGTTTTTCATTTTTTTTAATTTTTAATTTTTGTTTGTTTTTTTTTTGTTTTTGTTATTTAAATTCGTTTTTTAATTTTTATTTTGTTTTAATATTTTTTTTATATAATATTTAATTTATATATATATTATATATATGTATTTTTTTTTAATATTATATATTAAATTATTTAACTTTATTAAAGTTTTTTTTTATATAGTTTAATTGCTGGAATAAAATGAGAATAGGAGATGTATTTAATAGCGAATATTAGTTTTAATATATGATGTTTTCACTTGTAGAACTTCATATTCAATACTTTGTTAAACATAGGAACATTCAACAACTTAGACAACTAATTATAGTTGAATTTATTATTGCTCATGATTTGATTAAGTTGTGGAGATTATGTATTTAATGAAAAATTGATTGTTTAATGTAAAGTCTTGAATGGAATTATTTTATTTTCCTGTGAGAAGCCTTAGTTAGGAACATGGTTTTAGGATAACCAAATGTAGTATTTTTCATTGCCAATGCATGATTATATGGATTTCTCTTTTAATGATTACTTTGAGAATGGGTGTTGAGTTTTGGATTGTAAAGTCTTCCAGTGAATGTGGGTCATTCCCTTGTTAAGTTATTGTTTTTGATTTTCCCTTGGGTAGTGTTACATGTTTCTAGTTTCCTCCTAGTGTTGGAGTGGATTTCTTTGTGGTTGCCTCCTAGGATAGGAGAAATCATGTTGGTTCAGTTCTGTAACACTTGAGTAACCCTTGGAGTTTAGATTGTGTAGTGTGTTATCCAATTAGAAGAGTGGCTTTTGTTAGGGGCTAGAGCCCAAAGAGGTAAACCGGGTAACCTTCAAAAGTACTTTTAATAAGTGATAGCTAAAATAATATACTTAGATGATTAGGATGTAGTTCACATTAACCAAGATAAATTAACCTCACTCACAGACACAAGGGTTTGTTTAGACTTGGGGTGAGTGAGAAGGCCTGGAATGGCAAGATCACTATCTTGTCCTTATGAGAGGTAGTTGATTCCGCTTGAGCTAGTATGAGTGCCGGGATTCGGTTGAGGCCACCAGGATTTCCGGAGCCTATGAAGAATGCCCAGAGGATATCTCATGACAAACCTTGTGATGACACTCTGTCTAGGATAACACTGTGTTATGTTGTGCGTATGGTTTCTTTAGCACACTTGATTATAATATGTCTGGAAGCAATGTAACCATGATTAGAGTTAGACTTATATTGTGCATATGTGTGGTTGAGTTAGCTTGTATCAGTATGAGTCTACCTTTGGTTTGAGGTAGTAGGTTTCTCGTCCATGTTACTTTGTTACTATCTCCTAGCATGGGGGGTGGGCCTTCGGGTACCACATGGTTGGGTGGAACATGCACCAAAACCGTTGGGTCCCCTTAATCTTCAGTACTTGGTGGCGAGACATCTAGATGGATAGCTCGCAGTTCTTACTTTTAATTCTTGTACTTTGTATTTCAAATTGTAATGATATTGATTTACCCCTCTTGTGTTATGAGGTGGACCTTGTAATGATCATACTTATGTATTTTGACTCATTCTGGGAATGAGGATTGTAATAGATTTATGTAATAGAATTATGTAATGGATGCTTCATTTTTATCTCGTATCTTTTTATGTTGTTGAATGTTATTACTTGAGTTATTTATTTTCAATGTAATTTAGATGTTGTATGTTAATGGGGTTTTAAGTAATCTTAGTTATGTAACCCTAGGGGACGTTGTCAATTATAGTTGAACATGTGGGTTTAATTCACTTCTTTTAAAAAAAAATTGTATGCTTGTTTAGTGAATTGAAACTTCCTCTAGGGTTGCGTGGCGGGGCATTACACATGGTATTAGAGCCTAGGTTTAAACAATGGGCACTCTGGGATTATGTTGTACCCATTAAGCTTAGTTGCATAGGTTTTCAAGTGTACCTTGTCTAATATCCCTTTTGTGTCTGTGTAGGAGTATGCCTCCTAAATGCGGACGAGGGGGAGGACGTGGACGTGGTCGGGTAGACGTACCTGAAGGGAGTCGACATGACTCTCCACCGCATGTTACACTCATACCAGATCAGGAGGAACATCAGGCCTCATAGAATGGCCCAGGAGGTGGTGGACATCAGGATCCTCCAGGGGTCGAAGCTGCTCGAAAAGCTTTCGAAGACGCTTTGGCACTTCTAGGTCTGAAGCGGGTAGATGCAGAGGTTAATCCTGGGGTGAGAGCAATTCCAACACAGTCAGAGAGATTAGCATCTTCTCATATGAGAGATCTGATTCAGTCATAACCACCACTATTTGATGGAGTAGGTACAGGTTTAGAGGCTGAGACTTGGCTGATAGGCCTTGATCGATGCTTCTCCATGCAGCCATATGATAGTAATACTAAAGCGCGGTGCGCTATTATTCACCTCTGTGGTTTTGCAGCCACTTGGTGGAAGATAGAGGAGCAGAAGCTCCACATTGATATGAGTACTGTGTCTTGGGAGATCTTTCTTGAGCGGTTCAAAGCCCATTTTCTCTCTGATCACTGGTGCCAGCGTAGAGGTGATGAGTTCCATGCCTTACGATAGTTGGCCTTGACTCTAGACCAGTACGAGAGGCGATTCTATGAACTTAAACAGTTCACTGGGATAGGCAATGATGAGGGGATGCTCGTGTGAAATTTCATCAGGGGCTTAAACACCCGTATCAGTGGAGGAGTGCGAGTTTTTGAACCCAAGTCTATGGAGGTAGCTATGGAGAAGGCACGACTTGTGGAGGAGAACCTGACTATGGCACTGGGAGGCCAGGTAGGAGTTGTTATTGGCAGTGGTACAGGAGCTGGGTCTAGTGTTCGAGGTGGGCAGTCACAGGGAGCGGTGCCTCCTAAGACTCAGCAGGTATCAGCACAGGGTAGTCATCAGCAATCTTTCCAAGGGAAACGGAAGGGTTTTCAGCAAGGACAAGGTAACAGGAACTGGAGGTGCATGAAGCATTTCAATTCTGAGCAACCCGCTCAAAGCTTTCAGTCTACCTTTAGAGGCAGTGCACAGCAGTCGAGTGCACCAGTAGGAGACAGAGGTCATAGTAGAGGAACAGGTTGTTTCTCTTGTGGTCAGTAGGGCCGTATTGCTAGGATGTGTCCCAATAAGAGCACGGCGAGATTCACTTAGAGACCAGCGGCATCAGAGCCGATAGTGGGGGATGCAGGCAAAGGTCACCATGTTTTTGCAGCGGTTGATAACCGCCAGGCAGAGCACCATGGTACCGTAGTTGAGACTCATGGTATGGTATTTGGTAACCCGGTTACTATCCTATTTGATTCAGGAGCATCTGACTCCTTTATTTCTTCATCTATAGTGTCACGTTGCAAACTGGGAGCCGTAAGGCAAGACGATAGGTGGCAGGTTGAGTTAGCATCAAGTGCAAAAGTTGCATGGCATTCCGTAGTGCCTGATTGTAGGTTGGAGAGTGGACCACTTTGTACCACCTTAGATCTTCGGGTTATACCTTTGGGATCCTATGATGTTGTCATAGGTATGGATTGGCTTGAGGCTCACCGAGTAGTTATTGACTATCGACGAAAGTCAATTTGATGCGTTAATGCATCTGGGGGTGAGGTTGAGATTATAGGAGTTTAGAGACTGATATCCTTGAGGATTATTTCAGCTATGCAGTTGAGGAGATGTGTTCAGCAGGGATGTCAGTTGTTTGCTGTTTCAGTTGATGACTTGGGATTAGGAGACGAAGAGGAGAAGGTATCTCTGGGTAGTCATCCCGTACTTTAGGAGTTCTCTGATGTCTTTCCAGATGACATTCCAGGAATTCCACCGAGGAGAGATATAGATTTTAAGGTTGACTTAATACCCGGATCAGAGCCTATTTCACGAGCTCCCTACCGTATGACCACTCAGGAGCTGAAAGAGCTTTGCTTGCAGTTGGAGGAGTTGCTGGAGAAGGGATTCATTCATCCTAGCGTTTCTCCATGGGGAGCACCTGTCATCTTCCTAAAGAAGGACGGTTCACTTCGGTTGTGCATTGATTACCGACAGTCGAACAAGGTAATGATCAAGAATCGTTATCCACTTCCCAGAATTGATGACTTGTTTGACCAAGTCAAGGGTGCTACAATCTTTTTGAAGATTGATCTTAAATCAGGATACCATCAGCCCCATATTTTTGACGCAGATATCCATAAGACAGTGTTTCGAATGCAGTATGGTCACTACGAGTTTACGGTGGTACCATTCGGGTTGACGAATGCACCATCTGTGTTCATGAGTTTGATGAATGGAGTATTCCACACTTACCTTGATAGGTTTGTTCTTGTGTTTCTTGATGACATATTGATATATTCTAGGACAGTAAAGGAACATGAGGAGCA
>CM021107.1:372610957-372640197 GCA_007115665.2 Sequoiadendron giganteum | reverse complement strand
GGATTAAATTTAATTATTAAATAATTGTAAATAAGTTAATTAAAGTTAAATTATTTAATTTATTAAATTTAAATCTCAAGGGATTGGATTTAGTTATTAAGTAATTTAATAATAATTAAGTATATTTGATTGATAAATTAAATTAAATCAAAAGGGGATTTATAAGAAATTGAAATTTTACTTTAGAAATTGAAATTAAGACCCTTCCAAAAAAAAAAAAAGGGGGAAATGAAATTAATATCTAAATTCGATTTCCTGCTTTGAATGTGAATTAGGGTTGCATTAGGTTATTTTGGAGTTTTGAGGAAATGATGTTTTATAAGATTAGGGCATAAATGTTTGGGGATTCTTCTTCCTTCTTTTTCACAGGCATGAGATTTTTGGAGAGGGTTTGCACATGAAAGTTTTGGAATTATTTTTTGTTTGGAGAATTAAATTGAAAGGAGAGAAAATTCTGTGAAGAAGGTGGAGCTATTGGATCAAAACTAGCTAGAAATTCATTGCATTGCTGAAAAGGAATTGTGAAGATTTCAAGGGAAGCTCTACATCAAGAATCTTGGCTATTTCCCGTGGCTTCAAATAACCAGGTTTTCTTTTATTTCTTTGATTTATTGTTCCTAGTTTAATCTATTTTCTAAATGATAAGAAATTGCAAATGGGTGAGTTTTTTTGGAACCCTAGGTTAAACTTCAACATTTTGATATTCAGATTTGTTTTTCAAAATACAAACCCTTTTAGAAAATTTTGTTGATGAAACTCAAAACAATGTATTACCTTTCCTTTGTTTATATTATTTGAAAACATGGAAGGATGGCTTGTTTTGGTATTCAGTTTATAAATCTCTTGTGCATGAGATGTCTATTGTTTGTCAATTTTATTACTGGTTTTAAATTTATTTCTTCAATTTCACCAGTAAATGTAATTATGAAAAAAAAAAATATATGTATGTAAAAATACATTACATATATCATATTTTAAATATGATATAAATAATCTATATTTACATACATATAGATTTTTAATTTTTATTGTGTTGTTAAATTTTTGTAAATGTCACCATACGGCGACTGGTCGTAATTCGTACTGCGTACGAATGTGGGTCTGGAAATTTTGTTTTAAAAAAAAACAACAAAATATTTTTGTGTGGGGGGGGTTCGGCCCCCCACTGTTTTGTTTACTTTACTGTTGGGTACGCAGTACCCACTCGGCAGTGCGCCCACCACATGGGGGGACGCACTGTCCCGTGGGGGCTGCAGCCCCCTTCATTGTTACCGGCCGTTGTACTTAAAGTACAGTCGGCGCAGGCGTGGGTTGCGGTCTGCGAACTGTGGGCAGGGTACGGGTACCGTCCGTCAGATGGGTACCATCTGACCCTGCCATATGTTTTTTTATTTATTTTATTTTATTTTATTTTGGTTATTTAAATTTGTTTTTTATTTTATTTAATTTAATTTTTAATTTTTATTTTGTTTTAATATTTTTTCTATATAATATTTAATTTATATATATATTATATATATGTATTTTTTTAATATTATATATATAAATATATATAATATTTAAGATATATATATTATGTATATAATTAATATTATATATTAAATTATTTAACTTTATTTAAAGTTTTTTTTATATAGTTTGAATTGCTGGATAAAAATGAGAATGGGAGTTGTATTTTAATAGCGAATATTAGTTTTTAATATATGCTGTTTTCACTAGTAGAACTTCATATTCAATACCTTGTTAAACATAGGAACATTCAACAATTTAGACAACTAATTATAGTTGAATTTATTATTGCTCATGATTTGATTAAGTTGTGGAGATTATGTATTAATGAAAAATTGATTGTTTAATGTAAAGTCTTGAATGGAATTATTCTACTTTCCTGTGAGAAACATCAGTTAGGAACATGGTTTTAGGATAACCAAATATAGTATTTTACATTGCCAATGCATGAGTTCATTGATGTATCTTTTAATGATTATTGTGTGAATGAGTATTAAGTTTTGGTTTGTAAAGTCTTCCAATAAAACGTGGGCCATTCCCTTGTTAAATTATTATTTTGATTTTCCCTTGGGTAGTGTTACAAGTTTTTAGTTTCCTCCTAGTGTTGGAGTGGATTTATTTGTGGTTGCCTCCTAGGATAGGAGAAAGCGTGTTGGTTTAGTTCTATAACACTTGAGTAACCCTTGGAGTTAGATTGTGTAGTGTGTTATCCAATTAGAAGAGTGGCTTTTGATAGGGGTCAGAGCCCAAAGAGGTAAACCGGGAAAGTTATTTTAACAACTGAGAACTAAAGTAAATGTACTTAGAGGATTAGAATGTAGTTCACATTAACCAAGATAAATTAACCTCACTCAAAGACACAAGGGTTTGTTTAGACTTGGGGTGAGTGAGAAGGCCTAGAATCGCAAGATCACTATCTTGTCCTTATGAGAGGTAGTTGATTCCGCTTGAGCTAGTATGAGTTTCGAGATTTGGTTGAGGCCACCAGGATTTCCAGAGCCTATGAAGAATGCCCAAAGGATATCTCATGACAAACCTTGCAATGACACTCTGTCTAGGATAACACTGTGTTATGTTGTGCGTATGATTTCTTTAGCACACTTGATTTTAATATGTCTGGAAGCAATGTAACCATGATTAGAGTTAGACTTATATTGTGCATATGTGTGGTTGAGTTAGCTTGTATCAGTTTGAGTCTGCCTTTGGTTTGAGATAGTAGGTTTCTCATCCTTGTTACTTGTTACTATCTCCTACCATGGGGGGTGGGCCTTCGGGTACCACATGGTTGGGTGGAACATGCACCAAAATCGTTGGGTCCCCTTGATCTTCAGTACTTGGTGGCGAGACATCTAGATGGACAGCTCGCAGTTCTTACTTTTAATTCTTGTACTTTGTATTTTAAATTATAATGGTATTGATTTACCCCTCTTGTGTTATGAGGTGGACCTTGTAATGATCATACTTATGTATTTTGACTCATTCTAGGAATGAGGATTGTAATAGATTTATGTAATGGATGCTTCATTTATACCTTGTATCTTTTTATGTTGTTGAAAGTTATTACTTGAGTTATTTATTTTCAATGTATTTTAGATGTTCTATGTTAATGGGGATTTGAGTAATCTCAGTTATGTAACCCTAGGGTATGTGGTCACTTATAGTTGAACTTGTGGGTTTAATTCACTTCTTTTAAAAAAAATAAAATTGTATGCTTGTTTAGTGAATTGAAACTTCCTCTAGGGTTGCATGGTAGGGCATTACACATGGTATCAGAGCCTAGGTTTAAACAATGGGCACTCTAGGATTATGTTGTACCCATTAAGCTTAGTTGCGTAGGTTTTCAAGTGTACTTTGTCTAATATCCCTTTTGTGTCTATGTAGGAGTATGCCTCCTAAACACGGACGAGGGAGAGGACATGGACGTGGTTGAGTAGACGTACCTGTAGGGAGTCGACATGACTCTCCACTGCGTGTTACACTGATACCAGATCAAGAGGAACATCAGGCCTCACAGAATGGTCCAGGAGGCGGTGGACATTAGGATCCCCCAGGGGTCGAAGTTGCCTGAAAAACTTTGGAAGACGCTTTGGCACTTCTATGTCCGAAGTAGGTAGATGCAGAGGTTAATCCTAGGGTGAGAGCAGTTCCAGCACAGTCAGAGAGGTTAGCATCTTCTCATATGAGAGATCTGATTCGGTCACAACCACCATTGTTTGATGGAGTGGGTACAGGTTTAGAGGCTGAGACTTGGCTGATAGGCCTTGATCGATGCTTCTCCATGCAGCCCTATGATAGTAATACTAAAGCGTGGTGCGCTATTATTCACCTCCGTGGTTTTGCAGCCACTTGGTGGAAGATAGAGGAGCAGAAGCTCCACATTGATATGAGTATTGTGTCTTGGGAGATCTTTCTTGAGCGGTTTAGAGCCCTTTTTCTCTCTGATCATAGGCACCAACATAGAGGCGATGAGTTCCATGCCTTACGATAGTTGGCCTTGACTGTAGACCAGTACGAGAGGCGATTCTATGAACTTAAACAGTTCGCCAGGATAGGCGATGATGAGGGGATGCTCGTGTAGCATTTCATCAGGGGCTTAAACACCTGTATCAGTGGAGGAGTGTGGGTTTTTGAACCCAAGTCTATGGAGGTAGCTGTGGAGAAGGCACGGCTTGTGGAGGAGAACCTGACATTGGCACTGGGAGGCCAGGCAGGAGTTGTTATTGGTAGTGGTACAGGAGCTGGGTCTAGTGTTCGAGGTGGGCAGTCACAGGGAGCGGTGCCTCCTAAGACTCAGTAGGTATCAGTACAGGGTAGTCATTAGCAATCTTTCCAAGGGAAACATAAGGGTTTTCAGTAGGGACAGGGTAACAGGAACTGGAGGCGCATGAAGCATTTCAATTCTGAGCAACCCGCTCAGAGCTTTTAGTCTACCTTTAGAGGCAATGCACAATAGTCAAGTGCACCAGCAGGAGATAGAGGTCATAGTTGAGGAATAGGTTGTTTCTCTTGTGGTCAGCAGGGCCATATTGCCAGGATGTGTCCCAATAAGAGCACGGCGGGATTCACTCAAAGACTAGTGGCGTCAGAGCCGACAGTGGGAGATATAGGCAGAAGTCACCGTGTTTTCGCAGTGGTTGATAACTGCCAGGCAGAGCACCAGGGTATCGTAGTTGAGACTCATGGTATGGTATTTGGTAACCCAGTTACTATCCTATTTGATTTAGGAGCATCCGACTCCTTTATTTCTTCATCTATAGTGTCATGTTGCAGACTGGGAGCCGTAAGGCAAGACGATAGGTGGCAGGTTGACTTAGCATCAGGTGCAAAAGTTGCATCACATTCTGTAGTGCCTGACTGTAGGTTGGAGCATGGACCACTTCGTACCACCTTATATCTTTGGGTTATACCTTTGGGATCCTATGATGTTGTCATAGGAATGGATTGGCTTGAGGCTCACCGAGCAGTTATTGACTGTCGACAGAAGTCGATTCGATGCATTAATGCATCTGGGGGTGAGGTTGAGATTGTAGGAGTTCAGAGGCCGATATCCTTGAGGATTATTTCAACTATGTAGTTGAGGAGATGTGTTCAGTAGGGATGTCAGTTGTTTGCTATTTCAATTGATGACTTGCGATTAGGAGACGGAGAGGAGAAGGTATCTCTAGGTAGTCATCCTGTACTTCAGGAGTTCTCTGATGTCTTTCTAGATGACATTCCAGGAATGCCACCGAGGAGAGATATAGATTTTAAGGTTGACTTAATACTTGGATCGGAGCCTATTTCACGAGCTCCCTACTGTATGACCACTCAGGAGCTAAAAGAGCTTCGCTTGCAGTTGGAGGAGTTGCTGGAGAAGGGATTCATTCATCCTAGTGTTTCTCCATGGGGAGCACCTATCATCTTTGTGAAGAAGAAGGATAGTTCACTTCGGTTGTGCATTGATTACCGACAGTTGAACAAGGTAACAATTAAGAATCGTTATCCACTTCCCAGAATTGATGACTTGTTTGACCAAGTCAAGGGTGCTACAATCTTTTCAAAGATTGATCTTAAATCGAGATACCATCAGCTCCGTATTTTTGATGCAGATATCCATAAGACAGCGTTTCAAACGTAGTATGGCCACTACGAGTTTACGGTGGTACCATTCAGGTTGACGAATGTGCCATCTGTGTTCATGAGTTTGATGAATGGGGTATTCTGAACTTACCTTGATAGGTTTTTTCTTGTGTTTCTTGATGACATACTGATATATTCCAGGATAGTAGAGGAACATGAGGAGCATTTGCGACAGGTACTTCAGTGTTTACGGGAGAACCAACTTTATGCCAACTTGTCGAAATGCGAATTCTTCAAGTCTGAGATCATGTATCTTGGTCATGTGATCTCAGGAGAGGGAGTGTTTGTGGATCCTTCAAAGATCCAAGCTATTTTGGATTGGCCTACACCTATGAATGTGGCAGAGATTCATAGTTTTATGGGACTTGCAGGATACTACAAGAGGTTTGTTCAAAACTTTTCCAGTGTAGGTCATCCTATCACTTCTCTTCAGAGGAAAGGGAAGAGGTTTGATTGGACAGAGAAGTGTGAGTCAGCTTTTTAGGTTCTTAAGGATAAGTTGACCAGTGCACTGATTTTAGCAATACCTGATCCCGCAGGAGATTTCATGGTTTGTACAGATGCATCCTTAGAGGGCTTAGGAGCAGTCCTGATGCAGGAGGGTAGAGTGATAGCATATGAGTCATAGAAGCTTAAAGATCATGAACTGAATTATACCACACATGATCTTGAGTTAGCGGCAGTAGTCCATGCACTGACTAGATGGAGACACTTTTTACTCGGGTAGATATTTGAGCTTCATAGTGATCACAGGAGTCTCCAGTATATTTTCACTCAGCCAAACCTTAACGCTAGGCAGAGGCATTGGATGGAGTTCCTTTGTGAGTATGACTTTGAGGTAAAGTACATTCAGGGGAAAGAGAACATCGTAGCTGATACACTCAGTAGGCGTAGGCATGTATTATCTGAGATGACTCTTATGGTAGACTTACGAAGTTAGATTCTTGCTACTCTTCCAGAAGACAGTTGGTATCAGAATGTGAGAGCAAAGATTGAGGCAGGCAGGCCTCTTGAGGGTAGGTTTACAGGTTATTCACTTGAGTCAAATGGGTTACTCAGGCATTCTGAGCGTATTTACGTACCTTCAGCAGGTGGCCTTCACACTTTGGTTTTGACAGAGGCACATCGTGCACCGTACTCAACCCATCCTGGGGTGAAGAAGATGCACGTAGATTTGCGCTAGTTGTATTTCTAGCCAGGGATGAAACGTGATATTGCATATTTTGTTGCCAAATGTTTGGAGTGTCAGCGAGTGAAGGCTGAACATCATCACCCAGGAGGTCTTCTTCAGCCACACCTTATACCTGAGTGGAAGTGGGATATTATCTCATTGGATTTCATTGTTGGTTTACCCAACTCCTCGCGACGACATGATGCTATTATGGTTACGGCCAATAGGTTGACGAAGGTAGCACACTTCTCGCCTATGCGCTCTACCTATAATACGTCATCAGTTGCTAGAGTGTTCATGGAGGATATTGTGAGGTTGCACGGTATTCCACGTCGGATTATTTCTGATAGGGATCTAGTGTTTACTTCAACTCTTTGGACGTCATTACAGCATGCTATGGGGACACAGTTGAACTTCAGTTCAGCGTATCACCCAGAAACAGATGGATAGACTAAGAGGGTTAATGAAATCCTCAAAGATATGCTATGCATGTATGTTATGGACCAGCAAACACGATGGGAGGATTATCTCTATCTAGTGGAGTTTGCTTATAACAATAGTCACCAGAGTTCCATTGGCATGGCACCTTTCCAGGATTTGTATGGGCGTCCTTGTCGTACACCTTTGAGTTGGGATCGATTAGAGGACAGAGTGCTATTGGGACCAGAGATGTTATAGGATATGGAACAATAGGTGGATCAGATTAGAGAGCACCTTGTAGCAGCATAGGATAGGTAGAAGAAGTATGCAGATGCGCATAGAGTGGATCGTCAGTTTTCTGTAGGCGACAGAGTGTTCTTGCGGGTGCATCCGCGAAAGAGTCCAATCCATTATGGAAAGGGTTCTAAGTTGGTGCCTCGCTTTGTCAGACCTTTCAAGATACTCGAAAAGATTGGTCCTGTTGCTTACCGTCTTGCTTTGCCACCTAGTCTTGCACGTATTCATGACGTTTTCCATGTTTCCGTTCTTCAGCCTTATCATCTAGATGTTACTCACGTCCTTGATTGGAATTCCTTACAGGTAGAGGATGGGTAGCTGGCTTTGGAGCCCGTGGCCATAATGGAGCACAGAACGTTTGCTCTTCGAGGGCGAGATATTGATCAGGTTTGAGTGTAGTGGGATCCTAGGGATGATGCTTCATCCACTTGGGATGATGTAGTTAGGATGAGGGAGTTATATCGCTACTTGTTTGTAGGCTTCTAGGAGTAAGCCTGGTCTTTTGAGGGGAGGATGTCATACCCCTCCGTTTTGCTTCTCGTTTCATGTTGTTTTATTCTTTGCTTGGATTGCAGCTACTTTCATACTGGACACATTTTTATTATGATGTGTTGATCGCTACTCTTGAGCGTCAACTATTATTGTGTGATGTGATTATCTGATTTTATTTCACATGCTTTGATGAATTAATGATGTCAGTAGAATTGTCATGAGATTATTTATGTGAGTATTGTTTATGACGTCAGTGTCAGTCTTTGATGAGTGTATTGGTGAAGAAGACGGGTTTGCATCACTCGCTTGTGAGTGCCCTGTGAATCCGAGATTCTTCTTCATGGTGTGAATTATATGTTGGATATATTATGTTGTTTACTTGATTTCAGGTTGTAGGTACATGACATCGACACCACCTAGTTTCATAGGTTTGAGCGTGTCGATCCAACGGTTAAGTTGAACGGGAGATAGTAGCTTGGTAACATGTATTAGGCCTACACCCTAGACTTAGTGTGTCGTCAGTCTTGATTATTGAGTCATGTTGTATCTTATTTGATGTTAGGTAATGTTTTGAAAAGTACTGACTTATTAAATAGTTCTTTTAGAAAATTGCATTGGTTGGAAGAGATATTTATTTTTATATTGTATTAATGTTATGCTTATTGGTTATATTTTAAATTATCATTGGAATTAAACTTAAATTATTTAATTTATTAAGTTTAAATCTCAAGGGATTAAATTTAATTATTAAATAATTGTAAATAAGTTAATTAAAGTTAAATTATTTAATTTATTAAATTTAAATCTCAAGGGATTGGATTTAGTTATTAAGTAATTTAATAATAATTAAGTAAGTATATTTGATTGATAAATTAAATTAAATCAAAAGGGGATTTATAAGAAATTGAAATTTTACTTTAAAGTCAAAATTAGGACCTTCCAAAAAAAAAAGGGGAAATGAAATTAATATCTAAATTCAATTTCCTGCATTGAATGTGAATTAGGGTTGCATTAGGTTATTTTGGAATTTTGAGGAAATGATGTTTTATAAGATTAGGGCATAAAAGTTGGGGATTCTTCTTCCTTCTTTTTTTCACAGGCATGAGATTTTTGGAGAGGGTTTGCACATGAAAGTTTTGGAATTATTTTCTGTTTGGAGAATTAAATTGAAAGGAGAGAAAATTCTATGAAGAAGGTGGAGCTATTGGATCAAAGCTAGCTGGAAATTCATTGCATTGTTGAAAAGGAATTGTGAAGATTTCAAGGGAAGCTCTGCATCAAGAATCTTGGCTATTTCCTGTGGCTTCAAATAACCAGGTTTTCTTTTATTTCTTTGATTTATTGTTCCTAGTTTAATCTATTTTCTAAATGATAAGAAATTGCAAATGGGTGATTTTTTTTGGAACCCTAGGTTAAACTTCAACATTTTGATATTCAGATTTGTTTTTCAAAATACAAACCCTTTTAGAAAATTCTGTTGATGAAACTCAAAATCAATGTATTACCCTTCCTTTGTTTATATTATTTGAAAACATGGAAGGATGGCTTCTTTTGGTATTCAGTTTATAAATCTCTTGAGCATGAGATGTCTATTGTTTGTCAATTTTATTACTGGTTTTAAATTTATTTCTTCGATTTCACCAGTAAATGTAATTCTGAAAAAAAAAATATATGTATGTAAATATACATTACATATATCATATTTTAAATATGATATAAATAATCTATATTTACATACATATAGATTTTTAATTTACTGTGTTGTTAATTTTTTTGTAAATATCGCCTGTACGGCGAATGTATGAAATTTCGTACTACGTACGAAATTGTTTCTTTGAAATTTTTGTTTGTAAAAAAAAAAGTTTATGTGTGGGGGGGGTTCGGCCCCCCATTGTTTTTTGTTTATTGTGGGTATGCAGTACCCACTGGGCAGTACGCCCACCACATGGGGGGGACGCACTGTCCCGTGGGGACTGCGACCCCCTTCCCTTCATTTACTGTCGGCCGCTGTACTTAAAGTACAGTCGGCATAGTGCGTGGGTTGTGGTCTGTGGACAGTGGGCAGGGTATGGGTATCGTCCGACCCTGCCATATGCTTTTTTGATTTTCGTTTTTTTTATTTTTTATTTTTAATTTTTTTTGTTTTTGGTTATTTAAATTCGTTTTTTTAATTTTTATTTAATTTTAATTTTGTTTTAATATTTTTTTTTATATAATATTTAATTTATATATATATATTATATATATGTATTTTTTTAATATTATATATATAAATATATATAATATTTAAGATATATATATATTATGTATATAATTAATATTATATATTAAATTATTTAACTTTATTTAAAGTTTTTTTTTATATAGTTTGAATTGCTGGATTAAAATGAGAATGGAGTTGTATTTAATAGCGAATATTAGTTTTTAATATATGATGTTTTCGCTAGTAGAACTTCATATTCAATACCTTGTTAAACATAGGAACATTCAACAATTTAGACAACTAATTATAGTTGAATTTATTATTGCTCATGATTTGATTAAGTTGTGGAGATTATGTATTAATGAAAAATTGATTGTTTAATGTAAAGTCTTGAATGGAATTATTCTACTTTCCTGTGAGAAACATCAGTTAGGAACATGGTTTTAGGATAACCAAATATAGTATTTTTCATTGCCAATGCATGAGTTCATTGATGTATCTTTTAATGATTATTGTGTGAATGAGTGTTGAGTTTTGGTTTGTAAAGTCTTCCAGTAAAATGTGGGCCATTCCCTTGTTAAATTATTGTTTTGATTTTCCCTTGGGTAGTGTTACAAGTTTTTAGTTTCCTCCTAGTGTTGGAGTGGATTTCTTTGCGGTTGCCTCCTAGGATAGGAGAAAGCATGTTGGTTCAGTTCTGTAACACTTGAGTAACCCTTGGAGTTAGATTTTGTAGTGTGTTATCCAATTAGAAGAGTGGCTTTTGTTAGGGTTCGGAGCCCAAAGAGGTAAACCGGGAAACCTTCAGAAGTTATTTTAACAACTGAGAACTAAAGTAAATGTACTTAAAGGATTAGAATGTAGTTCACATTAACCAAGATAAATTAACCTCACTCAGAGACACAAGGGTTTGTTTAGACTTGGGGTGAGTGAGAAGGCCTAGAATCGCAAGATCACTATCTTGTCCTTATGAGAGGTAGTTGATTCCGCTTGAGCTAGTATGAGTGCCAGGATTCGATTGAGGCCACCAGGATTTTTGGAGCCTATGAAGAATGCACAGAGGATATCTCATGACAAACCTTGCGATGACACTCTGTCTAGGATAACACTGTGTTATGTTGTGTGTATGATTTCTTTAGCACACTTGATTTTAATATGTCTGGAAGCAATGTAACCATGATTAGAGTTAGACTTATATTGTGCATATGTGTGGTTGAGTCAGCTTGTATCAGTTTGAGTCTGCCTTTGGTTTGAGATAGTAGGTTTCTCATCCTTGTTACTTTTTACTATCTCCTACCATGGGGGGTGGGCCTTCGGGTACCACATGGTTGGGTGGAACATGCACCAAAACCGTTGGGTCGCCTTGATCTTCAGTACTTGGTGGCGAGACATCTAGATGGACAGCTCGCAGTTCTTACTTTTAATTCTTGTACTTTGTATTTCAAATTATAATGGTATTGATTTACCCCTCTTGTGTTATGAGGTGGACCTTGTAATGATCATACTTATGTATTTTGACTCATTCCGAGAATGAGGATTGTAATAGATTTATGTAATGGATGCTTCATTTATACCTCATATCTTTTTATGTTGTTGAAAGTTATTACTTGAGTTATTTATTTTCAATGTATTTTAGATGTTGTATGTTAATGGGGATTTAAGTAATCTTAGTTATGTAACCCTAGGGGACGTGGTCAATTATAGTTGAGCTTGTGGGTTTAATTCACTTCTTTTTAAAAAAATAAAATTGTATGCTTGTTTAGTGAATTGAAACTTCCTCTAGGGTTGCGTGGTGGGGCATTACAATTCCACCCAAGGGGTTTTCAAGCACTCCTCCACTATCGGTCATCGTAGACTAGGGGTAGGTACATTTATATTATAAATTGTTTAACTTACATTACTATAGTTACAATTATTAATTTTTAATTCACTATATATGAAATGTGCATGTACACTTGTAAATATTATAAGCTTGTGTTACATGTCTACATGTATGTCTAGGTTGATACCACAATAAGAATGGGCATCGGGAAAACATTATATTTTGTGGTTACTCGTGAGGAATGTATTAAGGGGTCATAATAAAACATCTTAAGGATATAATTGATTTAACAATAATCTATGCATGAAATTTAGCAATTTGAAGACATACAAGGACATATATGTACATATATGTCATCTCAAAACAATGTTTACAAATTTTGGGTATGCCATCTCAAGAACATCTCAAACTGATGCCCAGAATCTACTAGGTCTTCACATCGCCTAATATAAAAAAGGTACAAGAAATATCAATGAAATCATCAAAACATACATATTTTAATTTATATAAAACTATCTATATGTACACAACTCAAGTACCTGCATTTAAAAGTATTCCACACGTGTGTAGGTTGAATCCAGGCATCCTCTCCTTTTTGTTTCAAAGTATGAGATCAATGCAATGATGGTTTAAGGATACAAAAAAGGAGAATAAATAAATATTAACTATTAATGTACAAGAAATATCAATATGTAATCTAAACATGTATTTAAATATATTTTAACTAATAATTACCTCTATTTAAAAGGACAATATAAAACTTAAACTATATTTACCTGTATTTACTTATTCCATTGTACCATCTACATCCTCTCTTTTTTGTAATGCATCTATGATTTTCTCATGCTCCTCCATATAAATTGTCCATAACACTTTATTTGCAGGTCTTCCACGATATCGATCTAGTTTTTTATTTGTTGCCACTACCAAATGTGAATAATGTATAATTTTTTTATGCGGTTCATAATCTTCAAATGCAGGTAGACCATTCTTCCTTGCTAGGTATTTTCATAGCCAAGTTCCAACAACCACAACCAATCCTTTTGGAGAATATGAAAACAATCATCATATAAGTTCTCTCAAAAATTTCTTAATGAGATGAAAAACTTGTTCTAAAAAATTGTTATCAAAATTTTCTTAAGGGGATGTCTTAAGGGGATCATGGTACCTGTTGGATAATGATAGCCATAATCATCTTCTCGAGGTGATATTAACTTATGTTTACTCTCCACAAAAGGAGCCAACCAATATTTTGTTTTCTCTTCATTCCCCTCAGGTGCAACAACAACATACGCATGTCCTGCAAACAAAAATTGATTTAATAACTTGTGCATATCAATATAAAAAATTTATTATTACAAAATAACTTAATAAAGTGAAATTAAATGAAATAAATTGAATTAAATTACCTTCTTGTACAAGGTCTAAAACACAGTCATAGTCTTTAGATGCAAACACTTGATCATTTTCTTCAATAGTTCTTTCATATTGATCATGTGCTTGTGCAGGTGTCAATGATCTTTGCTCCCACTATTCGACCCATTATATATTTTCACATGCTTCCCAATCTCTTGAGATACAAAACTAGCAAAAACATGCAAGTTCCCTTGTCTAGATAGTCCATGTGCTTTCTGTTGAACTCCTAAATGAATGTCATTTAGTAGATCCACTAATTGTCTCACAGTCAACTCTAGGTATGTAATGTTATATTCTTCAACCAACCAAAAGAATCGATGAAATCTAGAGTACTCACTTGAACCGGGTATAGATAATATTGTATTACACCAGTTGACAATCCCATGTGCATCTTTAAATTTTACTACATCTTCAAATTTTAATTGTTATCTAGCAAGAATTCTTTTGACATACGCACCAACTCCATCATGTTCTCCTTTACCATGCCCAGCTTCAAAAAAACTCCATATATGTTGGACATTATGTTCTTTGTGAATCCTACTTAACCAATAGAACATTCAAGAATTATTGAACTACCTCGTACAATTAACTGACCATATGAGGTGTTCTTTCATATGGATTCCTCTTTCTCTTAAATTTTTGTAAAATATGCTGAAACAATATTGAACAAACTCTGATGAGTGTAATCAGTTGTCACTCAAATAAACATGATACTCCCTCAGAATTTTTCTATCATCCTTAGTGCTATTATATGCATGTTTATAAATAATATGGACAAACATAGCTACTTGCACTGAATTATAATATTGTGATTGAATTTCCTCTTGCGGAGCTAGAGTATAATTTTCTGCAAAATCAACCACTAAAAGTATAGTAGCAATTGGAAATGTGTTTCTACATGCGCGAAATTGGCCATCAAGCCATTGAGCATGTTGAGAGTGCATGATATATTTTGGTACATCTTATTCTTAAATTCACTCATGAATGCATTCACACTAACTTTTTATGTAGCTAAATTACAATGCTTTCCCATTTTTCCATCTTTTAAAGAATAGTGAACATTCTTAAATCTTTTAACTTCTACTAATTGTTGTGCAAAATCATTATCAACACTTTCATGCATACAAATTCCTAAGAATGAAAGGTTTCCATAGTCAATGCATTGTCTAGAAATACAAGAACTTAAATAAAACAATTTACCATTAGATATTTCACAAAACAACTTGAAATAAACTCCCTTATTGCTTCAGGTGGCATATTAATACCGCATTCTTGTATAATCATGTTAGTATGCAAGGTACAACATATATATCAAAAAATATCATAAAAATAACGAAATTGAACATGTGTTTTACAACAACAAGATATTCGTTGCTTATTAATTTTTACATACCATAGTTTACATTTTTCAAAATACCTTTGACTTATTTTAATATTACCGAGTAACACTGAATCACCACAAAATTTTCTATAAAATTTAGTTTGTGTTGTATCTAATAGGTTTTTTGGGTGAGGATCATGAACTTTGGACCCCACCCTTAATTTTAAAACATCTCTAGAATTAGATGAAACCCTAGTATTATCATGCCAATATTTTTCAATCAAATATTTAATTTCAACATTCAATTTCATATCAGACCTCGAGAGTCGACCACTAAAACTCCAACATTGGTTGATAGGATCATTTTCTATAATTATTCTTTTTTTTTCCACTCTTAGCAATGTTTTAGGATGTATTTTTAAAACTTCACCAATATTTCTTACCATTCTTTTATTCAAAGTTTCTTTACCAACTATAGCAGTTGTTATAGCTCTTATTGCTGCATTTTTATCTTTAGATTGAATATTTTTTCCAATCGATTGAATGGCACTAGCAATAGTACACATAGCATGTTTTAATAATTGATCTTTTCTTTTTGGTTTAAAAAAAAAGCCTAACCTTTTCATTATTTTCCTCATTTTTTGCATTCTCATCAATTGCATCATTAGTTGACGTTGAATTGTAAATTTTTTACGATAAAAGAATTCGATGTATATTTTTTTTGCATGTGTTCTTATTTGCCTCCAAGAAATTTGACTAGGAAGATTATCAAAAACACCACTTTCAATTTTAAAAAAGTCATTTTCATTAAATTCAACATCACATTCTAGATTTTCATCTTCATTTTCAACTTCAAAACAATTTACATTTTCATCAACAAAATGGTTTTCATTTTCATTTACATCAACAAAACAATTTTTGTTTTCATTTTCAATCAAAGGATTATTCTCAATTTCATTTTCAACAAAAGGATCATTCTCATTTTCATTTTCAACAAGTTCTATAAAAGTTTCATCTCTCTAAATATTATCAATGTCAACATCATTAAGTTCAGCATCTTGTAAAATTTCTACATACGAATTTACCATTTCACTAACAGGTGGATTTGAAGATGTACCTAGATTTGTGCATATTGAAACATTATCCATAGCATTGAAAGAGGGATTTGAAGACATAGTAGGACTTGATTGTATAATCATATTCTTCTCCAAATTGACTTCTTGCAAATTTGCTTCATCTACAACCATGGTCTCCTCTATGTTTTCATCTTCAATAGTTGTGGAATTGGATGCTCCCCCATCATTCATTTATTTAATTCTCATTCTTCTTTCTCTTTGTCTCTATCTCTCCTCTTTGTTTGCTTCAATTTCTTCAGGAGTCAATGTCTTCCTCCTCTTATTACGAGCTTTATTTCCCATGATTTTAAAATTCTCAAGCACAAATGAATGTAAATAGTGAAATTCTTCAAAAAATTTGATTCAAATTGAAAGTTCAAGACCTATAAGGACTAAATTCTTCCTCTTGTGTTCCTCAAACAAGTAGAAAACTAGAACAATTCCACTTTAAAACTAATTTCTTCATGCCTCCTTTGAGAAGCATATACCACTTAATTATTAATAATATAGTAAAAAATATTTATAAATGGAAGTCCTAAATATGTGTTGCAAGTATATTCTAAAGTATTTGGTCGTCTGCCATCCTATATTTAAGGATCTTCTCTCTCATTGAGAAGAGATAGAATTTTGGGAGATTGGTAAGATAGTCAAATTCATAATTCTATATAGAAGATATATAATTGGCTATGTGGGAGTGAGGAGAAGTGATATCCTCAGATTCTATCTAAAATTTTCAAGATAGTTTTGTAATGTTTTAATAATATATAATGATTATTTATAAGGTATTTTACCTAAGAAAATTCCCCATGTATAAATTAAATAATTTTTTAAGTCTATTCTTTTTGTAATTTTATTTTATTTAATTTTATTTATAAGTTATGACTAGTTGCCTGAAATTATAATATTAACATGTTACTCTTGGTATTACCTTGTAAATGGAATCATTATCATTATCTCTGTGATACACAAAGTTCATTCTCATCTCTTACTCAAAATCGTAATGGTGGAAAATTACAAAATTTATGCTCAACCCATTCACCAAAAATATCATAATATACACTTTTCAACCTCCTATGTGGTTCTCAAATCTCAAATCTTTATGTTTTTGTGCATATCTCTCCTTCTAGTAGAAGTCACTTATTGTGTAGATGATCTTCATTAGAATAATAGGTACACTATACCTTTTTTCTATAGAGTGATGGATCTCTATGTATCTCTCCTTTTACTAATATTTCTTGTTTAATATTTAATTTCTCTAATTCCAATTTCAATTTGTATATTTCCTCACTCTCGCCTTCCTTTTTCTGACCTCCAATTTTTGTCTTCAATTTAAGAAGTTAAATCTACCAATTTTGTATAGGAGTTAAAAATTATTCCATCTAAGGATGCTCTAACCTCAAGTAACAATCCAAAAAAAAACTATTCATTTATTTTCTTCTTTTTAAGTGGTTCTTCTAGTTTTTCTTACCACTCCTTGGTACATTTGGTCAAATTCTCTTATATTCTCCCATTTCCTCTATATCATCTCCCTCACATTAGACTTTTTGAGTAAGCCTATACAGATTGGAATATGTTTAGGAATTCACCTTTCAAATTAGTCCACTATTTTTCATGTAAGGGTAATTCCTTCATATGAGATGTGATTATTGCATCTCTTAACATCCCACCAAAATCATATATATTTGTCTAATTATCTCTTGCTCCATTTCTCCTCTAAGCATAATAGTATAAATATATGTTTAATTACTTGTTTAATATATACCAAAGATAGGTTTATTGGTCTTATTTTTTTCCTTTTTTGGAGTAGTAGGTGTTGGAATTTTATGTTGTCATTGATGTGAATAGACCTTTGTTGTTGCATTGATATGAAGATTCTTTGATTTGTTGCATTATGTTTCCATTAGTAGTATCACTGATGTCAACCTATAGTTTTTCTTTGATGACCATGTTTTGGTGATGTTCAACCTCTTGTGTGGTTGAGTTTCTGAGAAGGTGTTCCAAATGTTGATTGTGTGCTTATCGTGCTTGGTTTTCAAGTGATTTTGAGAAAATTTGAGTAAAAGAGGAAATAATGTGGTGAAGAGTGCTCAGTGTGATATAGTATTGTTCAATGTTTTTCTTTTCATTTATTCATGGATGAAGATATACCTACACATTTTGGATATGTTTCTTAGAGGTGTTCATAGGTGTTATATCTAGATTTTCTTGTTCTTGATGATTGTGCAAAGAAAGTTGTGTTCACTAGTCTGTGAATTGTGTAAGTAGTGTTGTCTAGGAGAAATGGTTTTGCTTCACATTTATCCACAGTAAGGTTTTTGGTCTTGTGGCCCTAAGGGTGTTCTTAGATTGCTAATATTTATCTTCAACATAAGTTTTATATGTTTTGGTGCTCCACACTTGGTTGGATTCAAGTATTGTAGTGTGTGGAAGGTTAACTAGGTGTATAGGATGAGTATATTCTTCAGGTGAATGTTATTGAAAAGGATTAATTTGATTTCAAGGTGTTGATAGAATATTATGGATTGTGTCCAAGTGTTGTGTATCATTCTTCAGACATCTTTGGATCAAAGGAATCATGTACTTAATTATCTAATGGTTTTAACATAGGTTTTTCTAACCTTGGGTTTTTACATTGATTGTGGATGTGCTTCAATGTTTGTGGAAGCATAGTGTGGCATGTTTATTTAGATTTAGATCTAAGTTAAGGTGTGATTTTATTAGCCTTCATTCCTTTCCATTGTGGGAATTTTTTGGTGCCAACCAAAATTTTATTTGAACATTTAAGGTGGGCAAATGACATTGTAGATTATTTTTAAGGTTGAAGATGGTATATATATGCATGATGAATTTATGGAGGAAGAGAGTGTGAAGTGAGAAAGTACAAAATGTAGTGTGAGCTTTAAATCTTATGAATACTAGAAGTAATGAGAAAATGGTGTCTACATTCTTCAAAGAGAGTGTGGATATTATGGTGAAGCAATGGTGGAACTTTTTTGTTGGTCTGAGATGGATTTCTCATTGTAACAATATTATTTCTTCATTATTTTTCTTTCTCATTTTAATAGTCGATGCTCAAATCATTTGACAAGTGATAAGAAAATTTTTGTTAATCTTGAGAAGCTTGAAGGTGGTTTATTTAAGTTTGGTGATGATACATCTGCTAAGATATGTTGAAAAGTTTCAATCACTTTTGATGGAAAGCATAATACAAATGATGTTATTTATGTTTAGGGTCTACAACATAACCTTTTGAGTGTAGGATAAATATGTAGAAAAGGATATAATCTACTGTTTTAGGAATTTAATGGTTATGAGATTAGAAAAAATATCTAGAAGTATGGTTGTAGCAAGAAGAAGGACAAATGAAAACATTTATCAGCTTAAGGGTGAAAATGGTCAGTCCTTTATGAATCAGATAAATAAAAGCTGACTATGGCATAGAAGATTGTGTCACATCAATTTTGATAGCCTGTTGAGGATTAGTTCAGTTCAAGATGTGAGAGATCTATCGAAGATTGCAAATCTTACCAATGTTGTTTGCAAGGAATATCAAATTGGAAAACATGAGCTAGAAAGAATTTCAAAGTCAAAGAAAAATCTACTATTGGTCCACTAGATTTTGTGCATACAGATCTTTTTGGACCTACCAGAATTAGAAATTTTCAAGGTGATATGTATTTCATTCTATTAATTGATGATTACTCTATAATGACTTGGGTTACCTTTTTCATAGAAAAATTATAATATTTAGATACGTTTAAGGATTTCAAAGCTATGGTAGAGAATGAAATTAATATGAAAATAATTTTTTAAAGATCTAATAGAGGTGGAGAGTTCACCTCTAATGAGTTTAACAATTTATATGAAGATCATGGAATAAAAAGTTATTTGTTAGCTCCTAGGACTTATCGAAAAAATGGAGTTGTGGAAAGAAAGAATATAACTATTCAGGAAGAAAATATATTGGATGTCTACTAGAGAGAAGTGATTCATACTATAGTGTATATACTTAATAGAGCACAATAAAGGATAAATAGTTCAAATAATCCTCTGAGTTGTGGTATGGAAGAACTACTAATGTGAAATATTTTATTGTATTTGGAAGAAAATTCGATATCAAAAGAGATGAAGAAAAATTAGGAAAGTTGGATGCAAGAGCTGATGAAGGAATACTCCTTGGATATTATCTAACAAGCAAGGCTTACCAGCACTACAACAAGAGTCTAAAAAATATTATTGAAATAGCAAGTGTCAAAGCGGATGTTCATACTTACACAAAATTTCAATGATGATAGATGAATATGAATCAAATAATTCCTCTTGTAGAGAAGAGGAGAAAGATGACGGGAAGGAAAAACAAGTGTAGGTTGAAGAGGAAGATGCTCCAGAAAAGACCCCTAAGTATGTTCAAAATATTCTTTGGAAGATTAGATCATTGGTGACAAGAGTAGAGGTGTGTTGACAAGAAGAAAGGTTTCTATGATAGAAGAACAAGTAAACCTATGTTTACTTTCCAAAGTTGTACCTAAAATAGTGATTGAGGCATGAAAAGATGAATTTTGGATCAAGGCTATGGAAGAAGAATTAATTCAGATTGAAAAGAAATAGACATGGGAACTTGTCCCAAGACCAACAAACAAGAATGTGTTTGGAACTAAGTGGGTGTTCTGGAATAAACTAAATGAGAATGGAGAAGTTGCTAGGAATAAGGGAAGACTTTGTGCAAAGGATACACACAAGTAGAAGGAATAGATTTTGGGGAGACATTTGATCCGATGGTAAGAATGGAAGCTATTAGGTTGTTTTTGGATTTTTTAGCATACAAGGATTTTAAAGTTTATCATATGGATGTGAGTTCTGCATTCTTGAATTGTGAGTTGGAAGAAGAGGTTTATATTGGACAATCAAAAGGCTTTTAGTTATTAGATAATCTTGATATGATTTGCAAATTGAAGAAGACACTATATGGACTCAAGCAAGCTCCTAGAGTTTGGTATGCAGGATTGAATAAGTACTTGTTACAACAAGGATTCAATAAAGGTACCATAGATAGTAATCTATATTTAAAAATTAAAAAAGATCAAATCTTGATTGTGGTTGTGTATGTTGATGACATAATATTTGGAGGAAATAAAGTAATGGGCAAGAAATTTACAAGAGAGATGCAAAAAGGGTTTGATGTGTATATGTTTGGGTAGATGAATTTCTTTCTTTGACTTTAAATCAATCAAACAAAGGAATATTTTGTAGACACTAAAATACATCCTAAGCCCGTGAACACCATTTTTCACATTAATTCTTCCTCGCATAATTAGATAATTTTAATTATGTGATTATCCCCTTTAAGGTCATATTCTCCTATTAATTAAATAATTCTTAATTATTTAATTGATTCATTTTCTCCTTATTCCTCCTTGATTAATTAAATAAATTATCATTTTTTAATTACATCACTAATTAATCCTTTTCCCCCTATAATTAAATAAATTCCTATTTATTTAATTATTCATGCTCCTATTTTTTGTCTATAATTAAATAACAACTATTAATTGTTTAATTACTCATTAGCTTTTTCTTCCGTAGTTAAATAAATTTTATTTATTTAATTATTTTCCACCTTTCCCTCCACTATTATATAATTATTTTAATTATTTAATATGTTATCATTTTCCTCCAAATTTCATTAAATTATTATTTTAATTAGAACTAAATCTTTTCTCTTTCTTTTATAATTAAATAATCATTTTTATTTAATTATTCACTTTCCCTCCTAAATTAAATAATTTTGTCGAGCAACCTCTTTTTCCATGTCATTCTTATATCTTCATCTCATTTACTTTCCACCATTGATAAGGTTTTATTACCTTTTAATCTCCACCATCCATCCTTAACTAAACCCTAATTTAGCTCTAACCCTATTTCTCTTTGCTTCTAAGCAATCTCATCCATTGATCAACATCATTCTTCATTTTTATAGAAAACCAAATTTAAATGAAGGGCTAAGATTAAAAGCCAAAATGACATGAAAATCAATGGCCAAGATTGCTTGAGAAGCAATGAAATAGGGTTAGGAAAATATTAGGCAAAGATAGGGTATGGTTAAGGATGAATGATGGGAAGAATTTGAAAAAGGAGATAATATTTAATGTGGATAAGGAGGTGGTTGGAATAAATTAAGTAATTATAAAATTATTTAATTTGGGAGGGAAAACGAATAATTAAGTAATTAAACAATTATTTAATTATAGAAGAAGAGGGAAAGTTGACTTTGTAAATTAAATAATAATTTAATTCAAAAGTAGAGGAAAAGGAAAAATATTAAATAATTAAAGAAATTATTTAATATTGGAGAGAAAGTGGGAAACAGTTAAATAAATAAAATTTATTTAATTGTGGAGGAAGAGGCCAATGAATAAATAAATAATTAAAATGATTAATTAGTGACATAATTAAATAAATTAATCAAAGGAATAATAAAGGAAAGAAGTGAATTAATTAAATAATTAAAACTATTCAATTATTAGAAGAATATGACTTTAGATGATAATCAAATAATTAAGATTATTCAATTATGTAGGGTAGAAAGGGAATTGATAAGGGAAAAATGGTGTTTGTAGGCTCAAGACCTTTTTTTTCTTTGATACAATACAGTTTATTGTGTTGTGTCAAAGAAATTTAGTTCAAAAATATGCTCTAGTGTGTTGACAGGGAAACGGGGTAGACCCATGTCCCCTCATAAATTTTTTCCAATTTTCAAACGATTAGAAAAATTATTTCGATAAGCTAGTTCTGATTGTAGACAATGCATTTATGGAAAAAGATTCAAAAAAAAGTTGTAAGGATAGCCAATTTAGGTTTTAAGACCCACCATTGAGTGCATGCAATAAAAAACCTAACCCTAGGGGGGGTAGAGATAAAACTTTGGTGGTAAATTTGACCATTTGTGCATTTTAACCTTTGGTGAGTAGAGAGCTCTAATAGTGACCTATTGTGGAAATTTCATATGTTCCACACTCCTTGCATTGTTGTTTCAGAGTTAGGACCTCCAAATGAACGAAAGGCTCCGAGGACTGGGTATGTAGGCTTTAACTACTTTATAATTTTATCATTTTTTAGTAGTTATAAGGCTACAAATGTGAGAAAATAGATGCAGTGAACACTGTTTGTCACATGTGAAATCATTTTCACTACATGCGAGATGGTTCTCTGTATCCACTCAATGCAACACAACTACTAGACTAGTGTTTCAAGATTTTGGTGTGACACAATTGTGAAAGAGAGCCACATATGAGTCTGACACCACACCCATGGTCAAGAACAACACATTTGAGAGACAACACAACACATTTGTGGTATGGAACGACACATTCAATAGATTTTTTGATGTATTTATGAAGATAGAACGTTGCATTTGTACCATTGAGAGAAAAATTTGTTTCAATATTAGGCACATCATTTTATTAGTCTATTTTCATTATTTCTATCATTTCTTAGCTTTTTCGTTTTTATTTTCATCTCAATAAAATAATTGCATTATTTCTATTTTTCGATTTTCCAAAATTTGCTTGATTTGATTTTTTTTTAGCTTTTAGTTTTTGCACTACATTTGTTAGGGGTTTCATCACACATATTTCATCTATGAGCCACAATCTCTTTCTAGAATTTTGTAGTCACTTTCTAGAATGATGTAGTCACTATCTAGAAGGATGCAGTCACCTTTTGGAATGCCACAGTCACCGACCAATTTGCAACATTTGTCTCAAAAAAGTGAGCCACATTTTCCTATCATTGGTAATAAGGATTTTTATTGAAATTTTTTCACTTTATGAGCTCTTCTCATTCAGTAGAATGGAGGTTTGTTGTGTTATTGATTTCTACTTGGAAGCTTGTGGCTTACATTTGGGAGAAGACATTTTCCTTTGAAATTACCAATCTATCTTTTGCCAGGTTTTTGTTTGTCTTCATTTAAGATACAAATTTTTTTTTTTGAGGCTTAAAATAAATCAAGTTTACTATGTTAATTCGACACACTTCATTGATTAAAAGGAACAACAAGTAGAATTTTTATTCATTGGGTAAAAATAGCAAATTGCATTTTCACTTCATTAGTTAAAAATAACAATTTGCATTATCACATTTCAATTTGGGACCTAAAAAGAACCAAGTGTCTTTTCTTTATCACAGTTTCAATTTGGGATTAAAAAGAATCATTATTTGATTTGTTATGTGATATTTTTTTTTTGAGGTGCATATGCTCTTCCCTCACATGTTAGATGATCTTGGGAATAAAAAAAATTCTTAACACTTTCGTTTTCACACCACACATCTGGTTTTCTATAGGTTAATGATTATTTGCTAATGTGAGCAAGTACATGTGTATGCCCTCTCCTCACATTGCTATATGACCTTAGAGATCAAAATGACTGTATTTGTCTTGCTTTTGTACAAAACCCTTTAGAAGGGCCTTCCCTTGAGACACATCCATATGGAGAACTCATTGGCGAACCAAAGCAGTTTTTCCCTTAGTCCACTATATTAAAGGATAAGACAAAAATAAAGTCTAAATTGCCATTAGCCTTCACCATACAATGCCAATTTATAAGGGGAAGCCACCCACGTTTATGTGAGGTGTTTCTTATAGTACCATAGTAAGGATGGTTAAATCCTTAAATGTATTTCTAGATGCTCACGAGCTGGTAATTCCCTAAGCAATAACTAAAATCTCATTCGTTGGAGGTGACCCTATTGATTGATATTATTTGGTGCCATTCTCAATGCAAGGGTTTCACATCACACCCTAAAGTTACTCACCATATGGATCCCTTGAGATGAGATAGAAATCCCTAGATTAGTATAAGCTACTTCTAGCTTTCTAGGGAGAGGGTGATTGGATCATCCTTCCAGTCCTAGAGACCCCTACCTATCCTTTGTCACAAATACAAGAGTGTACACACCCTTAAGGTGTCAGTACATTTGAGTTGAAGGAGTTTCCAATTTATGGGCCTGATTTTTACTACCATTGGTCATTGACCTTAGGATTAGGAAGTTCTTTATGTGTGTGAATTTTTTTTGAATTGTGATTAGACTATAGAAATTGGGTTTAATAACCCTTGAACATACACTATATGCATAAAATCTAGACATTCAACAACCAAGACATTTTTTCCAGATTTTTTGCGGTGTTTTCAATCACATTTCATTATCATAACCATCCCTCATCTCATTCTAACCATCTTAATCACCTCATCCTATCCAATCCTTTTTAATCCTAATCATTCCTCCTCATCCTAATCATATCATTCTATCATAATCATCCCCTCCCATCTTAATCCTTCCTCTTAATCAATATCTCACCCATCTCATCCTAATCATCCATTTTCATATCCTAATCAACTCCCAACCATCTCTCTTCACCCTAATTATCTTTATCCATTATAATCATTCCTTTTCATCTTAATAATATTTTCCTTATCATCCATAACCATCCTAATCATCATCTTCCATAATTATCATCATTCATCATCCTAATTATCCTCCTAATCATTCTAATCATCCATTTCCCTCCTAATTACCCCTTTCATCCTAATCCCCCTTCATTCTAACCATCTCTTTTAATACTAATCATTCCTTTCCATCCTGACCATCTCTCTTCATCCAAATTATCCTTATCCATCATAATCATTCATTTTCACCTTATTTTCCTTTTTGTTATCACCCCATTGTAACCATCCTAATGATCCCCCTAATCTTTATAATAATTCATAATATCCTAATAATACCCAATTATCTAATCCACATCATCTCAAGTATCTCAATCATCTGTGCATCAGTTCTTAATGCATCATTTAGAACCCTAAGCTTAATTAATTTTTCTAATATAATAGAGGTCCTAATCATTATCATAACCATCATCCATAATCCAAATAAAAATATTTCTTTCCTAATTCATTATCATCCTCAATCTCCATCATCATCCTCATTCTTCATTATGATCATTAATCTTCATCATCATCCTTCATCACCACATAGATTAGGATGAGCCTAACATATCCTCCATTTTCCATATCATACCTCAAGATTTTTTTGAATTTCTCCTTGCTAGCTACTTTAACAATCACATAAAATCCATGATCACGTGTCCCATAATTTGATTCCAATATATCATAAACACCATCCAAGCCTCCATGTCATCCTTTCACTCCATTAACAATGGAAACCAAAATTTCTTCCATGGTCAACCAACACCCATCCATAACCATATCTCATGCACTTTACCTCCTATTCAACCCATCATTAAGCCAAAATCCACTATCCAAGAGCATGAAAAATTATCATCAAAGGAGCACCAAAAGTCAAAATCAAAGGAATACAAGAGCCCATGTAAAATCCTATTTCATAAAATTATAGTCCTATTCCTGTAGTTCCACCCACTTCCACCTCATCCATTTAATGTTTTTTCACCTTCACAGCACCTAAACAAAGTCAACCATGTCACTCACTTGACTTCATTGATCCAAAGCATGACATCATAGATCCCCCTTTATGTCAAGATCAAAGTACTTCTTGTGATCACATTCCATCTCATGATTCTATCCTTATTTCCATCCAATAGATCCTTCTAGATGATCATGATATCCAAGTTGATCCAATATTTGATCAAGTTTCTATTCCCAACCATGGCGTCCAAGATAAACCTATCTTTGACCAAGATCCTCTTGTAGCTCGAGAAATAAAAAATGATCCACTTTCATATCAAGATCAAGCCATCCCTTGCATACCCCCACATGATCCCCTTTCATTTCAGGATAAAAGTATCCCTTCCATACCATTTCATAATCTTACCATATCCAACCCATTTGATGATCCTATCATATCCACCTCATATCATGATCCTATCATACCAATTCCATGGAATGACCCTAGTCCATCACAAGAACAAAGCTTTCCATCTATTACCCCATCTGATGATACCCATCCCAATCAAGATCAAGATATCTCATCCACTCCATCACATTATCCAATTCCACCTCATGATCCAATTTCCAATCAAGAGAAACATATCCATTATATCCCATTAAATGATCCCCTTTCTCCAAATCAAGAACAAAGTATAACTTCTATTCCATGTCATGTTCCCTTTCCATCTCATAACCAAGAACAAACTATATCATCCACCCCATCACATGATCCTACCCTAAGTTAAGATCAAAGCACCCTTTCACCTTCATTCCATGATCCTAATCCTCCACAAGATCCAATCACCCCTATCCAAGCTACTCACAAACCCAAAACTTACCAATTGGGTTCCCCCACTTTCATCCAAGATGGTTTCCTCCAAGAACCTATCCTTCCTTCTATACCATACCCTCCTCAAAATGGACTCACATCTTGTTTTCTAAACAACAAGTATCCCATTGGAAAATATTTTTCAAAAAATGCATTAGCACTTGGCAAAGGGTTATGCCTTCATGAGAAAGGCATCTTATAAACCCTTAATATCAAAGAAAATCCAAAATATCATGGCCTTGTCTATAAGTCTCTAGATGTTGGTACTCCTTCCACCCACCCTAAATCCAAAATCCTACCATCTAAATCCAAATATTCATATTCTCCATCCTCCAAATCTAGTTTGGGTCCTTTATTCCAAAACCCAAGCCTTCATCTCATCCATCTATCTTGGGTCTTTATGTCCCAAAACCCAATCCATCTTCCCTTACAACCATCTTGGATCCCTATGTCCCAAAATAAATTCCTTAATCCTCTCCATCCATCTTGGTTCCTTACATTCCACCACCTATCACTCCTATTCCAAGATCCCATTATCCTCTGTATCCATCACCTCATATCCCTAATCAAGATAAATAAAGGTACACACCCTTGAACCATTTCCAACATACATACACCAACCCATCTATAATACATCCAAATCATTCATATCCATCCACAATTTTCATTTCTCTTGAAGTAGTTGGATGCCAAATCTCAAATACATAAAACCAAAAATAAAATAAAATTGAAGGATCAACATGTCCATGAAAAAAAAGTCATCTAAAATAAAAAAAACTAAATCCCAAAGGCCACAAAGTCCCATGAAGCAAAAATCAAAGTGAAAATCCATGTGGATTCAAAAAATACTCATAGAATCAATGCATCCCAAAGAAAAATCAGAATTAGCATCTAAACTTGGTTATCCAAAAGCTCCTTCCAATTCTATGTCCTCCACCCAATCTAATAATCCTATATCAGCTCCATCCATTTTGCATTCTTATATCCCAAAATCCACATCCACTCCTCCATCTAAATCTCCAAATTCAAAAGTCACTTCTCTTTCACAAATCCACCACCCTTCAAGGTGTATGCCAATGTTGATCTTTTCAACCTTTCCATCCACTCATATACAAGTTGTCTATCAACCCATTTATTATCCAGCATCCATTTTTCATCACTCCATCCCTCTTATCCAATCCTTTTCATAAATCCATATCCCTCACCATCTTCCCATCCATTTCATTCCCCTTACCATCATTCTACAAACATTTATTATCACACCTCTAATTTTCCATGATCTAATGGAGCACATCTTCAAGGGATTACATCCATGGAACTAGACTCTTGAGTCCTCACTTCATCTCCCTATAATTCATCCACCATCTTCTAAATCCACTTATCCATATCCTTATCCTTCTCCATCCATCCTATTCTCAAACCAAATCATAAAATAAGAGGAAATATAGAAAAAGAAAAAAAGTAAAAAGTAAAGATAAATCATTCATCCAATTGTGAGAACCACTTCTTGTGGTGCCTTAGATAGGTACCATTATGGAAACCTAGTAAACATGCATCATGTGTAATCCATTACCCTCTTGTACTCTACACTTGGGGGCAAGTTTCATCCATAATATTCTACCTACCACACCCCACTTTATCAGTCATCTCCTATCCATTATCCTGCTTACATTCATCCTCATGTTTCCCTCATTTGATCTTTGTAAGGCTAAGGATATTCATATAAATCATGCATTATATCCTTTGATCCTTCTTATCCTATCCATATCACTCATTCTCTATCCCTAATCCTATCAAAATCTATCTTCTCTTCCCATATTTGATCTTGATGAGTACCCTAGGGGTCAAATATCTATACATCCATATCCTATACGCTTGATCTTGATCATCCTATCCATATCCTCCATCCTGCATCTCTTATCCTAATTCCATCCTCATATCCTATCGAATTTCTCCCTTCTTTTTGATCTTGATAAAACTAGGGGCCAATATCAATGCATTCATATCCTTTATGCACTATCATTCCACATCATACATCAATCATCATCTTCCATCCATGATTGCACTCT